>CAMAPE010000038.1:42817500-43015000 GCA_945859875.1 Cuscuta europaea
AAGATACATTAATTATGGGCATTTATGAAAACCAAGCGTTAATGATATGCTAAAACCCAATTACCCAAACAATCCCTACGGGACTTGCGAAAACGAACAGTGCGTTTTTTATCTTTGTGAGATGGGTGACAAATTAACTTTGTTAGCTCAAACTGGTGACATCACAGGAAAAGCATTAGAATCGCTTTAGAGTTTTACTTTTATCACTTTAGCATTGTTTCTCTTTTAAAACAGAAATGGAAGCAGAATCACTTTTCAGAAACTGATCTTTCCCTCAGTTTCTAAAAAAACTGATTCTAGGAGTAAATTACAGCACCAGAAGTACTTCTGCTCTTTCACCCAAACACTCCAACTTTTGATTCTCCTCCCTGAAAAACCAGAAGCAATTTTAAAAATCAGATATAAACACCATCTTATAAAATTGCTAAGAATATAGTAAAGCTTTAAGTTTGGGTAAATGATCTAAGTTTGGGTAAATGATCATATATTAATTTTGCATGTCCCCTAACCGTTAAAAGTAAAAAAGCTAACTTAATCCACTTGATAATATTGAAATGGACTATATCGGATGGATCTGTTGAAATTGATGCAATTCGGATTGAAGGGGCTACATTGCTGAATATGCTAAATTGTTAAAAAAATCGTTTTTTGAAATATATTTTATTAATATAGTAAAAAAATACGAAAAAAAATAAAATCGTCTTTTATAGTAACTTTCGTCTATTTAGACTATGGGTATGTTTGGCACGAGTAGCTGAAAGATACTTTTGTGAGCTTTTTAGTAACGGTTAGCTTTTAGTGACTGAAAAGATCTTAAAAGAAAAGGTGGTAGCTGTTTGGTAAAAAACCGACTGTTTGCTATAGTTCTGTTTGGAATACAAGCTGTTAGGACAAATTAATACTAAAAGTCACGGTCTTTTCACGGATGCTGCTCTCCGCAACATCTCAAAAAAGATCTTTTATTTTTTGAAAAGCTCTTAAAATTTTTCATGCCAAACATACAACTAAAAGCTTTTAGATACTTTTTAAACAGTACCAAAGCTAGAAGACAGAGATTTATGTCTGCCAAACATGCACTATGTTTAGCAGGCATAAGTCACTGCCTTCTAGGTTTTGTACTGTTTAAAAAGTCTCTAAAAGCTTCTTGTTGTATGTTTGGATGACAATTTTTAGAGATGCTACATGGAGTAGCATCTGAGAAAAGTCTGTGGTTTTTAGCATTAATTATTCCCAAGAGCTTGTATACCAAATGGAATTAAATCAAATAGTCGGCTTTTTACCAAACAGCTACCACATTTTACTTTTAAGACCTTTTCAGTCACTAAAAACTAACAGTTACTAAAAAGTCTATAAAAGTATATTTTCAGCTAGTTATGTCAAACATATCCTCAATCAGAAAGTAATTTAAAGCTTATTAATTTTGATTACTATATAACTCAATGTGTAAAATCAGACATTATGTATTTGGTAAAAATATTAGAGCCCATTTGGTAAAAACCAAATCGGCTTATTGGTTGATTCTGCTAAAATTTATGAAGTTCTGAATAAAGTGTATTGGCTGATTATGTTGATTTATAAAAAAATATGAATAAAATAAGTAAATAAAAATTATATGAAAAACGGTTAAAATGATCATTTACAATAACTTCATTCAATACGATTATAGGAGTAATTTCAATCTTACTTTATCTTATTATTATAAATTTGATACCCCGTACAAGATTTGATTTATAAGTGTGATAAGCCAAAAAAGAATGAAATTCTCATAAGTTGAAAATGGGAGATACTCTTAAACCCGCTGGTCAAGAACCGATTGAAAATTTGAAACTGGTATGAAATTATCAACTATCGTTCAAAGCATTATCCAATATCCATTGAATATCAAATGAGGCGAGATATTCGTAGGTTGATAGCGGTCCTGTATAAGATGCTTCGTAGTTGATAGTCACCTCGCATTAAACATTTGGGAAATTGTTTTGAGGATTTATTTAAGTTATGTATGTACTTATTTATTGGGTGAGCAGGATATACCAACTATCTTGTTTTTGTGAATTGAAGTTCTATCACATCCTGGGATTTAGCTAGAGCCCAATCTTGACTCACACATGTCTGGTACCTATCAATATGAAAGTTTTTTTATCCGTGAATCTTTTCACAGACAAAATAAGACATGTTTTGTTTGTGAACTAGATTCACTAACAAAAAAAATCTCTCACATTGATGGTGGATACAAAAGTGAGTATAAGAGTGGGTACAAATATCATATTCTGAAAAAAATCAAGTGTGACATTTGTTTGGAGTAAAATTTATACAAAAGCTGTATAAATTTCTAGTACAATTTTTTTGTGAATGTTTCATATACACGTCAGTGTACAAGTTATTTATTTACCGTTGAAGTCCTACGTCGATAATAAAGAAGTAATAAAGTGATATATTAAAATTTTGTGCTACTCATTCTATCAGATTGACCTTTAGGATAGGATCTCAGATTCCAATATTGTATCAGAGACAAATCGATCTATGACTATGGTGTAACCCCTCTATGAAAAATGACGACATGGTTATAAAAATGCAATGACGAACTGATGAAGAAAGTGAATGACGACACGACCCAGATGAAATGTTTGATCGTGAAGATGGTTGTTGGATTCTCACACCAGTAAATTAACAAGTAATAAAGTGCTATATTAATATCTAGACTACTACTCCTATCATGTCTCAACATTTACTAATAAGGAATGAAATATATTAACGATCAAACTTGTGTGTTGATAAACGTTGAAAATCGGAAAGATGTAATTAGGTTGTTTTTACATGGACTTATTCAAGTTGCAAACCAGATCAAACCAAACTACACAAGTCCAGGAGGCTTCACACCATACCAGATCAGATTAGACCTCGATAGTTGTACACTACATAGAGATCAGACACTTACCACACTTGATCAGACCAGTTCAGTCTAAATCAGACCAGATAAGATTAAAGAAGACCAAACTGGAAAATTTATCCAAGTGAAAACATTCTTAAAAAAAAGAATGGAACAAGTATTTGTCATGTGTCCCACTAGAAACAAATGATAAAAGTGATGTAGAAGTGGAGCTAGCAAAAAGGCGAGGCAATAACAAGTGTCGTTATTAACGGTAAAAGGTGAGAAAGGACGAGTGAACGTTGGATTCCGTCAAAAAACGACCGGACGTCTATGTGTTTGTCTCTTTGTTTTCATCCACTAACTGACGCGTCGTCTCCGTGTCACGTACAAATGTCGTCGGCAGAGGAAGTTTCCTGACCACCACCGTAATTTCATGCGATCTCAAGGGCCCTGCTGTCATTCCACTATCAGCCGCAATGCTGTTTGGAATCCGAGGTAATGATCGGATGTGTAAGCTGTAATTTCCACTTTCCAATGAGGAGTGCCCAAACGCGCTGTCAGCCAATGAAATGTCAAACTTTTTTTGCAAGTTGGGAATGTGGCATGAGGCATCCCATCCCCACGCACATGGGCTCCCTACTCATTTCATTTAAATTTATATGAGATTTTAATAAATTGATAACCTCTCCCTACTTATCTTGAAGTTATTTTATTTTATGGTTATCTTGCAAGTTGAAAATGTAACGTTGAAGTTATTTTATGGTTATCTTGATTGTAGTTACTCTACATTATCATTCTTACTAGTTATTTTTTTCCCACAAATCAACCGAATTGACCAATCAATTACTTCAACAAAAAAATCATATATTTCATTAGAATCAGTCAACGTAGCTGTTTTTGATATTACCAAATGAGCTCTTAGTTATGCAATATTCAAAATAAATGATGATTAACTTACTTTAACAACTAAATTGCCATAATTATGTTATTTTAATCTTAGTTTAGTCAGATCAGTGGTAAATTAGGTTGGGCGAGTATTTCTTTTTTGGAAATTATTTACATGAATTTTTTACCTAATGATTTAAATAAAATTGAAAATTGGAGTGGTTGGGGTCTAAGACGCCCCTCAATTATGCCCGTGATTATAAGGACTCTCATACCCTATAGGCTATAATAAAATTTGAGAAATCTCAATAAAGACTGAAAATTCAAAATAGAAACATTGTGTTTTATTTTCAAATAAATATGAGTTGATTACCTTCGTTTCAAATTGATTTACAAAGTCGACCTTTTTGTCAAAAGATATACGGAGTATATCATTTTATTCAAATCGGAATATCAGTATTTTAGTATATTCTAATTTGAATTTTGTAATTCTTAGAGATTTTAATATAATTTCTGAATTTGTAAATTGAGTTAATTAATTATTAATAGAGGGTTTAAGTTTAACATTGGCTGAGACGGACGACTACATTTTTGAAATTATACTGCCATATTTTGACATGGAGACGCTAATATGACAATATTAATCCATAAATGACAACAGCATAAGAGTATAATGGATTACAACACAAATCCAACATGTATGATTTCAACTCACTGAACAAGCATTTGCTTGATGCATTAAAGAAAACTTTGATTTCAAATGTGTACTAATATTTTCATTTATTGAAAACATTATATATATATATATATATATTGTTTTTGGAAATTGATAAATATATTTCACAAAAATATTCGATGTTTGATTTTACAAGATATTTGATAAGGTTAAAATGATATAATATAATAAAAACATTGAGATATTTTCTTAAAATTATTGAAATATAACGTAAAGGATTTTAAAAAATATTCCTATAATAACTATAGTGTAGAATTGAACAGAATCATGATCACTAAAGTTACTATGAGAGAGTAGTTTATCATTCTTTAATATATTGAGTAGGTGTGGTAATGCCATGATATCCTCTTATGTGGCACCATAAGGAAATCATATAAGACTAATTTAATACTATGATAAATTCATAATCACTATGATATAAAAGGTCATACTTTTATTCAGAAAAAATTTCACTTTTGGATCCATGACTATTATGTCATTTCCACATTACTCCATTGACTTTCAATTTAATCAAATCTAATCTGATCCGTGACCTTTTCTCCTTCACCACCCATCGTCCTTCCGGCCACAACTCCGGCAAATTTTAACCGGAAACTCATTTATGTAGAAATATTGGGGGCATTTTAGTAATTGTATGTTGTTAACAGGGGAGCTATGGGACGAACGTCCCCATAGCCCAAGCCAACTGGGGAAATATTTGGTTAAATTGACTGTTGGGGACGAACCTCGCCACGACCCGGGGAAAGGCTTCCCAGTTGGCTTGGCCTATGGGGACGTTTGTCCACGGAGCGAGTAGAGGCTCCCTCTTGATTAAGGTTCTCCCATGGAGGCATGACATTGAGATCAACATTGAGTGAACTCTTACGTTTATGGGACGAACGTCCCTGTTGGCTTGGGCTATGGGGACGTTCGTCCCATAGCTCCTCAGTTAACAACATACAATTACTAAAATGTCCCCAATATTTCTGCATAAATGAGTTTCCGGTTAAAATTTGCCGGAGTTTGGTCGGAAGGACGACGAGTGGTGAAAGAGAAAAGGTCATGAGCTAGATTTGGTTAAATTGAAAGTCAAGGGAGTAATGTGGAAGTAGCATAATAGTCATGGGACCAAAAGTGGATTTTTTTCCTTTTATTCATTACATTTATTTTGATCATATATCTATCATTATTTGTAAAAGGTTTCACAAAATTGATACTCCCTCCGTCCCAAAAACAACCTCACAGTTTGACTAGCACACATATTAAGGAAATTAAATTACTGGGGGGTAAATTTTACTGTTTGGACACTGTTTAGCACTGTTTTGATGTAGATAATTTGCCAAATAAGGAAGTGGGAAGAATTGTGAAGTTAATTTTGGGACATTCATTTAAGGAAAGTGAGAAGTTATTTTTGGAACGGAGGGAGTATTACTATTAATTTCGGACATTTTAAAAGAAACTATTAGCTTGAGACGGGGTATACCCTAAATTGATATTATTTAAGACGTACTCTTATTAAATAGAGTGATTGATGAATGAAATGTGTTTAATTAAAATAATAATGAACATTTAATTAATAAGCGAGGGATTACATAACTAAGGTGTAACCCTAATATTATTTGAATGGCTAAATTACATCTAATCTCACAAAGAACTTTATGTATCAAATAACAATAATTAAAAAAATATGATCCTAATTAACAATTAGCATACAAGTGTAAAATATCTTATTTGATGGGAGGAAAATTGAACACGTAGTAGTATCAATGTATCATCCCTGCATATGATAGTTCTTTCACCTTTTTCCTTTAAAAATAGTTGAATTATAACGCTAGACGGCTAGGTAGTGACATTTTTTCTTTTACCTTAGTTGTCATTGTATTATAATAATATAAGTCATATTGGTGTCGGTTCATAGTCTCTAAACTTTGATTTCTTAGTATAATAAGTTAACCTATCTGATTTTTATATTAAATACGAGTATCAAATTATTTATTTGGTTGTAAATATGTACGCCCACTCAAACGCTACTATTTTCAAAGAGTAACTTATTGGATCATCACACATGAGTCAAGCCTACAGGTACTAAAATATGGAAAATTTTCACTATATTATTATCGGGTGAATATAAAAAAAGGTGACTTCTTAACTATTAGTAATTATAATCATATATTCGTATTCAATATTTACATCGTCATAACTACATATAAGTCATTATGTAAACTTTAAACACAATTATAGTCATTAATAGTTAGTAGATTTTTTTTTATCTATAACTTTTTTATTAGTAATATTTAATGAAAAACAACAAAAATATTACTACTGCCTCTTCAAATAAATTTATAATCTTAGTAAGATATACGGCCGATGGTGTAGGGGTAGGTTTTCAGGTGGATTTTTCGGTATTCTAAACTCTCTACAAAAAAAATGGAAGAGGGATTTAGTTTTCACCCGGCCATACTCGAATCCATAGTTAATTAAATACGATACGAGAATTAAACGATGTGTAATACGTTCACGTTTTATTCGGTAACATGAATGAAAAAATTAAACAATCAAAATTCATTGAAAAAACTGATCGACTTTTAAAAAATGTATAAATACGTATACGTGTATAGTACGTTATCATTTACAATAATTCGGACAAAAAGTATGGGGTGTTATTTTGAACATTTATATTGATACTTCACAAAATAATATATATAGGAAAAAGAAATAAAAGTATACACATATTCAAATACCAAATGCCATTACTACATAAAGAGTAATTCGTAATTGCATAAGTCGAAGACAAAAATAAAAATAGTAATCAAGTCCAACACATAATTTTGTAAAATAATGTCAAAAATAAGCCATAGTACCAATAGAATGAGGCCACATTAAAATCATTATAGTTAAATGATTATCAAATAACATTAAAGTTAAACTCATCATTCTCATCAAGATGACGAATGACATATGAGAAAAGTTGTGTGTCTGTTATGCTTATTATTATTTATGTGTAAAATTTTATACTAAAAACATGTCAAGTTTATAAAAACATTAATTTTGATATGCTTGTTTGGAAAACATGAAAACATCATAAGGCTATGTCTGTGTTTGCTTTTGCTTGTCAAAAGTGATTTATTTAAGAGATTGCGGGAAAAGTGGGTTAGAGTAAAAGTAGGTAATGTTTGGGAATATAAGTGATTTTAATTAAAATGTAAAAATTGGTGTGTTTGGTAAAAAAAGGATTTTTGATGTAGTTTTTTTGTAAAGTACAAAATTGTCCCTTTCCTTTTATATTTTCAGTGTTTGCACGCTACCCCGTTTCTCTCATCTTTCACTCCTACCCTGGGATTATACAAAATAATAAATTTTGGGAAATAATAGCTTACCATATTGGGTGCCTTAGCCTTAAATTTATAATAAAACAGAGTTATAGAAATTACACAGGAGTCCCGAGATAATACATTATTACACCCCTCAATCTGTGCAGGGGAAATAACGCGCAGATTGACACACAAAAATTCAAAACACTGACCATTCTTAGTAATTATATCAGCTAACTGTAACTGTGTGGAAATATACTTGACAACAAGATCCCCATGAGTCACGCATTCTCGAACAAAATGATAATCAATTTTGATGTGATTGCTGCGATGATGCTGAATAGGATTCACGACCAATAGGATGCAGAAACATTATCACAATGAAGCTGGACCGGAGCATAAATACGGATACCAATGTCGGCCAATAGTGAACGTATAAATAAGGTGTCCTGAACAATATAAGCAATAGCCCTGTACTTAGCTTCAGTAGAAGATTTGGAAACGGTGGGTTGTTTCTTGGATCGCCATGAGATCAAATTAGAGCCCAAAAAACCGCATAACCTGTAGATAAACGAGAGATGTCCGGGCAACCTGCCCAATCTGCATCAGAATAAGCCATAATGACATAAATATTTCTGTCAAACCGAAGCCACAAGCCGGGAGATGACATGCTCTGTAAGTACCTGTAAATTCTCTTGAAAGCTAATAAATGAGCGGTACGTGGAGCATGCATAAACTGAGACACCATATGAACAGCATATGTAATGTCAGGTCTAGTTATAATCAAATACTGAAGAGTCCCTACCATACTGCGGTACTCAGTAGCATCAGATAAAAGTTCTCCATTTGTGAGAGAAAGGGTGATTAAGGAAGGAAGTGGGGTACATACTGGTTTGATTGTATAAAGATGAAAACGATGTAACAGATCAGATATATATTTAGCCTCAGACAAAAATATGATTCAAGTATCACGTAAGTTAGCTTGAAATATTATTCCATACACTCAGGCCCACACGGAATGATCTAAAAGTGTATGGGAAAATATCTCAAGTTAAAAGGTCATTTAATTTGTGGACAACAATTTTGAAATGTACTATTATTATCTTAATAATGAAAATAAAATAGTAGCTTTTAAGCTGAATTGGGACGTTTCAAATTGTTGAATTTGAATTGCCGAGTGGATATATGAGATAATAGCCCTAAATAGGACTAAATTAATCCTTAAATGCACAAATAGGATAATGTTATTTATCTTCCCCAAATAGAACTAAAGTATAATTTATCTTCATATTCTACCCTTACCACAACTTAATAGGATAATCATATTTTAATTTGTAATAATACAAAAAAATAAAAATAATCTAACTTATACAAAAAATTGTAAAAAAATATAAACAAATTCTATTTAAAAAAACAAAAAAAAACAAAAAACGTAAAAAAACTTGTTTTTAAAAAAATTAAAAACATTAAATTGAATAGCAGTGATGCATCGAGTGAATAGCAGTGATACACCGAGTGAATAGCAGTGATGCACGGAGTGAATTTAGATTAATTAAATGATTTTGTAGTGGTGATAATGAAATTTTTATTAACCAATATAAGACTCACACATCATTGATTCATACTTATGTTTTATTATATAAAAATAATACTTTTGTTTTTTGTTTTTATATATGCAATATTGGTTTAATATGAAAGATTACAAAACTTATGAATTTTGATACATTTCTTATAAAAATTGGAGTACAAAAAAAGAAGGAAAAATCTCTTCCCCTTTCTCTAAATAAGTTGACGTGATTAAAGTGAATCAATGATGCACCGAGTAAATAGCAGTGAAGCATCAACTGAAGTTGAATTAATTAAATGTTATAGTAGCAGTGATAACAAAATTTATTAACTAATAAGAAACAAACACATTACTGATTTATAACTACATTTTATTATATAAAATAATATATTTTTGTTTTTATATATGCAATATTGATGACATATGAAATATCAATGAGTTTTGATATAATTTTCGTAAAGATTGGAGTACAAACAAAAATTTATAGCACGTTAAAAGATATTTTCTTCTTCACTTTCTCCAAATGAGTTGACGTGATTAATATGAATAACACTCATGCACCAAGTGAATAGCAGAGATGCACTGAGTGATCTTGGATTAATTAAATGTTTTAGTAGTAATGATTATAAATCTTTTATCAGCCAATAAGAGACTAACACCTCATCAATCTTTAACCCAAATGTATTGTATAAAATAATTTTTTATTTTTATATATGCAAATATTGGAGTAGAAATAAATGAGTTTTAATACATTTAAAAAAGTTTTTTTCTCTTTCATTTTCTCCAAATGAGCGATACATGCACTGAATAGCAATGATGAATGAAGTCAGCTTATATGAATTAAATGTTTTAGTAGTAGTGATAATAGAATTTTTATAAATCAATAGAATTTTTAACTCGGATTTGCTATATAAAGTACTACTTTCATCCCATTCAAAAGTTCTCGTCCACTATTATCCGGTCAACATAAAGTCTTCTTAATTTATTACTTTATATATCCAATTTTTATCAAATATGAGTTTTTTTTTGCGACTTTATAAAATTTTTGATGTAGTCTCTGGATATGTAAATTTTATTTACTAAAAAGAATCTAATTACGGATAAGATCAATCAACTTTATGATTAATTAAATATCGTAAACCATGTATAACCTTTCTATAGGACGTAGAGATATATATTTTTATGTTTATATATATAATATTGGTGTCATATGAAAGATACTAAAAAACTATGAATTTTGATATAGTTTTGGTAAAATTTGGATTATAAATATAAAAGTTATATCACTTTAAAAAGAGAGTATTTCTCCTTTTTTGCTCCAAATCGGTTGTGATGTAGGGAGTTTTTTTAAATAGCCGTGTAATGTAGGGAGTTAATTAATTGTTTTAAATGTTGTGATAATAGAATTTGCTTTATCCAAAAGGAGTCTGACACATCATTAGTTTTTAACTCAACTTTACTATATAAAACTATAGAATCTAATTACGGATAAGATCAATCAACTTCATGATTAATTAAATATCTTAAACCATGTATAACCTTCCTACGGGACGTATAGATATATATTTTTTTATTTTTATATATATTATATTGCTGTCAAATGAAAGATACTAAAAAAATATGAATTTTGATATAGTTTTTGTAAAAATTGGATTACAAATTTAAAAGTTATATCACTTTAAAAAGAGAGATTATTTCTCCTTTTTTTGCTCCAAATCGGTTGTGATGTATGGAGTTTTTTTAAATAGCCGTGTGATGTAGGGAGTTAATTAATTGTTTTAAATTTTGTGATAATAGAATTCGCTTTATCCAATAGGAAGCTGACACATCATTAGTTTTTAACTCAACTTTACTATATAAAACTATAGATGGAGAGCACTCACTCCAGATTTTTCCTTCTCTTCTATGTGCCGGCCGTGAGCCCGTGACTACGAAATAAAAATTACAACAAGCACTTGCTCTTTTCTTTATCTGCAGAGCCGGGGTTCAATAGTCTATTCACAACTTGACTTCCAAATTTATGGGACCCCAAATTTTTAAAACTTTATTACTATTATATAATAATGTACTACGTATATTAATATTAATGTGTAAAATACAGTTAGTAAGAAGAAAAATATAGATGCATCATTTTTTGTTTGTCATTTTAGTTTTCTTTTACTCAAATTGTTTGAATAATGAGTTGAACTGCTTTAAATCGAGTATTGAGTAAGTTTTAAAAAAATTATTACATTATTTAATGAGTATTCAATTGATTTAAGTATAAGTATTTGGATTGAGATGTTTTTTATTTTTCATATTAATGTGGAGCCTCGATTTTACATTTGCAACCAGAGCCCCCGAATTGATTAGACGGCCCTACCCATACATTTGCTTGTCTAAAAGAGTGTATTTTCTTTTCAATTGGAGGAGTGAACACCTGTCTAGTTCATAATCTATAATTCTTTCATTTTTGGGCTCATCATTTTTCAAGGCTTTTTGGGCACTAGGTGAAGGTTTCAGTCAAGTTAGTTAAAGTGGTAGAATTATCCTGAGAGCGAGTTAATCAGACCTGCCCGAATAGCTATCGGGATACGGAGGCTATATTTCTTCAAGGTCAGTCCGTTTTAACGGGCGATCCTCCGATAAGTTTTCTTATTTTCCCTCTTTATTCATTTCAATTTTTTTTGATTATTATTATTATTGTTTTCTGTTCTTGCATTTGACGATTTGTCTGGTGATTTATTTAAACTCGGTGTTTTTATTTGATTGAACTAGCATTTTAATATCATTTTTTCTATGTCATTAAAAAAAGTATCCTAATATAAAAAAGAATGGGATTAATTTTCCAATGACGTCGCCCAGTCATAAACTGTGCGATGACACCTTAGTACTGGTGGGTGCAGCACAACTGATAGCAAGGGAATGCCACAAGAGTTAAGTCCCGAGTTCGAATCCCGGTAACTGCGATGAGGGTTACTATGCTAAAAATGCATAGGACTTCTGCAAGTACCAAGAACAGAATCTCACTCTCTATCTGTCAGATTGGGATTATAATCCAATTTACATCCTCCCAACGTACCATCCAGTTGGGATTGGGGGCCCTCAGGGATGGGATGCTATCTTTTTTTGTGGTGACACCTTAGTGAGGTGTGATTGCGTGAGTGATATATTTATTGCGCTACATCACAATTCACAGATGAACCAAAAAATAACTGTCATTGAAAAAGGTGGCTAAATTCATTTGAGGTGGAAGTCGAGCAGGACTTAAATGCGTTTTAATTATTTTTGGTTGAAACGTTGATTTTGTGAAATATTCTGAAAGAAAAACATTTAGTAAAATATAATTTCACCCATGTAGGATTTTTTATGCGTTGATAATAAATAAAAAAATACTCTGATAATTAGCGGAATGAGCTTAATGCTTGGAACCGAAATTTAAAGAAATATACATACTCGTAGTATATATACTAGTACATAATTGGTAAATATACTCTCTCCGGTCCTAAATAATCTTCATGGTTTGACATTAAGTTTTTATGAAAGTAGAACTTTTTGTTTTGACTTTCCCATTATACCCTTACAAAAAGTAAATAAAGTGTAGTGAGAGAGATAAAGTAGGTAATAAACTTTCATTTTTGGGTAAGTTCAAAATAAACTCTTATTTAGCGTGTAAAAGAAAGGGAAATTCCTTTACACGCTATAAAAAGAATCATGTGTGATTAAATTGTTGTAATACTTTGTTATTATCAATGAACAATTGTTGTAAATAACAAATGAGAGTTTTATTCTCGTGGTTTTATTCCCTTTTGATTTTAAAAAATTCTCCGTTAATAATACGGGGTTTTTTATAGTTATTTTTTTATAAGTTGTTTTTAGTTAACTTACTTTACATCTCTATGGATAATTTTGGTATTACACCATCTACGTGAGTACGTGACTACGTCCCAAAATTATAGTCACAAAACTTTTGAACACTTAGGGGTGTCCTGGATTAAGATTTCACAAAATTTTAAAGGAGTGAGATTTCAATGAATTTTAATGGAATTGGATAGAATCTCTGAGATTCTAATCAAATTTCATGGACTTGGAAATCCTCACGAAGTCCTAGCATCTCTTTCATTGTTTGCTTGCTTCTGAACTCGCCTGCTTCGCCGATCTTACTTCTATGCTATGTGGTTTTGTTGTGCCTCTATCACAGACTTGACAAATTGGAATTGCAGCGACCACACCTGATAGCTCTGGGCCTGAGTAGCTCGCATGCTCGCAGTGACAGTCGAATTTCCCTTTCCTCTGCGGCTCCACGTCTCCACGACTCTGGCTCCTCCAAGCCTCGCTTGAGTCGCAGCAGAAGTAGTCCGACATATTCCAGTGAAATCCTACGAGGTTGGCGAGATTTTAGGTTGGAATGTTTCTTTCACGCTTTAGCCCAAATATCATTCCAAATCCTTAGAAATCCAAGTCTTAAAAAATCCATAGGACCACATTGAGGATATCAAAATTTAAAAGGATTCTAAGAATCCTTTAAAAACCCTGAATTACTCTCACCTTTTAAATGAAAATGTAGGTGCAGTTGAACTGAAAAAAATATAGATTTAAATAAAAGATTTAATGGATCAAACCATTTGTGATATATCAATCTAACGCATTAACTCTTTGTAATTTAAAAAAAACATTGAACCCTCATGTGTTATAATTATTCATGCTAAAACCTTTTCAAGAAAAAATTTAACAATTTGAAAATCACTTGTCCTAATATTATGATTAAATATGCAAGTAAATTCATCAAGATTTCTAAATTTTGAAAAAATACTAATCTTTCTCCATTTATTTGGAAAATAAATTTGTTAATAGAAGGGGTTTTGCACATGAAAAATTATAACACAAGCAGTGACGGAGCCAAAAAAAATGTATTAGAGGGGTCGAAACTCAACTATTTACAAAAATGAAAATGGTGGATTGTTTTTAGATTATACCCTAGTTAAATGTTTCATATTTCATATATAGTTTGAATAATTGGTAGTTTAGATAAGACTAATAGAGTCATACATTTGATATAAAAGTCATATATATTGTTTTATACGAGTTTAGTCATCGGGATTCTGCACCGGTGGCTACATTATGTGAGACCTTTTGTCTTATCAGGGACTCTATAGTTCCCGTCTCATACAAATTAATACTCCGTATTAGGATTTCGTATGAGAAAAAATCGACTATTGAGTACATACTTGTAGCAATCAGATATGTTGTCATTGTTCTGTCTTTAAGTCATGTAACGTAAATAATGAGTGAATTATATGCTATTTTTAAAATTTGGAAATATAAATAATATTACGCGTCAAATATTACTCATTTCAAGTTTAAATAGTGCTGATTTTTCAGAAGTTATAACTTTTTACTCGTAATGAGTTACGGGAGGCATAATATATCAAATCGAAGCTATTTCACAGTTCTATACTTTCAAACTTTTAGGGAGGTCAGTTGACCCCCTGACCCACCCTTGACTCCGCCCCTGAACACAATGGGGTTTAATGTGTTTTTTAATCATATAGGCTAATGCGTCGAATTTACATATCATGAGGGTATGTGTTGTATTAAACCCTTAAATAAAAGTAAAGAAGTATACAATACGAGTATGTAAGAACATTTTCTAAAAAGGAAAACATAACCTTTGTATTTTGGACAACATAAAAAAGAAATACATAAATTTTATTTTGGGATAGAGGGGAGTAGTTAAAATCGAAGATGTGCCGAATCGTTCTCTATCGAATCGTAGTCTAGAGCCAAATTGTTCTTATAATGCGAAGATATAAAAAACTGCCCCATGAGCAAAAATTCCCTGCTCCGAACAGTTCATATTGTTAAAAGAGGCAATATGAAGGGCATTGACTGCTATATGGCCCACAGCACATGCAAATGCTGCATTAGTCAATGTTCACCAGCTATCCAATTCCCCTTTCTATTTTATTCTATTGCCAAGAGAGAATAAAAAGAATATGCATGCCAACTCCTTAAGTACACTTTACAATCAACTAATTACCATAGATTTAGGATATCCATGAGTATATATAATACTCCCTCAGTCCCATTTTGTAAAATATTTTTCCTATTCACTTGGTCAACAAAAATCACTTTTAATCTCTTACTTTATATATCAATTTTTTTCTCAAATTTGATTATGGTTTTGCGACTTTGTAAAGTTTTTAATGTAATTTTTGAATATGTAATTTCTTTTTTCTAAAAAGAATTTGAGCGCGGACAGGAATCCGTTTGTTTTATCGTCGATCAAACATCATAAACCGTAAAATGTCTTACAATTCAGGACATAGGGGGTATATTTATCTAAATTTCACCAAGTGAAAAGAAGTCGTGAAGTACTACAGTCTATATGTCAACTCCTGCATGGAATAACTACTAACCCTCTTTGGTTTTTTTTTCGGATCTTAGCAACTCAAACTTTTTGTACAAATAAGTAGTCCCAAACAGCTAAACACTGAGCAAGAGGGAATAAATGTGTATTAATTAGTTAATTAATATGAAAGATTACTCGTTCATAAGGCACACCAAAAGAGAGTTTTTGTGTGGAGAGAAACATCTTTTCAATCATGGAAGGAGGAAATCTTACGTGACACGCCATTAGATTTTTACGGGGTCCACTCAAAAGATTAATCACTTCCCTAATTGCTTTCTTTATCAACATTAGGAAGCTCCATCATTGCCTGTGGCATAAACAAATTGTAATAATGTGTGTATAAGGTGATGAGGCAATAATAAGTGGGATATTTCCCAAAATAGAAATAAAAACAATGTGAAATTCCAAAATGTGAAGAATGTGTTTTTCCCTAAATAGGAGTAAATTATTGATATGTTGAAATCACGCTGCCAAATTTTGACATTATTGATATGGTGGAATTAATGCCATGATCAGCTATATTTTCAAACATGACAGTAATTATTCCTATTTAAGAGATACACATAGTATACCTATTTTAGAATATCACATTTTTTACATCCTATTTAGGGCAGTTTCTGATAATAATAAATATGGAAGAGAGAAAAAGACTTTAGTAGCAGAAAGGTTCTCAGTTACATGGTATAGTTTCCATGAAATATAAGCATCTGTGGCAGCATAATCAAGTTGTTCCTCAGATAATATGTCAGTCTCCCAATTTCCCAATCTGATGAAATTCTCTTTAGGAAGCTGCAAGAATCCAAAACCTTCAATTGAATCTCACATTTAGCAAGAAGATGTCCTAATATCATGACTCAAACATGCAAAGTAAAGAAGCTCATAACAAGTTCCAAACAACCTCTTGGTGAAGGAGTTCTAGAGCTAAAGATGCTAAACTCCTTTTTGAAGGACCTCCATGAAGCTTTTGATTTGCCAGCGTAGACAGTTCTATTAAACTACTTACACATATATTATGATCTTTGAAAGCCTTTTTAGCATCGCTAGCAATGCCTACTCCAACCTGCACATTTATATCAATAAAACAACAATCACATGAGTTACTCTGTACTATGATACTCCGTATTTAAGAAGTAAAAACAGCAACACAAGTGTGGTACATTTTGTATACACTATACAGTAAATTCCAAAAGTTTTGAGACCAAAGCTGAACCTTTGGTATTGTGTTGTTCTCAAGAAGCAATTGTAGATTCTGGGAGATTCCAGAATGGAATATGTGAAAAACATAACAATTGTCCATGTCTCCACATATCTGCATAACAGCAGCCTTCCCAGGTGAAACACCTGCACAGAGAGCCATAATTCACCTATTATAGAAGACTGCCAGAAACTAGACACTACGACACATTAACATTGAAACAAAAAGAACCCCATACTTCTTAGTATTAACATATCGACAAACTCAAAATTATTAAAAACATTGTTCTCTGACTTTCTGATTGAGATTTCATTGGCAATAGATCATTTATTAATCAATTTTGAGTATTATGTAATTCAACTCTGCAAGTCAATTCAACTACTTTATTGCAATAATAATACACATTCTGCTAACATCAAGAATTCCGTCACTGCATATGTTTCCTCCTTTGCGATTTAACTTTTCATCAGTTGTGTACATTATGTTCATTGGCAATGGGCTATATATAATGTTCGATTAAACTTTCATAACATTTATTTTTTTAAGGAAATTTCCCAAAATAGGAGTAAATTACAATGTGACATTCCAAAATAGAAGTAATATATTTCTTTTCTTAAATAAGTAAATTATTGTCGTCCTGAAATGATACTGCCATCTTTTGACATTACAACGACAATTTTTAATGTCATAATTGGCAGTATTTCCCGAGAATGCCACTAATTACTCCTATTTAAGGAAACAAAATATAATACTCCGATTTTGGAATATCACATTGTTTTTAGTTATACTTCATGCAATTTCTGTTTGTTTTATTTGTCCTCTACAAACTGGGACAGGGAGGTTAAAAAGTGATGGCTTGCCCGTTGTTTAAATTCCAATTCTGAATAAAAATCTTGAAAGCTTCAATCAGAAAGCATACTGAAGGAAACATAACTTCCAGAACGACAGTATAACAAAAATGAAGAAATTCATAGTGTGGGTCAAACAAACAAACAAAAGGTTAATTAAGAGAAAGAGAATCTTATAAAGGAGCCAACTCTAGCTAGCACATAATTCAACTGTGATGAGCTCCTCTCTTATTCCATAAACTTGGCAAGAAAAGTTATCATCATATTTTCTTTTCAAGAATAATGGAAAGCAGACCTTTTATAAAACTAGGCTTCCATTCCATGTCAAATCCTAGAGCAACAGCCTCTTCTTTACTTCTCCTCTCTTCAACGAGATGGAGAATCTTCTCTGCCGATTTCTCGACCTGACACGCAGTTCTGCTATATATAACTCGGCCTCTAAATGCCAATCTTTGCAGCATCATAACTGAACTATTCAATTTTAGGCCCCTTAAAAAATGGAAAAAAAATTAACATTTTCAGTTGAACCAATCCAAGATAATTGGTGAAATTTATTTTATACTGGCTAGAATTCAATAATAAGAGCATGAAATGCACGTAAATTATGAACATTACACAAATAAAAATAATCTTAATTCTTACAGAAAGGGCACTTCAAAGATGCATGGTAAAAACAGTTACTTTTTTACCTTGATGTATACAAATAGAAATCGGTAAACGAGGAATTGGGGGATATAAGATAATTAGGGCTATTGCTTTAAAAGGGTCACAAACTACTTTCAAGCGGTTCCATTATAAATTACTCCGACAGTCCGTCCGGCGGCTTTTATACGACGAAGACAGCCATTGCGATGTTGGAAAAAACAACCGCGGAAAACAATCTGAACTGCTGGAGAACCAGAAATCTAAACCAAAAGGAAAATTATAATGTCTTTCAAGTTTAGACAAGCGAGAAAGACGAACATTGATACCACTTAATACTTATACCCATTAAAATTGTTATTTACCATTAAACAAATCCCTATCTGAAAACTTACCCGCCAAAACACAGTGGCCAATTGGGTGGTTTGCTTCAAAGTCGGAAATTGGGTTGCAATAACTGTCAATTTGGACATCTACCATTAGCAAAGGCGCAAATATAGATCCTTGCTCACATTTAGGCCCATGTCTAACAAGTTCACAAACAAAATACTCCCTCGGTTCCTAAAAATGCTTCCCGGTTTGACTTGACACGCTTATTAAAAAAGTGGAATAAAGTGGAAATGTATGATTGTGGTTGTGTATGAAAAATGTGAAATGAATGTGAACCACATAAATTGTCCAAAAATGGTAAGTGGGAAGAATTTTTTGGAACGGACCAAAAAAGAAACTGGGAAGGATTTTCAGGGACGGATGGGAGTATCTTATTTTCTCTGTGCAAAATTTGTCCACACATATTTTTGTTTGCGAACGGGATTCAGACAAAAAACAATTTTTGCACAAAAATGATGGTATCAAAATGGGTATAAAAATGAGTACATACATCATTTTTGCGCAAATATATCCAAATGCGAGCAATATCTTCTTTTTTGAGAAATAATAATACGGAGTACTACATAAGTAGTACGAAGTATAGTTTATAGTGTATTTTTCTCTATTATGAACAAATCTTGACCATAATGTATCCTTTACTACGTGGCATAAGAGTGAATATGTATTAGTTTCAATATGAGGACTATATTTTGTGTTGCAAATTTTGTGCACAGAAATATAATTAACATTTACGAAAAATATAATTTGCATTAATGGGAAATGCAAGTGAATCGAAACGTAAAACATACTAATGAAAATGTAACTTGAAACGGGTAAAGGCAATGCAAATCACGTGATTAAAATATAACCCACGTACTGAAAAATGTAACTTGTGTTACTTAAAATGTAATTTCACATAGTAACTTGGGTAAATGTAGCTTGCGTCTTTGAAATGTCATCTTACATTCTTACGTTGACACATGTAAGTTATGGAAACGATAAACTTTTAAATATGTTTACACAAAGTGCAAAAAGGAAGATAATACTCGAAGAAAAGTTGTATACCTTCAAATACAATATGAATCTTTTATTTTAGATAGATGAAACTTTAGGTATAAACTGATGTAGAAGAAAACCTATATTTATTTGGAAGAGAATTGAAGAATAAAAGAAACAAAAAAAAGAGAGAAAATGAGGAAAGAGATGAAAGACAGATTGGTGAAAAACATGAACGAATAGCCAATAAACAAGACAGGAGTGTCCACAATACTTTTATACATATAACTACATTATATTGAAAGTTATGTCACTTTTGATCCTCCGACTATTATGTCATTTACACTTTTGGTACTTTAGGAGCAACAAAAGTGGACATAGTTAATTACGGCAGTTTACGACCGCAGCAAATAGTAGTAACATTTTTATAAAGAAAATACATATTGTTGCAGTTAAGATACAACAGCAGCAAAAGACTACTAGTACATAAATGATGTTTCCATATTCATTAATAGCCAGCTCAGCCACTAAGCTATGCATATTTAGTCGTGGACTCGGGCCGAGTCGGGCCCGGGCCGGGCCTAGGTCCGGTCTGGCCGCCGGTTTGTATGACATGGGCCCGGGACCGGACCGAGGGTTGGACGGGTCCAGTTCGGACCGGGCCACCCGCCCGGGTCACGGGTCGGGCCACCCGCCGGGCCGGGCCGGTTAAAGATTTATTTTTTTATATAATTTATATTTTATAGTTTATAGTTTTATACAAGTATAAAAAACAAACTTCAAGTGTATTTATTTGAAATGAAATAGGAACTACATTTGAAAATTAAAACAAACTTCAAGAGACAAACATTTTGAAAATTGTAATCAATCGGAACTTCCCGTACCTCCCGATCCTTTGGCTTTGTCACATGACTTCATATGCTTCATTGTCATCCCGTATCCGCCTGAAACCCCCATGCTACATTTTTTCCCGCATCATTTGCAAGTTGCGTACCACATCCCGGTCTTCGGGTCCTTCTGCTTATCAAAATTATACCGTATAACGGCATCTTGATTTTCCATCTTAAGTATAAAGTAGATATATAAATAATAAATATAATATATTGGAGAACAAGAGAATTAGAGAGTAGAGAGTTGAGAATAGGATTTATGAAGAATTGGAGAAGAGATGAAAAAATATTTAAGATTAGGAGTATTTATAGGTTTTTTTACCCCCACCCCCCGGACCCCCCTGCACCCCACCCAACGGCTATATAGCCGTTTGGGTTGTCCCCAGCCCACCCCCAAGGCCATAACGGCTACTTTGGGGCCCAACAATTTTTTTTTTAAATTGGACCGTTGGACCCGGGCCGGGTCAACCTTTTCAGGAACCGTACCCGCCCCGCCCCGCCCCTCCCCGCCGGTTCGGGTATACACCCGGTCCCGGACCGCCCAACCGGGCCGGTCCCGGGCCCGCACAGTAGCGGGCCGGTCCCGGGCACGCACAGTAGCGGGCCGGGAAGGTCACGGGCCGAGTGGCCCGAACCGAATCTAACCCTATGCATATTACTATGGAGTAATAATATACTTCGTACTTCGTACTTGTTACACATAACAACAAAAATTTTAATTAGAATCTTCTCGCTTTAACATCCACTTTCTCACAACATCTGAAGCAACTCATTGTAGGAGAAAATAAAATCTTAATAAAATGTAAACTAAAATCAGTTGCACATGACCCACTTATATTCCCTATTAATTTCTCTTTAAAGTTCAGCAAAACCAGGCCAACTCAATGCAACTTCAGAAGCCTTTTCTTTCTTCTAGTTGTTCCCTCTCCAGTTGTGAATGGCTTCCTGTTGAAATAGAGTGGTCAAAAATCAAAATCACATGGAAAATATACATGGCTTTAATTGGTCAAAAAACAAAATAAGGGAAAAAATATACATGCCTTTAAAGAACTATTTTAAATGCTCTTTATATTGTCAATCAAATTACAAAGCAAGGTATTGCAAATTTATACTACCTCTGTCCCAAAAAGAACTTCTCATTTCAGATTACGATGTTTGACCGTCGATAAAGCAACTTGATCCCTGTTCATGTTCAGATTACTTTTAGTAAATAAAATTTACATATTGAAAAACTACATTAAAACCGCTATTAAGGCTGATAAAAAAAATATAAATTTGATAAAAAAATTGATATATAAAACATAAGATTAAGAGTAATTTAAGTTGACCATATGAATAGTGACTGTGAATTTCATTTTGGGACGGAGGGAGTAGTATAAAGAACTATTCTATATCAAAGTATCAAATTAGCTTTCTTTTCAGTCTTCATCCCCTATGAACCATACCTCCCACCAAAAAGAGTGCACCAGTTATCCAAAAGTTTACAACTTATCTGTTCAGCACCAGTACACTTCTATACTAAAGGTAGCTAATTAAGTAAAGCGTTAAACCCGCACGGGTAGCTCAGTTGGTCGAGTGGTGAGAGATTTGGAACAATGGACCAAGATTCGAATCCCCGCAGCGATCGGGTGAAGGTCACAGACCCTGAAATAAGGCTGGACCTCTGGTGCGCATGGGTGTATGGGCCTACTGCCATTCTGCTGACTGAGCCACCGTTACTAACCTCCCCATCATCCTGTCGGGTCGGGGTGGGGGCTCCTGGGGTGGGAGATTACACCTTTTTTAGGAACAACAAAGTAAAGCGTTAAAGCCCGTACACTTATATATCAAATCGGATGTGCATAAAATAAATAGATATTCGTATGCGATTCAGATTGAATAATCACCGAAGTGGAGTATTGCAGAAAATAATACTTCCTCTATCCCAAAAAGGTTCGCCAAATTGACTTTTCTTAAACAATGGCAATCAATTTTGACTAATGATATTGTTAAATACGAAATTATTTAGAATATGAAAATTATATCAAAATGTTCTTTATTCAAAATTATAAAAGTATAAAACTTATAAATTATATGCAAATATAATATGAAAATCATTGTCCAAAGTTTGTCATAGTTGACCAAGAAAAGTCAATATGTCAAACTTTTTTGGGACGGAGATAGTAATTAATGAATAAGAAAAACTAACATTGCAAAATTACTACATATAAACATAAACACAAATATAAATTTTTTAAATTAGTACAAATATTAAACTTTCATAAAATGAGAAATGATTTAAGCAAAGAAATTGAGATGATAAAATATTTAGAAATCGACCTTTAAAATGAGAAGAGGCGGCGGCCAGAGGGAAGGTGACGCAAGAAGCGGCTGAAGTTGAAGTGGTGGCTTGTTTTCAAAACTAGGAAGGAGGCTACTATCGGCTAGACTGGTACAGAAGGCGACATCGGCCAGACTGGGAGGGCACCAACGGCATCTATGTGGGAGGGCGGCGATGAATTTTTCCAATGAAGGTGGGGCCGTGTGGGCTTGTTCTCTAGACTGGGAGTCTCCATGGCGACGGGTGCTTGTTTTCTAGATTAGGAGAGACGCCAATCGAAGGCTCTCTCTCGTAGGGGATCGGCCTAGTTCTCAGATTGCCACTGAAGATTTTTAGGTTGAGGGGATCTTGTATGTTGTACACGGTTAGGCATGGCAATGGGTGGGGCGGGGCGGGTATTGCAAGACCCGGATCCGCCCGTGACTTGGCAGGGCGGGTCCGTCCAGCCCCGTGACTTGCACGGGTCCAAATTTGTTGACCCATGACCCGCCCCATGCGGGGCGGGGCGGGGCGGGTCCGCTCCGTTCCGCCGTAACCTAAATAGCTAGTATGTATTTTTTGTGGGAAGTTGTTACCAATTGAATCTACATAATGTTTATCTCTAAATAATAATTAAAAATCAATATATTAAATCAAATTCATGATACGCTAAAAATTTCAAAAATTAAGGAAAAATTACTCAAACTTGAATAGTTTATCTTATTAGTTATATTAATAATTGAATATATGTATTAAAATTATATATATAAAGAAGACATTGATAATCCGTCGTGCATCTCATTATAATATATACTTCGTATAACCATATTCATATATTATAAGATCAAAGAATTTATGATTTATTGTATATACACATATGTATGTATGTTGAAGTATATTTATAGTACTATAATTTAAGAAAAAGTATGTTTACTTATATATTCAGCGGGTCGGGTCGGGGCGGGTCGGGTCGGCACGGGTCAATTCTAATACCCGGACCCGCCCCATTGTATAGGCGGGGCGGGGCGGACCCGCCCCATTTGCAAGACGGGGCGGGGCGGACCCGCCCCAAATGTCTCGGGCCAGGGCGGGTCATTGCGGGTCGGGTTTTTTTGACATCCCGGTACACGGTAGACCTTAAGGAAGAGGGAAATAGTGAAATTTTACAGTAGTATTTGATGGGATTCTACGTAAGCCCGCAGCAAAAAGGGGGGAAAATCAAAATTCAAAATATTACAAGTATTTGATGCGGTTCAGACACGACCGTAGCAAAAAGTTTCAAATTTTGTAACTTTTTAATGCGGTTAAAGTAGAACCGCATCAAATACTTATATTTTTTGACCATTTGATGCGATTTAGTTAAGAAGCGCATCAATTGATTAGCAGCAAATAAGGAAAATTCTAGTAGTGCTTTGGCTTTTTTCACTTTTGTCCTTGACTATTGTGTTAGAGACACTTTTGATACTCGCCTTTGAAAATTTTCATCTTTAGTCGTACAATTTTCATAGAAGTGAAACTTTTGGTCATTCAACTATTATAATAGTGACATTAGTGACATTTGTAGTCATCCACTTGTGTCAAATTTATAGTGGAAGGACTAAAAGTGTCAACTTGATAATACTCAAGTGACTAAATGTGAGAAACTTTGAAGTCCCTTAGAGCGCTGTAGCTGCAGGTCTAGCTCTTTATACACGTACGGCGTTGGCGAGGACCTGAAGGGGGAGTGTAAAGGACTAAAAGTGTCTCCAGCACAATAGTCGAAGACTAAAAATGAAAAAAATAAAAGTTGAGTATCAAAAGTGTAACTGACACAATAGTTGAGGAACCAAAAATGAAAAAACTCTTCTATTGAGGACCACTTGAATAGTTCTTTCTCTAAAACTTTTGTACATTTATGTTCATATGTATTGTTGTTATTGAAATTACATTTGCAATTGTTCATGTTTTTCTCACAATGACCTGGTCACCTGGTTATTATTGTGTTCTTTTAATCTGTTCATCTATTTGAAATTTATTAAGGAAAAGATCATGTAGAGCCAAGCGGTCAGTTTTTTACTAGAAGGCACCAAGGCAGAAGCCATACCAAACTTTTTCCAGTTCCTCTATGGGACCAGACCATACTGTTTTCATTTTTTAAATAGACTAAAAACTGATCAGGAGCTAGTCTCAAAAACCCGATCCTAGCCTATTACCTCGCTCCCAGTCTTAAGAAATGCTGTAATCGGACCAGAACCAAACATTGTTCATCTTCAGTGGTGCCCCGTTCCCCTTTCTAGTGCCGCATTGGGTCCAAACCTTACTAATGACATCGTATCTATTGACAAGCATTCTGAAACCTCATATGGAGTGTTTTTTCATAGCTCCCCAAGGTCATGCTACACAACATCTTTAATACCGATTATGGACAGACCGAGTGACCGACAGTCATTTTTTTGCACACACTATCAAGAGACGCCATGCAGGTCTGTGAGTGATATGCTCAGAAAAATAGTCTGTGTCTAAGGTGATGTAAGAATAACAATTCCGTTTCTTTAAACACTATACCACTTCAAATGTGCCGCTCTCCCAACTAGAGCCATTGTGTTTCAATTTGACCGGTTCTAAACCCAGCTGTTAATTAACTGACGTTTATCATATTTCAATTTTTAGAGTGGCTCAAATCTGAAAAGGAAATAAGAATGCAGGATGAGTTATGTAATATTTACCAAACAAAGCCCTTTGTGCTGTATAATGTTCCAATCTGGAAACAACAAAAAACATTTAAGGACCAGATCGACCAGAGTGGCTGCTAATCATTGCCAGACTTGACAAGTTACACACAAAAAACCAGGCATGTTAGATGAAAGTCAAATGAGTGAGAACTGACAAGTGCCAACCTTGCTTCACTTTTCCGCCTGCCCAAAGTACCTCCCAGATATTGTTGCCAAAAGATTGAGCATAATAACTTCATCATCCACTGTTGTTTTTTCAGCTCTCAAGCTTGCACATTTGCGGAGCAAAGATCTAAGGGCAGCTGAGGTGTCGGCATCAAGTGGAGAATCAACAGCTGCGCATAAAGCGAATAACCACAGGCAATCATCCCTTGAAGCTGTGGTTGTCGTTTCAAAGACAGCAATCCGCTTTCTAAGCAATGAAGCTCGAGTCACCGGTTCCATCCCTGAAATAGCTGAAAGTGAGGGCCAGGGATTTTTAAGAGCATTCTTGTCACCTTCATTAGTTTGGATGTGATCATCTCCTGATGTTGTGTTACTGGTATCTTCAATGATGCCTTTTGTGAGGTGATGTGATGATTGTTGTTCCTGATCAACATAAGCTGAGAACAATGGACTAGAAATGCTAACATCAGGGCCTTCTATTTGTGACAAAGCCTGAAAAAGATTAATGTAAAAATTACTTCCTACTTAGCCTGAAAGTGTGTCCAGACTCCAGAAAACATGCAAATGGAGATGTACAGTAAATACCAAACTTAGACAGGAAAAAGAACTCTGACTTAAATATTCTCAATACAAGAAATGACAGTGATCAATTAAGTATGTACCGAATCCATAAATACTAAGGGTATGTTTGAATCCCGAAAAAGTCTAGGGAAAAGGGTAAAAGCGATGGTTTTTTTTCGTATGTATAGTTTTACCATGGGATGCTCAGTAAATGAAACGGTATTATTGATATATTCTTTGTAAATTCAAACTCGGATATAAATATATATATATATATATATTATATAGAGGGCAGTTCGTATCAGGCCGGCTTGACGGGAACCGCCGTCAGGCCGAGGCCATCTGGGGCCCTTCCCGGTGTAATTTTTCGATGAAATTTTTTGAGCATGTTCTTCATCAAGTGTAGTTTACTCATACCAAATTCCAGCTAAAAAATAAATCGGGAAGGCATTCAATTAAATTATTTACAAAAACTGTGCTTTATATATATAAACAGCGCTGTTTGTTCAACAATTTATTTGACTGCCTTCCCGATTGAATTTTTACCTAAAATTTGGTATGGATAAACTAGACTTGATGTAGAACATATTCAAAAAATTTAATCGAAAAATTCCACCGGGAAGGGCCCCGAAAGACCTCGGCCGGACGACAGGATCGCTACAGGATGCTCAGGTCCAGCAGTTCGGACAGGAGCCGCCGTCCGAACGCCGCCGTTTGGGGCGGTTCCCGGTGGAATATTTGATGAATTTTTTTGAGCATGTTCCTCATCAAGTCGACTGCGTTTTTAGTTGACTGCGTTTTCTATGTATAGTTTGACAAAGTTAACTTCAAAAAACTATTTGACCGTCTTCCCGGTCGAATTTTGAGCTGAATTTTTTTTGTGAATAAACTAGACTTAATGAGGAACATGCTCAAAAAAAATTATCAAAAAATTCCACCGAGAGCCGACCCAAACAGCGTCGTTCGAACGGAGGGTCCTGTCCATCCTGCTGGACAAGACCATTCCTATACACACACACACACGAAGTATATACATACACACACATATTTCTGGGTGTTTATATAATAAGTATAAAAAAGAAATTGACTGTCAAGTATGTCTGATTTCTTTTTACTGAATTTTAGCCTATCCTTTACTTTCCCACATTTTTTCTTTAATTCTAATTTCTAACTTTACTCGATGTTTTCCTTCATGATATATTTCCCTTGTACTTTACTGGATTCAAAAAGATCCTAAAGATATGTTTGAATCGTGAAAAAATGTAAGGAAAAGGAAATTGGGGAGTAGTCATTTTCTTGTGTTTGGTTTTACCTTGGAAAATGCAAAAGAAAAAGAAATATGATTGATGTTTTTGTAAGTCTCATATCTTTAAAGCTTTCAGTCTTTTTTTAATAGAACTATATAAATTTATAAAACAAGTTTGAGCAAAATAGCAAATATTAAATAAATGAGTTTGAACCAATCTTTTATTTACACCAATATTTTATTCTCCTCCAAATCCCATGTACTTCCCTCAACTACTTCAAACTACTTTCTTTCCCTGACATTTTCTGAGCTCCAAGCAGACCGTAATGAATATTACTCCCTCCAAAATACAAATACAAAAGATTCCTAATAGACTAATAGTAAAGTAAATTGCAGAAATCAGTCAAGCGGGACACCGGTTTTGAGTATTGATTTCTTGCATCAATCATTCAGTTATTTTTCTTGTCTTGCAGCACCATGAGAAGAGGGGGATTAATACATGCTCCGTATCATTTTACATGTGGCATTGTGGCTTTTAACATTTTATTAGACAACTGCAAATTCTTACCAGTAAGGATAACTTCAAATGCTTGCAGATTCTTAAGAAGATGAAGTCACAATGTTGTATTTTTTTGTAGCAGTTAAATTCGGTACTTACCAAGGGATTACCGGTGCAGCCTTGTACTAAAATCCAACATCGAATTTCAAGAGACTCAAGGATTGATTCACTTAAAAAACATGAGACATCCTCATTTTTCGTATTTAACAAGGGGGTGTCAGGTTTTATGCTCCATAATACCAAACTCTTTAGTCTATACTTACAAATAGGAAAAATTTGGCCTAATCATAATAGGCTAATATCATAAAGTGATTGAGACCCATCCACAACCTAACCCCCATCCTCTAAAATAAGCAATTAAGAACCATTGGTGATGAAAGCACATGGACGAAATGTTTCTATACAAGTGAAAAAAGATAAAAATACCAGTCTCAACTGTGAGAAATCAGCAAGGAACTCATCCTCCCACTCTTTAAGGGGTAGTAAGTGCTCTGGGCAAGTCGCAATATCGGGAATACAGGGCATATAAACACTCTGTTCTTTCTTTATCTTGCTTCGCTCAACCTTGGAAACCTTCACTTTTGGCAAACGTTCTGCTTCCCACCTAGGATCATTGAGGCCATAAATAGAATATACAGAGGTACAATAGAGTACATGGATTGGTAAGTTCATAGATATATCAAATGAAATATTCTGTTAGATGATGTATATCCCACTACTCCACATTACACTTTTCTAGTTATTGCAAGTCAGATTCTTATTTCTAGCAACACTTGTATAGCCTTCATAAACACTAATGAACTGACCATACTATGACCAAACCTCCCACCCTCTCAACAGAAGTAAAATAAAAAATGTACTGTATGAGAAAAAGAAGAAGAAGCAACAGGGATTCATATGACTTGCAAATGAATGAGCATAGATGACAATTTGACAACCCCATAAAGAGGATATCATGTTTTAATGGCCCAATTTCCTAATAAAACACATGAGGTCGCACTGAAGGTGTAAAACTCAGCCTCAATACTGTCTTCGAAAACTTACCCTTTAATTAAGGTGTGATGTCCTACTTCCCTACTTACGATCTTGGTCACCATTCACCAGCATGAGAGCTCATAATAACAAATTCAGTGTAAAAACACACTACTACTTAGATTTTTTACTAAACAAAGTATCAATGACTTAATGTCCTGACTTAGTACAATAGATATAGAATTGCTTGTTTCAATCTTCAATTAACAAAACAGGAGCATGAAGTACTTTTTATATGCTATCATGTCAAATTGATTGATAAAGTATAAAAATACATATATAGACTTCTGAATTTGCAATAGCTTGAAACATATACGAAGTATAAGCTATTAGTCAAAACAGGATCTTGAGCAAATCATTTGAACAACCAAGTGAATAAGCAAACCTTGAAGTATTATAACAGTATATAGTTTGCATATAATGAGAGGAGTACTTTTATGTTTGAAGGATATGTACCTCACACGCCTGAGATATTCTAATCCATCTTCCGGAGGACCTGAATCAAAGTCGGGTTCTCCCTCAACAAAAAATGCAGGCCTTTGGATACTACTATAATCATCATCACTGTCATCATAGTTGGTGTTCTCATTTTCATTGCTCTCCTTCTGGCCCCCAAAGATTTCTGAAGTACTACTATCACCTGAGTTGCATAGTGCATTAGGCTACTATTAGCTATATATACATTCAACAAATTGAAAACCATCTTAAAAGACCTCAGTAAATTAACAAGCGTGTGTTGCACACTTTCATTTTATCCCTTTACAACTTCAGCAACGGCAGATTTAAGGGAAGGGAGCTAATAATTTGCGTATGAGCAAACATAGAATAAGAAACAATACCAAATGAGACATGGCCTCGAGACTTGCCTAGCTGTCTCCGTGGATCAAAGTCCACTAGATTTTTCTTCTGGTCGGTAGAACGAAGTAGGCCATTATACTCCTTTTGCACATCGAGCCCTAATCCACTGTAAACCTCGATCCACTTCTTCCTCTGCTCTTCGACATTCAAAAACCTCATTGCTTCCAATTCCTTCCTGGTCAACTTTCCTCTGACTTGATAATCCTCCGCAGCAATATTAACAACGGCAGTATTACTCTTTCGCCTTGGCTTGTTCATTCCTTCTTCTCCTCCGATTGGATTCTCAAAATTACCCGCAATATCCTGCTGCAGGGTGCTGCGGGAATGAAGGGCTGAATACTGTTTCGCTTCGGAAATGGCCATTTGAAGAAGTTTATCTTCTTCGTTATCGTGGTCAAGGGTGTGCAATGAAGGAAGATTTTCTTCGGTGTCACTCGCCATGTCCGTTCCTTTCTGAGACTGACCTTCGGAGTATGATCAACTAGCCCGGGAGAACAGCCGCCATGTGGGGTTTTGGGTTTTGCACAGAGAACAATCTAATCGACTTGCCTCAACTTTACAGTTTACTCTTGTTAGGGGTGTTTTTTGATTCTGATGTTGCCTCAACTTTATAGTTTACTCTTGCATAGAGAACAAACTGATTTGCTCCTTGAAGGAGCGGAAGCAGAAATTGGAGTGTTTGAAGAAAAGTGCATAAGTGATTCTGATGCTCTAATTTACTCCGAGAATCAGTTTTTTTAGAAGCCGGGGGTGACCAACTTCTGAAAATAGATTCTGAATCTGATTCCGCTTTAAAAAAGAAGCAGAAGCAGAATCAGTTCCAAACAACCCCTTAGAAGAGATATCAAAAAATCTTTTTTAAAAGAGAAAAAATCACTATAGGACAAATCTTTGCGCTCAAAATAATTGAATGCAAAATTTACAGAATCAACTACTATGTAGAGTGTCAACTAGTTGTAATCGATGCAAAAAATGTTGACTTTAACATAGAACATATATAATAGGAGGTTAGAAAGTCTTGCCAAAAAATATTACTCCCTCTGGTTCTTATTAAAGTTCCCACTTTCCTTTTCGAGTCGTCTCTTATTTAACTTCGTACTTCTATTTTAGGAATGTTTTTTAGGGTAAAAGAAATAAATATCCCCATCCCATTTACCTCATTTACTCCATTCACCTACCCCACCCATATAATCCCTCTGCCACCGCCCCATTTACTCTCTCCTACCCACCCCTCCACTCATTTTCTTTCGTTCTGGTAGCATCGCCCCATTTACTGACCTTCTACCTTCTCTCTTCTGCCGGTCCCCTTCTCTCTTCTCCAGTGTGCCCCCTCCAGATCTATCTCCTCTTATTTGCCTCCTTTGTTGCCCCCTTCTCAACGGTTAACCTAACCTTCATCCGACCACCAATAATGGATGGAACTCTCTCCAAACGAAACCGTCCTGTGGCCGGTCCGAACGCTGATAAAAAGACTGTTGGGCTTACGAAACGTGTTCGCAAATCAGAACCTGAGTCAGGTCTGAATGGTTTGAAATCCAATGAAACCTCACATCTGCACAGTCAGCCATGTTCGAATCCACCTTTACCCTTTGATGATGCTGAACATGCAGAACCCCTACAAGATTTTTTACCATTTGTTCGGTTTGGTCCTGAAAGCAAGGACACAGACCCTTATTAGCGGATGAGGAAGAAGTACGGCTCCTTGTTGGTGAGTGATACGTATTCAGGACTGGATGGCTTGGAGGAAGATGGCAAAGAGGTGACATCAGCATTCTTTGAGAGGAATGGAGGAGGGTCAGAGGCGAGCTATACTGCTGGGGGAGATGAGGAGTTCGGTTTGGACTCTAAGGAGCGCATATGAGGTTCACAGTTCTAAGGGCAGTGATCCGTCTATTTCCCTGTGTAATTTTGTTGCATGTGTTATTTTCTTCCCTCGTGTGAACCCGTGCATCCTTCTGTCCCCTAGATTGTAATGTGGAAACTGATGATGATTAGGGGCTTTGAGTTTAACACTTTGTGAATTTCTGCGTGGTGATGTTGTGAAATAATGTGTGGTATGCCATTCTTGTGCTTTTGTGTACTTGTGCAGCCCAGTGAGTAAGTGCAGGAGGCCAGGTTACACAAAAAAAACAAGATAAACGTTTCATTAGACATTGCAAAATATTTTGTCACGCGGTTCATTGTGAAAGTGTGCTAACACTTGCACATGTAAGTACACCAAGTAACTGTGCTTACAAGCAAGGAAAGTACATACAAAAAAAGTACACTTACATTAGGCAAAAAAAATGTGTACTAACAATATCCTAGCTTCATTAATCCTCATGTAAGACAGTTCATAGTTGAAGATCCAGATTATCTTCATCTGTGAACTGAGTCCCTGCATTTTCAGCTGATGTGTTTGTTGCTAGTAGTCCATCCAAATGTGTCTTTGCTGGTCAATAAACCTCTTCACTGATCTCGATATTGGTGAGTAATAATCCCTTTCTTTCCAACTTGTCTTTTCCAATATGTTTGAGTTTGTAGTTATTTCCACCATTATGCTTCAGAATCTCTTCCATGACAAGTTGATAACTTAAGAACACCTTATTTAGGCACTGATGTGTTAACTCATCATATGTTGTTTGTACTGATTCTATTAAATCTTTGATGGATTTTGGGGCTTTTTATCTTTCAAAGAGTCAATAGCCCTAAAAACCCAAGTCAAGCACATTGAGATCAGGGCTGTTTGGTGGCTGACAACGAAGTTGGGTTTTCCATCCATCTTCTGTCCCACTTTTGAAAAATTCAGCATCATTCACTTGTAAATGTGGTCTAACATTGTCATGTTGTGTGATAACCTGTTTGTTTGCATATGGCCACCTTTGTTTGATAGCTGGTATGATTTTGTTTAAAATCATGTCCTTTATGACTGGTCTGGTCACACTTGTAGTGGCCTTGGTCTCTAAGGTCCCGACAGGTCTGTTTTTGCTTCTCCTCTTTGTTGTGTCCTCATACACAAATGGGAAAATACCAATTTTCCCATCCCATAATACCTCCCCAGTACTTCCCAGCCTAGGCCTACCTACTGCAACAATGAACATTATTTTTGGTATGAAATTTTTGGACTGCGCAGTTCTGTATGGGTCTTCTTCATTTGGTAAGGTGTAAAAACATGTTGTTTCTTTAGAAAGATAGAACCACTTCTCATCTATGTGTACATGGTCATATAAGTCATGAAAAGTGTGGGTAAATGGTAATGAATGAGGCAGGATATGACTGAGACAAAACTCTAACCTTTTCTTCGTCCCCTCTTCTTTCAACAAAGGCTTAATTGCATTAGAATGCCTTTTTATTTTCTTTGCCTTCAACCAACGCTGCACAGTTGTCTTTGACACCCCCATTGCATATGCCAAAGACCTCATGTTTTTTCTATTCTTCAAAGGAACCTGTGACATCTTTTCCATGTCAAATTGAATTCGTTTTGGTCCCACGTTACCTGTCCATTTGCTCTGCACATTAATGGCAGCTCCACACTACATATGTGCCTTTGCTGTCACCCACAGTTTGTGTACAGTCCTTGTAGAAATGTTAAACTCCTTGGACACATTTGTAATAACGCCCCTCTGAAGTTTTCCATCTGTTGCTTTGCTTAGTAGTACCTTAATAATCCGCCTTCTTTGTTCTGTTGTTTTCTCCGACCACGTTTTCTTGACTATGTATTGTGGCTCATTTTCTTATGCTATGTCTTCCGGTGCAAGTATCAGTTGAAGAATATGGTTTGTGTCATCTTGTAGAGGTGGGACATTAAGATCAAAGGATTCAGAAGATGTTTCAAAAAAGGAACCAAGAGGGGTGGCAGAAGAAGAGTGCAGAAATGAAGAACTTTCCATTTCATGTGAAGAAGAGAGTGTGAAGATAGTGTGTGGTTGGACCGAGCTCATGGGGTGCTTTATGTAGTGGTCACGTTTTTTAGAAGGGAAATGTCCTCTTAAAACTTTCTATTTTGGGTTTTGGAGGGAAGTGAAATGTCATTCTCTTTCCTCAAAAGTTTTTTTTGGACCGTACTTATGTAAATAGAACCAGACACTTTACTCTCTTTCATCTTACTTTATTCTTCTTTTTTCCTTTGTTTTACCGTGCCCCACCATTTACTTTTACCCCACCTATTTATTGTTTGTTAAGGGTATAAATGGAAAGTCAAAGGCAATTACTTTTCCACCTAAATAATTGTGAAGTCCAACTACGAACTTGAATAAGAACTGGAGGAAGTATGTAAACTAAATTATACTACGTACTTCGTACTACCTCCGTCCCATAAAACTTGTCCAACTTTCTTTTTTTGGCCGTCCCAAAAAACTTTGTCATTTCCTTTTAAATTAACAAATATGTGGTTAAAGTTATCTCTCTCCTATGCACAAATATCAACCACACAGTTTTTACTTTATTAATCTACGTGCAAGTCAACATTGGTCAAGTTTTATGGGACGGAGGGAGTATTATTTAGTTAGATGTTTGATTATTTTCAAATTGTATACAAATTCGTTGCATTTTTTATAAAAAAAACATTTAAAGTAATGTATCACCTTCTTGTAACGTAAAATATTTTAAATGATACAGTGTGAAATGCTTTTAAAAATTGTCTTATAGATTACATTAAATAATCAAGTCAAATAATGTAAATCCTTTACGTTCCTACAATTCGCGCTCAAAGTGATTATTTTACATCTTACCAAACGTCCTTAGAGAAATTTATGGAACCAAGTCTTTACCAAGACATATGACCCCCAATATAAAAATGAATGGTTATTGGAGAGCCATATCTTACAAGGGCTCGGGTGTGCACAAATTAGTAAACCGATCAAATCAAACCACTACCGAATTTTCGATACCTACCAAACACCAAAGCAAAAAATGGAATTTTGTTGGTTGTGTGTGCGCGCTGGGTTAATACGTCAGACAGAGGTGCGGCCCATTAACCCTGAGCATGAAAGTCATCAAGGCCCATTTTGGGGGCAGCCCGACGAGGAAGCATGTAGGACGCTCATCCTATCGTCTAAGACGCTCGGCCTGTATGTCCTTGTCCAAATGGAACCAGCTGACGAATCAAGAGCCTCGGGGAGGGCGCTCAATATGGCCCGAGCAGCGGGCCCGACCTTAAGCTTACTTTGGCCCAAGCCAGAAGATCAAAGGGGACGCTCGTCCTGAGCCCTTGGCGGGAAAGCAAGATATTGGAGGGAAATGCATTAAATGCAGTATATTTGGTGGTTAGGAAGCTAGTCACTCAAGAACCTCCACATCACCATTACTACCTGTCTCCCCCATCCATCGCATGCAATCGTTCGGGGAATGAACGGACGAAACTCAAAGGAAGGTTGGGGCCTTTGAATAAAGAGGGTTCTCACTAGGATCCTCCTATATATATATATAGGAGGATCCTAGTGAGAACCCCCTTTAAAATGAGAACTCATTATAGATGAGAACTTTTAATCAACACCCTTAATTTATGGAATCAAGGGCTAAAAATCCTAGAATCAATATGGTGACATTTTTGTAATAACTCTACAATATTTACAAAAAAGACCCCATTTGAGTTTTCAATAATTACGCAAAGTATCCCATGTGCATCCTACTAATGTTTGAATAAAATAAAAGGCTGTGATTAAAAGTTCTAACGATAACAAGTTCTCGTTGTAAGATTAGTTCTCACTAGAAGTCTCCTCTCTATCTCTAGACACACACACACTTTGATTTTTGGTTTTTACTAAACACTAAAATAATATGTATATATATATATATATATGAGTCATTCTCCTGTCCAGCACTTTTCTGTCCGAACGTCGTCCGAACAACGCCGTTTGGGGTGGTTCCCGACGGATTTTTTTAATGAAATTTTTTGAGCATGTTCCACATCAAGTTTAGTTTATCCATACCAAATTTCAGCTCAAAATTCGAGAATGGAGGCAGTCAAATAATTCATTGCAGTCAAATAAGGTCCTGAATTGATACAAGTTCTTAATATTTTGATGATGTACATTAACTATGAAATGTTATGCTACTTTAATATTATATAATTACATTTTTTAAAATTTTTTATTGGTTTGACTTACATTAAAGTAGGGACCCCGTGACTCCGATTTTCTGGGTCCGCCACTGCCGCCAACCATAGTGAAGTCCACATAGTAACGTGGACAAAGTGACGTCCCCAGGGTGACTCCACCGTGACTACCCCACCAGCAACTCCTGTCACCACTTCCCAACCCTTTCTTAACCCCAGCAACAGTCCCCTGCCCAAACCCACGCCCCCGACCATAGCCCCCTCCCGTACTCCCCTGCCCCCATTCCTTCTTAGGCGCCTCTCTTGCATAGAGGACGAGGGAACTGACATCGGCTACCTCGAATCGGAATCATCGCCCATTGAGGTTGGCGAATGCGGAACCAGATGCCCCAAATCGGAGTCATTGTCCCTCAAGGACGGCGGAGCGACACTTGCGGCCCCAAAATCGGATTCATCGGTGGCACAACATCGAGGAAGACAGATCTGTCGGAGGCATGGCCATTGAAGACGACAGGCAGAGAAGATTGCACTGACGAAGAAGAAATGAGGATCGGAGAAGAAGAATTGCGGCGTTGCGGCGCAATGGCGGTAGTAGGAGAGCGGCGACAACGGAGAAGAGGTCATATGGAGGAAGAAAAATCGCAGATGTATAAGAGGAGGAAGATGCGCAAATGTATACGAAGGAAGAAGGAAGAAGCGTAAATGAGTTCCCGTCACTTTTTTGGAAAACAAAAAAGGGTAATATTTTGGGAACTGGAATGTTGTACGGTAATATTAGAGTCATTCTTTCATGACGATGATGATATTAATAATAATACTACTCTTATTCCTAAACAAGTTCAACATTTGACTTCACACATATTTAAAAAATAAATTTGATTTTATTGTGTAGTACACTGTTTGGCACTGTTTGAACACAGTTTGACATTTTTTAACATTGTTTGACACTGTTTTGATGTAGATAATAAGGAAATATTTGAAAGCGAAACTTAATTTTGAATCTGCCCGAAAAGGAAAGGTGAAACTTGTTTCAGAAACGGATAGAGTATTATAATAGGGAGAACTAACAAATAAGCCCTCGGACTTTCATAAAAAGTGCAAATAAGCCCTTTCATAGGATGTTTTATTCGGCTGTCGTCATTTGTGGCGGTTTACTGTTGAATTTTTTGATGAAATTTTTTGAGCATATTCTTCATTAAGTCTAGTTTACTCATACAAAATTTTATCTAAAAACTCAATCGGAAAGGCAGTCAAATGAATTTTTGAAGATAACTGCGCATTTATGCAGCGCAATATACTTCAGAAAATCATTTGACTTCGTTCTCGATTGCGTTTTTAGCAAAAATTTGGTATGGGTAAACTAGAATTAATGAAGAAGATGGTCTAAAAAAATCATCAAAAAATTCCAATGGAAACAACCCTAAATGGCGACAGCTAGACAAAGTCTCATGTAAAAAGGCTTATTTGCACTTTTTATAAAAGTTCGAGGGCTTATTTGACAGTTCTCCCTATAATAATAATAATAGTAATGATGAAATTGATGATGATGATTAGAAAATAAAAACCTAAAAAACATGGATCGTAAAAACATGCATGGCTTTCGCCTCAACTACCTCTTTGCACCATCAACTCCGATCACCGGGAAAAGGCCAACATATGTGAGCAATGTCATCCTCATGCCAATTTTTGAAAAAATGTTGACATTTTTAGAGAAAAGCATCTATCTTTTTCAATGTATTTTATCTATTTTTTATTTATTTTAAAGTTTTTAATTATAAATGTTGACATTTTTAAATTTTTTCTTTTTTAAAAAAAATTTAATTATTGTTTATTGTTTATGATTTATTTATAATTTTTTTATTGTTTTATTACATATTAAAATATGATTTCCCATTAAGTTTTGGTAAGAATAGAATAGGATGGGGGGATATTTAGAATACCTCAACCTTTGAATGAGTATGAGATGAACACCTCAAACTTGCATATGTAATTTAAATACCTCACACTGTACATAGAAATTAATTTTATCACCACAGTCGGTGATAGAGTATATAAATAGAGAGAAGTGAGAGTTAGAGAGAGAAGTGCAAGTAATGCTTCAATAGAATGATTTTGTAACCCCTATAACTACCTCCAGAGGAAGTATTTATAGGAAAAATACGGGCTAGGCTCCCATGTCTTGGGCTTGGGAGACCCATTTACAACTGGACCGCTATTGGGCAGAATACAGAGCCACTGGTGGGCTATATAAATGAATAAGTGTAAAATCCGGTTCTGTGAGACTTCCGTGGCCGACGAGGGTCTTGGCCGACGAGGGCACGGCCGACGAGGACACCCTGGTTTCCTGACTCCAGGATCATATTCTGAGTTGGTCCTTCTTCGGCCGACGAGGGTCTTTGGCCGACGAGGGCACCGCGTAGTGGTTGTGCTTTCTGTTCTGAGTATGTGGGTCCTGGGGCCTAGACCCATATACTCCATCAGGAGTCCCACACTCTCTAAGTTGAGATGTAGACGAAGCGAGGGAGAGTAGATTCCTGTGCTTGATGCTTCTTGGCCGATGCGGGACCACGTTGGCCGTTCCCTGTTGTGGCGTTTGGTGGCCCTGTTCTGAGTTTGGTCGTTGCCTGCCCCCTGATGCGGACGGGGAAGGCTATTGTTCCTTTGGTGTGCTTTGTTTGTTGGATGATGAGTGTTCTGGCACTAGTGGCCGATGAAGGTAGTGCCTATCCTTGGTTGTTGACTAGGTAAGTTTCCCCTTTGGGCTGGTGAGGTCGTAGGGGTTGCGTCTTTGTTTTGGGTGGCCGATGAGGGCACTGCGCATTCCTTTTGGCCGTTGTTGATGATGCCCTATGTTTTTGGACGAACAGGCGTTGTGTTGCCCAAGGTTATTGGGGATGATAACACTGTCCGGCCGAAGATGAAGTTGTGAGGACCTCGGGGCCGTTGCGCTACATGGACGACAGTGATTTAGGTATGTTAACCTTTCTCTTGATTCCTGGCTTGAGAGTGATGTGTGGTTTCAAGGCCGATAAGTGTCCTGTGATCTCAAGCTTTGCTGTGGCCGAAGGTGCACCATGATGTTATGGACGTTGTGGTGCATGTCTTGATACTGTAGTTGTGGACTTGGTGTATTTTTTGGATTTCTTTTTATTTTGCCTGTTATTCTTGAAGCCGGTGTAGTCCCCCAGTCCCCCACTGCTTCAGGGCGAAGAGTGAGTGAGGGGTGAAGGAGTAGATTGAAACCTAGGCCGAAGTGGGATCCTCATACTGCCCTTGAATCCAACCCTTTGGCGATTTCCTGACCAAGGTAACCCTGTGGGAGAACCCTTGGACGCAGGTCGCTTTCAAAGGGTTATCATCAAGGGTTTAGTGCGAGGGCCTCATGGCCGTTACGTTCATTTCTTTTGGGGTATTGTGGCCGTCTAGATGGCCGATACGGGTGCTGTGGGATAACCGTTGTCTGTTGTTGGCCGTTGAGTGCCCTGGCCGTTGTGAGTGTTATTCTCCCCTTCCTCGTTCCGTAGAGCCTGCTTTGCCAGTGGGCTCTTGATCTGTGGATTGGGCTTGGCCCATTAGTGACGTGGAGGCGTCCCGTTGGTGGCCGTTGGTGTGGCCACTAGGAGGATGCCACGTGTAGTGACCGTTGGGTGGGGGTTCTATAAATACCTCTCTTTATCCGACGAGAGCTCTCATTTGCAATCTGAGCTATCGAAGTGGTGGCCAAATTCCTAGAGAGATAAACTTCAAAGCAAGTGTTCTTCGTGTTCTTCGTGTTCTTCAAGGTTAGTGTTCATAGAAATCTCTGTACTTTGTATATTTTGCTTCCTAGGCTAGTGATCTAGTGTTAGGCATTTGAACACCCTTAGATCTCGAAGTTGGTTGCCGTGTACTCGAAATAGTGTTTAAGATGAAAGACTTCAACGGAGAGTACTACCCCTACGACGACGAGCCCTCCACCAAGTCCCTTGACTATGAAGTGGTCGAGGAGTTCTGTGAGGAGCTTTAGAATCTGAGCTCGTTCAAGTCCGGGGAGCAGGATGATGAGGACGGTGAGGACGAGGGGTCTGCGTCATCGTCTTGAGGTGGGGACGTAGGGGTCTCCCGAACTGCTGATGGGGCGTCCACGTCGGCTGCCATCCCATGCCCAAAACAGGCATCTGCTGTGAAGGGTGTTGCGCCGCCGAAGAGGGTGAGGAGGCCGAAGAGAGGGCCAGCCTTCTCGTATTTGGATCTGACGAATATCTACATTATCAGGCCGCAGAGTAATGCGGGTGAATACCTGGTTGCACAGATGTATGTGGGGCCGTATGGTAGGGTTAGGGCCCCCAGGCCGACGGACCATGTCCTCAATCCACCCCCGGGCTACTTTGGAGTGTACCCGACGAGCTTTGCCAAAGGGCTTAGGTTCCCGCTTCATCCCTTTATCACCGAGTACCTAGATATGGTGGGGCTCCCTCCGGCCTTGTTGACGCTGAATAGCTACTCGCTCATCGTCGGCTTCCTCTTGCGGTGTGCTGAATTGGATTTCAGGCCGACGACGGCACTGTTTATGAACCTATACCAGATAGGCCGCGGAAGTCACCAAAACTGTGCGTCGTATGCCACTCTCCAACAACTCCCCAAGAAAAGAAGTTTCACAGACCTGCCAACGTCCATCCATGGTTGGAAAGGGAAGTTCGTGTTCGTATCGTTGGGTGAAGGGGGTGTAGAGTTTCCTTCCGTCGGCCACATTGGACGGTTTAATCTTCATGATACGCCGAGGAGCTCCATCCTGGACGCTCAGGTTGAGGCTTTCCTGAAGGGAGGACCGAGGAGTGTGAAGACGTACATTACCGAGTACAAAATGGTCGCCCTCGGCTTCGTACGGTATTTTGTGTACGGTGACAATGACGACGATGTGGAGTTGTGGCCGAAGATGACCACGTCTTACGAGGAGGCTGATGGTCCCGATCTGGGGGTGCCAGCTGAGGACGATGGTAATTCCTTTCTGATGCACTTCTTCTCGTCGTACTTTTGTATTCTCTGTTTGCTGACCCTTGGTGTTTTTTCTGGTGCAGGTTTTGTCATGGATCGTATGTCCTTTATCAAGAGGGCACAACTTAAAGCGGCTGAGGAGCTGAAGGCCCAACAGCCTTGTGCTGCCAAGAAGTCGAAGAGAGCTTCCCCTGCCGGTGATGTCGGGACGTCGGATGTTCCCTCTGGGGACGGGGGGGTCCAATGTTGATGCTTTGGTGGACCACCCTTCGGGCCCTTCGTCCACCACCTTGTCCACCATTCCTGCTGCCGTAACGGCCACCCGAAAGAAAGGGTCCGACCGAGAGCTGGTCAGAGGGACCTACAAGCTTGAGGTGGAGTACCCTGTCAAAGGGGGGCTGTTCAACGAGATCGTTGACGGCCACGAGGTGATCTCCCAGGCCATCCCTGATGAGGACCGGGCTTACCTGAAGAAGCTCGGCCATGTTAAGATGTACGATGGTGGGATGGACCACATCGTCCAAGTAAGTACTCACGTCCGCTTCATCTGCATTTCTGTTTTTTTTTGTTATGCGCTGTCGTCGTCTAACTCATATTTTACCGCAGGGTGCCTTCATGTTGATGGAAAGCAACAGGAGGCAGCAATAGGAGATCGCTCGCTTGAAGCAATTCGAGCAAAGGGTTGCTTCGGCCGACAAAGCACTGGGCAGCTTGGAGAGGCTGCGGCTTGAAGTCGAAGGTCTGAAGAAGAGGGCTGATGAGGCCGATCAACTGGCTGCTGAGAAGGAAGGGGCCCTCCAGCGCTTAGCCGATATGGAGCGTGTTCGTGACGAGGCCCTTCGGCGTGCGGAGGAGGCCGAGAAGGGTAAGGCCAGTGTGGAGCTAGCCCTTAGTGCCGCCGAGGAGAAAGTTGTTGAGGCAGCTGTGCAGAAGTTCCTCGGAGTTGGATGGAAGGATGAGGACCGGCTCTCCTGGTGCTTCGAGGTCGTGGCGGCCAGGCTTGTTGACTGGGTGACCAAATGCCCCGACGGCCAGGCGTACTGGGAGAAGGAGATGAAAATCTTCTACGACCTTGGTCAGTACCGGATGCAACGGCTGCTGTACAGGAGGCTTCAGCGGCGTTTCATAGATATGGGTGTGGCCAAGGAGTGGGCCGTCGACCTTGAGCTGCCTTCATTGATGAGGCATCCCGAAGCGGAGTTGGAGCTCCCGGTGGCTGAACGGCAGCTCCCCATTGAGAGCTCTTGGATCAACGACGATTGGGCCTATGAGCGAAGTATGTTTGAGGATACCGAGATGTCAGGTATTGCTGCCGGTACGTCTGCTGCTCCGGCCGAAGAGAGAGCCGATGCCGAGAAGGACTCCGAAGCCCCTTCAGAGCCATGATTCCTTGTATTGTTTTTTCTGACTTTTGATTATGTAACGGCCCAGAAGCCCACTTTGTACCTTCCTGATTTATGAATGAAAATGCCTCGTCTTTCATACTTTGATATTTTTGCCTTCTTTTCATTCCGTGTTTGTACGACGTCCCCGTGTGAATGTTTGCTTTGCCTTGTTGCCAAAATACTTAGAGAATTTTTGGAAAATTTCCTAAGTAAAAAATGTCAGTCATAGCTTTAGAAAATCTTCCAAGTAGGCAGCCGATACGGTCACCCGGGCCGATGAGGGTACCTTCAACTTTTTTGGGTGCCCTCTTCGTCTAAGTGTTTGGGAGTTGTAGTTTCCTCTGCTTGTTACCCTTGTCGGCCATACCTTTGATATTTGTGTTTTCCGGGACACTTTCTACGTGTTTGAAGTCCACTAAGTGGCAATTTGAGCAACCGCCTTAGTTGTAGTGTCTTTATCGGTTAGCAAGACCTTACTGGTCGTTGGCTAGGCCGAGACGGGCACCTACAGGTATTTGAGTGCCTGCTTTTTCTTTGGGCTGCCCCTTCGTTGAGGAGATTGCCCAATTTTTAGGCCATGTAACTTTCTCTGCGCAGTATTGTCGTTGGCCAAGTTGGACGGTATGGCCGATGAAGGTACCCGGTGTTTTGCCTCTTCCTTTGCATTTGCTTTCTTTAGAATTCTCTAAGTGTCGGAATTCACTTGGTCAACTTCCTTTGAAGATTTTCAGCTTAAGCCACCGTCTAAGGTTTTAGCGACTTTAACGGCCAGCAAGAATCTTATGGCCGGTAGGGGTTGCCACCCGTGTGTAACTTTCCCGCGGGTGTTTTAGTGCCCGCTTCGTCCTGGGCTCCTTTCCGACGGTCAACCTCAGGATTGTGTTTTAAGTGTGAAGTTATAATTCCTTTTTTCGTGCTAAGTGTTGGCGCTTCAAGAGGTTATAGCCGATGGAGGTTACCACCCTAGTTTCACCCAACCACTTTAGTTAGGGTTTTATGGGTGTATGCTCCGTCCTCAACACTTTCCTTGTAGCGGGTGGCCGCTTCGTCCGCGTTACCTGTTGGTAGTGTTACCTTTGTATTCAACTGATATGTACTTAGCCAAATGTGGCTGATTTGTGGGGATCTATTTTCACTGCTCGAGGCCGGCAAGTGTGCGCAGTCCTCGGCTTCCCTCTTTTTTTTCCTTTTTTTTTGTTCCCTATTTCGGGGAGTGTCCTTCTTTCAGGCTTCGGTCGAAGGGGTCGATGGCCCTTCGGCCGGTTTGGACTTCGTTTATAACGTCCATGATCTCAGGGGGGTCCCGTCACCTATTTATGACGCGGGCTAGACTTTTGGTTGGTTTCCAACGGCTGCCGTTGCCCATCCCTGAGTTTGGGGATTTTGTCACCTCGGCCATGATTTCAGGCCTGTCGTCCTGCGATCAGACGCGTGGACGACGCGGTGAACTTCCCATTTCAAGACGTGGGCCGTTTGCGGGCCCCTCGTCCTGGGGACGTCGTCGGCTCTGCCTGAGCGTCTCGCTCTAAGGAGCCGATACGACGTGCACTCTCAGCTGGCCTAAACCTTTCGCTGATACAAAATACAATGGGCATACCTGAGCTTTTTTCGCTCTAAGGTTGCAGATGTGAAGTGCCACATCGGCCATGCCTGAGCCTTTCGCTCTAAGGTGGCCGATGAGGGCGCTTGTTAATGTGCCAGTCGAACTCCAATAAATCAAAGGAACCATGATCTTTATTCAAAAGTGGCTCAAGGCCGAGGGTGGCGTTCAATCAATAACCCGTCAAGGGGTGAGGGCTTCACCGGCTGCACCTCCTTCGGACTATTGATAAAACTTCACCAAATGGTGTACATTCCACGTTCGTGGTACATTGGTCCCGTTTGGGCGTTTAAGCTTGTAGGTGCCGGGTTTCACCACGGCACTGACGATGTAGGGACCTTCATACTTCAAGGCTAGCTTGCCTCCTTCCGTCGGTTGACTTGCTTCCCTTCGGCGGAGGACGTAGTCCCCCACTTGGAATTCTCGGGAACGTACCTTGGCGTCATAGTATGATTTTACTTGACGCCGGTAGTTCTCCGCTCGGATGAATGCTTGCTCGCGTCTTTCTTCGACCAGGTGGATCTTCATGTTCTCCTCATTAACCTGAGGGTCGTACTGTTCCACCCGTCGGCTGGGAATAGCGACCTCTGTGGGTGCCTTTGCTTCAAAGCCATAGCACAGGGCGAAAGGTGTTTCACCCATTGCCCTCCTCGGCGTAGTACGATAGCACCACAGGATGTTGGGGAGCTCGTCGACCCAACTCCCTCCTGCGTCCTGTAGGTTCTTCTTCAGCCCCTCCATTATAGTTATGTTGGCGTTCTCAACCTGCCCGTTGCCTTGAGGGTAGGCAACGGAGGAGAAACGGTGCTTTATTCCCCACTCTCGAAGGAGCTCCTGAAAGGGCGCCGCTTCGAACTGGGTGCCGTTGTCGGATATGATCTCTTGGGGGACACCAAAGCGGGTGAGAATGTTCTTGTGAACGAATTTCTGACACCTGTCTCCCATGATGCTGGCCAAAGGTTCCGCTTCGACCCACTTAGTGAAGTAGTCGACTGCGACGATGATGTAGCGGTTGTTGCCAGCAGCTCTGGGTAGAGGACCGACCAGGTCAATCCCCCATCTCGAGAATGGAATAGCAGTGCTGACGGGGGCGTAGTTGACGGCTGGCCGGCCAGGGGCTTGCTGGAGCACCTGGCACGTGGTACATTTTCTGGCCAGGTCCGCACAATCCCGCGCCATCGTCGGCCAGAAGAAGCCCTGGACGACGAGACACCGGAACATGCTGAAAGGGCCCTGGTGCGAGGAGCAAACACCACAGTGAACTTCTTCCATGGCCACACCGGCCTCGTCCTGATGTAGGCATCGAAGGAGAGTACCATTATAGGATCGTTTGTAGAGTTTGCCATCTTCAATAGTGTAGCTTGGGGCCCTGAGTTTGGCGAGCTTGGCCCTCTCCTCGTCCTGGGGTAGCTCCCCCGTCGTGATGAAGGTGGTGATGTCGGAGATCCAGTCCTCCGGTCGATGTTGGATGCACAAGATGGGGCTGGCATGGATGCTGGACATGCTCAGCTCCTCGATCTTGGCTAACTGGGAGATGTGCTCCGGAGTGTCCGAGCTGAGCTTGGAGAGGATGTCGGCCTCGACGTTCTCGGCCCTTGGGATCTGTGTGATCTTGTGGGTTTCGAACGCCTTCAGCAACTCCTCTGCCGCTTGCTTGTATTGCTTCATTCGGCCTTCCTTTGCTTCGTACGTGCCCTCCACCTGACCCACTACTAGCTTGGAGTCGCACCTGATTCTGATGTGCCGGGCTCTGAGGCCGGCGGCGAGTCTGAGGCCGCTGAGGAGGGCCTCATACTCGACTTCATTGTTGGATATCCTGAAGTTGAAGCGGATGGCATAGTAAGCTCTGAATCCTTCAGGGGATATGAGGACGACCCCACCGCCACATGATTTCGCGGCCGACGAGCCGTCGGTGAAGAGGATCCATGTGTCATCGGGCTCTGGCCCGGGGGTGGTAGTGGTTGTCTCCCTTTCCATGCATTCGGTGACGAAGTCGGCCAAAGCTTGCCCTTTGATGGATGTCCTTGGCTTGATCTCAATCTGAAATTGGCTGAGGAAGATCGCCCATTTCACCATCCTTTAGGAGCTAGTGGGGCTCCTCATGAGTGCGCCAAGGGGCTGCTGGGTCAGTACATGGACGGCATGGGCCTGAAAGTAGTGCCCCAGCTTCTTCACCGTATGGACGATGGCTAGCACCATCTTCTCAATGGGGGAGTACCTGAGCTCGGCCTCCCTAAGTGTCTTGCTGATGTAGAAAATGGCCTTCTGCACCCCTTCGTCCTCACGGATGAGCACGGAGCTGATGGCCGACGTGCTCACCCCCAAGTACAAGAAGAGGGTTTCGCCAGCTTTGGGCTTGGAGAGTACGGGTGGGGACGAAAGGTACCTCTTCAGTTCTTCAAATGCTTCCTGGCACTCTGTCGTCCATTTGAAGCTATTTGCTTTGCGCATGATCTGGAAGAAAGGGAGTGCCCTCTCGCCTAACCTGGAGAGGAAACAGCTCAGGGCCGCCAGGCGCCCCGTCAGCCGATGTACCTCCTTGACGTTGCGGGGCGGCTCCATGTTGATGATAGCCTGTGTCTTCTCCGGATTTATCTCGATGCCTCTCCGGCTGACCATGTAGCCGAGGAACTTGCCGCCTTGGACGCCGAAGGCGCACTTCTTGGGGTTGAGGCGGAGCCTGAACTCCTTCATGATTTCAAAAATTTCCCAGAGGTCGGTAGCATGTGTGGTGGCTTGCCTGCTCTTGACAATCATGTCGTCGACGTATGCCTCCATCGTCCGGCCGAGGACTGCTCTGAAGATCTTGGCCACCATCCTGGTATAGGTGGCGCCGGAGTTTTTGAGTCCGAAAGCCATGACGAGGTAGCAAAAGATTCCCTCTGGGGTCATGAATGCCGTCTTCTCAGCGTCATCTTCATGCATGAAAATTTGGTGGTACCCTCTGAAAGCATCAAGGAACGACATCAACTCGCATCCCGCCGTCTCATCCACCAACTGATCAATGTTGGGGAGAGGGAACGGGTCCATGGGGCACGCCTTGTTCAGGTCAGTGTAATCAACACACATTCTGAATGTCGGCGGTTTTTGGGCGAGGACGACGTTGGCCAGCCACGACGGGTACTTCACCTCTTTGATGTGGTTGATTGAGAGGAGCATGTCGACCTCCCCTTTGACGAAGTCCCGCCTGTCGGCGGATAAGTAGCGTCGCTTCTGCTTGACAGGTGCAGAGACTGGATCGACGGTCAGCCGGTGGGTGATCACCTCCCGGCTGATGCCTGGCATGTCGTCCGGGCCCCACACGAAGATAACGGCGTATGACCGTAGGACGAGGAGGATGGCGTCCCGCTGGTCCTGTGGGAGTTGCTTCCCGATTTTGAGGACCCGCTCCGCCCGGGAGGTATCCAGAGGGACTTCCTCGACCTCCTCGGCCGGTTCGGCGTGCGGCCTCTCCTCGTTCTTGGCAACGGCTGCCGTGATGGTGTCTATCCTCTGTCCTTCCCTTTCGGCCGGCCTCGTTAGCTTGAGGTAGCATGCTCTGGCTATCCTCTGGTTTCCTCTGGCGTAGCCGATGCCGCTATTGGTGGGGAACTTCAGGCACAAGTGCTTCATGGAGATGATGGCCTCCAAGTCCTCCAGTGTTGGCCGCCCCAAGATCAGGTTGTGGGCGCACTGGAGGTTGACCACCATGAACTCCATGTCAATTTTGGCGCGGTGGGGCTGTCGCCGACCTCCACGGGGAGGACTATCGTGCCCTCGGCGTCGATAGAGTCCCCGGTGAAACCGGACAACGGTGTCTTGATCGGCTTCAGCAGAGCTTTGTCCAGCTTCAGCTGCCTGAAGGTGTCCAGGTACATCACATTGACGGAGCTCCCCATATCGATGTAAGTGCGTTGAATGATGGAGTCACCGATCTCACACCGGATGACGAGGGCGTCCCTATGTGATTCCGTACCCGGAGGCAGATCTTTGTCGGTGAAGGTGATCGCCTCCATTCGCTGCTTCTTCGGCTGGAGGGGAACGTGGGACACCTCCCCAATGTAAACCTCCCGGTGTTCCCACCTACAATGAGGTGAATATGGTTCTTCTTTGGCGGAGTCTCTCAAAGTCCTCGTCGTCGCTGAGCCTGCCGATCTCCCGCTTCTTCGTAGAGGGTTCGCCCCCAGGTTTGCCGGTGTTTACTCACGTATTTTTGCGTGGGCCACCTTTAACAAATTTTGAGAGTTCCCCCTGACGAATAAGGCGCTCGATGGCTTTCTTTAGCATGATGCAGTCGTCGGTGTTGTGCGAGGAGTTCTTGTGAAATCGGCAGTATGTGCCGCCCTGCTTGATGGCAAGGACCTCCTCGGCCGGCCGAGGAGCCTGCTCAATGAGGCCATGCTTCTCGGCGTAGTCGAGGATGGTGCTGACCGGGTGGGTGAGGGGGACCCCGGCCGTTCCAACCTCGGCCGCCAGTGGCGGTCTTTCTTGCTTTGTCCACCAGAGCCGTGACGGCCCTGGGCACCCTGGCCGGCCAGGGATGGTCCCAGGGCCGACGAAGGATTTGTCTTCTTGGAAGGATGGCCTCCCTCTTTTTTGTGGTTGTGGAGCTCGTCGGCGTCGGCGTACAAGCTCCCGCGCTGAAGCGCCTTCGCATACGACCTTGGAGGGTCGGTGATGAGGCTCCTGGCGTACGGGGAGCTACGGAGGGCTCCCTGGTATAGGACGAAGAGGGTGCGCTCATCGCCCCCCTCGACTTCTTCGGTCTCCTTCGTCCACCGATCAATGAACGACCGGAGGGGCTCGTCATGTTGCTGCTTGACGGAGAGGAGATGTGTGAAATACTTCTTCGCGCGCTTCCTCCTGGCAAAGTGGGTGAGGAAGCGTTGGGCAAGGTCTTGCCATGAGTCAATACTTCCTTCGGGGAGCGCGTTGAACCACTCGTACGCTGGCCGCTCAAGAGTAGAGAAGAACCAACGACAGAGATATTCATCCGACGCGTTCACCATCAGCATGTTGTTCTGATAGCGGCTGAAGTGCTCCTGGGGGTCTGATCGGCCATCGTAGGATTTGATGACGTTTCCCCTGTACTTCTCCGGGATGGGAGCTGGGAGCACCCTGTTAGTGAAAGGGGTCCTGGTCCTGACCTGGATGATGGGGTCACCTCGCCCTTCGGCCAACTCCCTCTCAAGGGCGCTGACTTTGTTCATGAGGGCGTTGAGGCCAGGGTCGTTGGAGGCGCCGGCCGTAGGGACATTTGCCGATTGCCTGGCCTCCATCTGGGCCAGTCTCCTTTCCAGCTAGGCGATGACCTCATCCCGGGGATCCCTAGCGGCCGCAACGGCGCCCTGCTGGTTCTTCATGCGCTCGTCGTGGGCCGCGTTGATCTGGTGGCGCCCGTCATCCTCGTGCAACTTTCCTTTGCCCTTGTCCGGGCGGGGCTGGTCCGCTGTCCGGGACACAGACCCCAAGCTTTCCCTTGGCGAGCCAGGCCGACGCTCACCAATCCACCCTGTCATCCTCTCCGAAACCGGACGACGGCGCGTGTCACCTAGCCTATTGAAGGCAGAGGCTTTTCCACGCGCTGGGGTCTGCCCAGGCCGAAGAGGGGAAGCGGGGTGGGAGTGGGACGACGCCGTGTCCTGGGCCATCACCCCCTCAGCGTTGCCTATCCTGACGGCCAACGGTTGGGGCTGGGGAGGTGGAGTGACGTTCCCCCCAGTCCTTGGCAAGAGTGCGCTGAGGACGGTGGGGTTCTGGGCCAAACTGGCGATGATGACCGACAGCGCGGCCTGGACCTATGGATCCACAGACGGAGAAGCCGCGGCTTTAGGCTGGGCCGGGGTGTGGTCTGTCTTCTCAGGTCGTTTCTTGTCCAGGCCGATGCGGGCATCAGGGGCTTCGCCGTTGAGTTGGTTGCGGAGGTCCGTCGTGAGGTTGATGGCCTCCTGGAAGACGTCCCCTCCGCCGACCTGGGTCGGCCGTAGCGTCCTCTTCATGCTCCCTAGTCTCCTGATCCTCAGGGATGGCCCTGCTGACGAGGTTGCGGTTTGACTTAGTTCTTCCCATGGTCAGTGGTTAGCTGTGCTTGGTAGCGACGAAGGGTGCTAACTTGATTGTTCTAGCTCTCAACGAGAGCACCAAATGATAGAGTATATATCTAGAGAGAAGTGAGAGCTAGAGAGAGAAGTGCAAGTAATGCTTCAATAGAATGATTTTGTAACTCCTATAACTATCTCGAGAGGAAGTATTTATAGGAAAAATACGGGCTGGGCTCCCAAGCCTTGGGCTTGGGAGGCCCATTTACAACTGGACCGCTATTGGGCCGAATACAGAGCCACTGGTGGGCTATATAAATGAATAAGTGTAAAATCCGGTTCTGTGAGACTTCCGTGGCCGACGAGGGTCTTGGCCGATGAGGGCACGGCCGATGAGGGCACGGCCGACGAGGACACCCTGGTTTCCTGGCTCCAGGATCATATTCTGAGTTGGTCCTTCTTTGGCCGACGAGGGTCTTTGGCCGACGAGGGCATCGCGTAGTGGCTGTGCTTTCTGTTCTGAGTATGTGGGTCCTGGGGCCTAGACCCATATACTCCATCAGTCGGATATTATTTCTTTGAAAATGTAAATTTATTGCGTTAATTACATAATTTAAAATATTTTAGAATTCATGAAGACACAATTAACATTCCAAACTTTCATTGAGAAATAAATAATGTTACCCCCAATCTATACAATTGCAACACTTTAAATTTGTTATTTTAAATTATGCAATTAACCCCATAAATTTATATTTTTGAAAGAAATAATACATGATAATGGTGCGAAAAATGACTTTTTATATAAAATTTGGGATATTTATTCTACATATGGAAGTTTGGGGTGTTTACCTCAAACCCTTCAGAGATTGTGGTATTTTTCTTATTTTGCCCTAGAATGGGAAGATATATCATAATTTAGTCCTATTTTAGGCAGATAAACAACATAATTTTATTTGTGCATTTAACGGTTAGTTACTCCTATTTCAGTATTTAGGATCATCAACTTATTTTATCTCAAACTATCATCAAATTCACAAATTCATCTCATTCTTTAACTTTTATAAAAAAAGGCTCAAACTTCTTTTTTTTCAACCATTATGGTTTTCTTCTTTGTTATTTTTTTCAAAATTACAAATTTTATCAATGCCAATAAGACATACTCCCTCCGTCCCTTAAAACTTTGCCATCTTTCCTTTTTGGGACGTCCCAAAAAACTTTGTCACTTTCCCTTTTAATCAATTATTTTGTGGTTTCTGTTATTTCTCTCTCCTCTGCACAAAACTCAACCACACAGTTTTTACTTTATTATTCTCCGTGCCGGTCAACTTTGGCAAAGTTTTAAGGGACAGAGGTAGTAAGTAATACAAGTTTGTAAACTTAACTAGAAAGAAGTGAAAAATATGAAATATAAATATGATTTTCTTCTTAAGTTTTTACTAATTCATCTATTGAGAGTGTAATTGTGAAAAAAATTGAAATTTGAATCTTTTTTTAATAAAAGTCAAAGTATGAGATAGATTTCTAAATTTAATGATAGTTGAGGATATATTTAGCTAATAATTATAGTATTTAGGGCTATTTTTCTGATAGTAATTTTGTTCACCCTCAATGGGGTGATGTTTACCCCCACTCTAATGGCGTTGGCATGGAACATCTCAATACTTTTTAGTTTTACAATTGTTATAATTATTTCATTTATTATCCATTTTTTTAAATACCATTTTTTATTCTTTTATCATTTTTCTAATGGTACTAATATTGTATATAAAAATTTAAAATAATATTTTTTCTAAGTATATTTTTTAGTCTTTTTTATTTTTAAAATATGCAATATTGATATTATATGAAAGATCATTTAAAAGTAAATTTGTGTACATATTCTTTAAAAAAATTGGATAATGAATGAAAAAATTATAACAATTACAAAACTAAAAAGTATTCACATGCCACATGGCAGCATCAGAGGGGTGGGTGGAACATCAGCCTCTTCAATGAACGTGAGGAAATAGGAATAGTACATTCACGTCCATAAAAAAAGACAATCATGTTTAATATACACGTTTATTCTATATATCATTTTACACGCCGATCAAATTATCTATGCACAAACATTTATTTTCTTTTTTGTGAAGAGAATTATTTTTCGAACCCAAAAAAATTGGTTGTGACACAGAGAAAAAATATCAATGCGAAAAACGATCATTTTTATAAAACGATAAAAAAATATCTATGCACAGACAATTCGACCGGACCGACGTGTACAATGACATTTATAACTTTACGTGTACAAACAACATTTTCTTAAAAAAGATAATAATGTTATCCAAATAATGTGGCTTATCCAACGAGGTCAAATATAATCCAATGAACCAACACAGTCCGCCAAAGAAAAGGATAATAACTTCAACTTCAAATAGCAAGCTTTCAACATCAAAAACAAAATAAACATGAAGTACAATAATGGAGTTAGTTAATGGGTGACATGTTTCAATCTTCTGTAGCTCTACTGTGCAAGATCATCCAATGCCGCTTGACATTTTGGAGATGCCCAAGATCAATTTGAATTCCTCCAACACTTCCGACAATAACACATCTGGTGTCTGGTGAACGTCTCTGTAAAGAAGAACTTGCCTGTATCAATTTGAATGCCCAACATCATGCATGGTGTTGTAATAAGGAACTTATATGTCTCAAACTAAACCTCCCGCCTAAAATCGCCTTTAAACAAGGCTTCTAATAACGAATTTTTTTCTTTACAACACAAGCATTGATTTCAAAAGAGAAACTTTTAGGGAACCGAATAAAAGGGACCCCATCTCTTATAACATAATAAACCAAACAAATATGTAAGAACTAATCAACTGATGCCACTCCCCCCATAATATATGATTCAGGGTGTATTAGCTGCGCAATAAGTACCTCATTGGACCATTGATCCTCTTGTGCCTCTTCACAAGAAAAGATTGGCTTTTGCAATTGAATACATAATAATAGCACCAAGGGAGCTGGTTGGACCGAACCTAATGGTTGGAAAACAAACTCACTCTCTATCCACGTGCTTTGGTTCATTGCTTCTATCATCAACGACATCAGGAAGGCTTTTCAACACCTATAACAAAGGAGGTATCTCCGCAGAGAAGACAAGGGAGAACATTAAGGACACATTTACTTCACGGGTTAGTAAATGATGCTTATTAAGACTCACATTAATAAGCGGCGCATAAACTAAGCAGTGTTGTAAGCTCTTGTTTACTTCAAAGAATTTAAAACACCGTTTAACATTAAAATGTCCAAAATAACCCTATAGATATATACACACACAAACATTCATTAACACAGGTATATAATATAATATATGGGGTCCCCCTCGTACGCTTAGTCGCTTACCCACACCCCTAACCCCTACCCTGCCCTGTACCCCCACCCCTCACCCTACCCCCAATTCCACACCCTTGACCCCCACCCCTTCCCTACCCCCTATCCTTACCACGACCTTACCCTCCACCCTTACTCCCACCCATACCAACCCCCCAACTCGTAGGGGTAGGGGTAAGGTGGGGTGGGGTATGGTTGAGTCAAGGGTGGGGGTGGGGTAGAGGTGGGTCGAGGTAGGGACAAGGGGTGGGGGGTCGGGGTAAGGGTCGAGTCAAGGTAGGGGAAGGTGGTAGGGGGTAAAGGGGTAGGGTAATGGGTGAGGGTGGGGTAGGGCAGGTGGTGGAGGGTACGGGGGTAGGGGTGGGTCGTGGTAGGGAAAGGGGCGGCGGTAGGGGTGGGGTCGGGGTCGGGGTCGGGTCAAGGTAGGGGAAGGGGTAAGGGTGAGGGTGGGGGTGGGGGTGGGGTGGGGTAGGTCAAGTGGTGGAGGGTAGGGGTAAGGTGGGGGTGGGGTATGGTCAGGTCAAAGGTGGGGGTGGGGGTAGGGGGTAAAGGGGTAGGGGCGGATGTAGGTGGGGTCAGGGTCGTGTCAAGGTAGGGGAAGGTGGTAGGGGGTACAGGGGTAGGGGTAAGGGGTGGGGGTGGGGTAGGTTAGGGAGGGGTCGGGTAGGGCAGGTAGGGTATGGTCGGGTCAAGGGTGGGGTCAGGGTGGGGTCGGGGTAAGGTAGGGTAGGGCAGGGTATTGGTCGGGTCAAGGGTGGGGGTGGGCGTAGGGGGTAAAGGGGTAGGGGCGGGGGTAGGGGTGGAGTCGGGTCAAGGTAGGGGAAGGTGGTAGGGGGTACAGGGGTAGGGTAAGGGGTGAGGGGGTGGGGTAGGGCAGGTGGGGGTGGGGTATGGTCGGGTCAAGGGTGGGGTGGGTGGGGGTCAGGGTGGGGTCAGGATAAGGTGGGGTAGGGAGGGATAGTTGGGTAGCAATAGGGTAAGGGCAAGGGGTAAAGGTAAGGGTAAATTCGGAAAATGAAAAAGCTTAAAGTGCCGCTTAATTAATACATGGGGGACTGGTATGCTTAGTAAGCGGCACTTTAAGCATCTCTTTCGATTAGTAAGCAGCGATTTAAGCAACTTGCGTGTTTACTTCACCTGTCTTGCTAACCTAACTGTGTCTTTAGCAGCGAAGTAAACGCCTCAATATTTAATAGGGGACATAAATAGGGAAGATAGAGGGGAAATTTGGAAAAAATATTTAAGGGGGAATTAAAGAAATGGTTCAAACTCAACGAATCAATTTTAAATATTTGTTCACTCCTTCACTCACTTTATTTACATATTTCTATTATACCCATATAAAGACTAAATTGACTGTTAGTCTGTCAATATGGGTTACTTAGCAGAAACGTCTTAATAAAGTGCTTGGTAGAATCCATTTTGCCTAATAAAAAAATGCTGTTCTATTGAAGCAGAATAATCCAGAAAAGATCTAAGTACCTGTAAATCTCAAAAAGAACTATTTGAAGCTGATCATGTTGTCTTTTCCAAAGGGAAACCAAGATGCAATGGAATTACTAATTCTAGTTTACCTGATATAGGTGCCATGAAACAAAAGCATCTGTGGCAGCATAACTTAAGTGCTCCTTGGATAAATTTCGAGTCTCCCAATTTCCCAATCTGAGATGGCTTGGCTTAGGGAGCTACAGATGTCCAAATGCTCAATTAAATTTGACACTAGGGGAAATAATATTTACTAAGCATAGAATACGGTACACCAAGAACATCTAGGACACTTGATAAAACAAAATAAGATAAGCAAGATCTTTTAGTTGGAAAGAAAAAAGAAGTATAGAGGGCGTTATTGAAGGCTGCTAAACGATGATGAATCACTGATATTTTATACAATTCACCTTGTTCTGCAGCTCAGACTGATGTTCTAGGAAATAACTTCATGTGTGTGGCTGTGTGTGTGTACGGATGCATTGTTACAATACCTCTTTGCAAAGAAGTGATTCAGTCAATGAAGCTAGACCCCAATTTTTGGGATCCACACCAAGCTTTAGATTGGCTAGCGCAGATAGATCTTCCAAATTTGTAATAGATACATTATGATCTAGGAACATTTTGCGGGCATCATTTGCAATGTTTGAGCCCACCTAAACATGTTTGTTGCATGAAGGTAACAAACAAAGAACAATCACACAGAGTGACTAAAAAAAGCTACACTTTACACCAAATTTTAGAATAAATAGATGATAACCTTCACAACGGACGAACTCTCAAGAAGTTCCTGCAGATTTTGTGGGATTCCAGAATGACATATATGGAATACATAGCAACGACTCATTTCCCCACATATCTGCAAAACAGCTGCTTTCCCAGGGGCAACACCTGCATGGAGGAACTAATGAGTCTGTCATTACTAATTATTTACCGATAGTTTCTCTAGTATTCCGGATCAAGCAAAGGATTTAATATTAGGCCAACCCGACAGCCTCTCAAAACCCAACAAGCATATTTTACAGATCAAAGATCTTCTGACTTTTTGAAAGTTGAAACAAAATTAAATGGCCAGAAATATCATGCAGAAGTAACCCCCCAGGTATGAACACTAATACCGTCTACACCTACAAGGGAGTTTCCCATATTTCAACCTCAAGTTATGAAGTAAAATAAAATTTCCAAATCATGTTCCCCAAATAAATAAAGGAAAGGAAAAAAACACGACTAAGGTCAAGATGAATCTAATTAAAATCGGTGTATAGGTTGATTTGGGGTGTTGTGTTGATATTTACCATCTTGGCGTCATGATGTTCAGTTATAGAATAGAATTTTTTTTATCGACCACTGTGATTTACCTTTGCTGTTGAGAGATAACTTACAGTCAATTTTCACAAAAATATTTTGCAGTATTTGCATGGGAAAAGCCAATAAGGGATGATCTCCAAGTGGCCATCATTAGCTAGAGAAAAGACTAAACAGCTAAACAATGAGGGCTTAATCTCCATGCACATTATATTCTCAAAATTATAAAAACAATTGAGTTGACCTAAAAAAGAAAAGTAAGATGAGGTATGATTCGTGTTTTCTAAACTTTTAAATGTGTCTATATTGCTTAGCACTCCGTATTATATGCTGAGTATATAAATATATATAGACAGATATTTTTTTTTGGGAAAATAGAATTTTATTAATGAACAAGCAAAAGAGAGTACATGAAAGAATCGATATTTTACTTTTCTCTACATTTTCTTTCCTTCAAAATCTATCCTTTATTCTCTATCATCTTTCTCTAGTATTTCCCACAGTCCTATGGACCATTTAGCCGTAGTGGAATGTTATGCCAACCTCTTTTGAAACTGGGTTTCCATTCCATGTCAAGTCCAAGAGCAACCTCTCCTGCTTTCCTTTTGGTTTCAATAAAACTTAAAAGCTCTGCTGCAGACTTTTCCGCCTCAACTGAAGTTCTGCTGTACAAAACACGCCCTCGGAAGGCTAATTCTGGCAACCTCTTTGCTAAAACAACCCAATAGCCACAAATCAGTCATAATAAAGTTGAAGTAATCTACTTGCTTGAATTTTAAAAACAAGAGCGTTTAGAGAATAAAGACCATTACATTTATTCTTAAAGCGACGTCTAGGGAAAGGAGACACATAGAGTGAATTTGAAAACAGTGAGGCGGGAAGTGTCCGGTAACGGCTGCGGGTGCAGTTTTTGTCGGCGCTACCATCATTGTCCACATCGTGGTCGGAGGACTTGACGGGATCGTGCTGCTTCGTGGCGGCAGATTGAAATGCAGCCTCGATTTCAATGAGTTCAAGATCGGTGAAAGGACGATCCCAATCGTCGAAACCGGGCATCGACGAGGTGACCGAAGTTTCCATTTACAGGGTTGTTCGCCGCGTTTAGTCGTTTACACTTTTCCGGTTCAACACAAACATTTACAGAAAATGGCTTAGCCAATACGAAATCCATGTTTCCTTTTTTAAGTCATTGATTCGTATTTACTCAGGGGTTTGAGATCCCTGCACTTTTCATTTTTATCAGTACCACAATTATCTTTATACTTTCATATTTGTCTTATTTGGCAAATAAATCTACACAAAACAATGTAAACAATGTCAAACAGTGTACTCTACAGTAAAGTCGATTTTATTTCCTTAAAAATTGTGAAGTCAAAGTCTCAAAATATTTTAGAACCGGAGGGAGTATGTTTTTGTATAAATCTTAATTACACAATTTTTACTTTATTATTTATCATATTTTCGAAAAGGCTTATAATATTGATTTTACGCAGTGATTTTAACTATCATGTGTGTACATAATTGATTTAATACATCAAATTTTCTTACAATAAAGAAATTCGGCGCATTAGTTTCTTGTAATTTAAAAAATACGGTAAACCTAATGTGTTATAACTAATCATGCACAAAAGTTTCTTGTAAAATAAAAGAGAGATGATTAGCATTTTTATATAAGTTTCTTGTTATTGGACATTTTGAAAAAATTACTTGCATATTCAATCATAATAATAAGATTTTTTTTACATTGTTAAATTTATTTATTAAAGAGGTTTTGCGCCGAGACCCACATTAATATAAAAAATTAAAAAAATCTCAATCTAGGTACTTGTACTCAAATCGATTGAAAGATTCAGACCAGATCGACAAGATTAAGATCAAAGATCAAGTCAGAAAGATTCAGATCGACAGTCTTTGTTCGGTCCGATCGATAGTCGGACGGTCCCGGGGCGGTCTCGACAATGACCCGACAGTCCCTGTCATGTCGATTAATGACCCGACAATTCGGCCTCGATTTTTTGAAATCGTGAAAAGTTTTAAAACAGTCGTTGTGTAGTCAATCGATATGGAAATGAGAAAGGAATTAGGGGGTGTTTGGATCTGATTTTTAAAACTGCTTCTGCTTCTCTAGGGAGCAGAAGCAGAAGCTGGAGTGTTTGGGTGAAAGTGCAGAAGTGATTCTGGTGCTCTAATTTACTCCTAGAATCAGTTTTTTTAGAAGCTGAGGGGGACCAGCTTCTGAAAACTGATTCTGATTCTGTTTCTACTTTAAAAAAGAAGCAGAATCAGAATTGATTCCAAACACCCCCTTAGTCAAACTAACCGACTTTCCTATACGTGAGATCTGGGACCCTACTTGGGTTGCACTATGTTCGGATCCGAACTGGGACCACACTTTCGATCTTCTGATCAGTTATAGAACGTGATGAAAAAATTTGATGAACATTTTTTGAGATTTCAAAATGGAAACTAAAATTAGTAAACATAGAATTGGAGAGAGAAAAATTCAGGGCAAAACAAAAAATTGAAGAAAAGTAGAAAATTATCTATGTTACTAAACATAGCCTCCTATTTGTTGATTTTCTATATTTACCTTAGGCCGGGCTTCCATAAACAGAAACAAAGGTAGCGAAAATTTTGGAAAGAGTACTGAGAGTGGGATAAAGGCATCTTCGCCTGCTTGCCCGGATGTGCAGTGGCTGAACACATCCGACCGATCTTCATTCTCTACCGCTCATCTCTTCCAGACTGTCGCACGCTATATCTCCGTTTCCATCTCCTCCATTCACACCGTCAATACCCAACCCAATATACGGTATCTACCTTCCACTTAGGTCGCAGTCTACTCCACGCCGTTCGTCTAATAGATTGAGGTTAGTCGATTATAACTAACTCTCTTATTATTTTGTCGTATCTTGTTTTCTTTGTTCTTACATATTGCCTTTATATCTTATCAGCAGTGAATAGATCAGCTTAGACGGTGTTGTTGAGGTTCCTTCTTAACCGTTCTTTCATTTCCCCATTTTGTGTTTTTGTTGCACTGTATGAACATTAAGTGTTTTTGTCACACATTCTCTGCATTTCCGAAATGTTTCGTCTGTTGTAAAATCATTACTTCGGTCCTTCTGGAATCCCCACATTAACAAATCATTTTTAATTGAATTTTGCACTCTATCTTTGTGGTATCTTTCCAGTTTGTGTTAATATGTTTTTATTATTATGTATAAAATGTGTGTCTGTGTGATTTTGAAAGCTATATAGACACAAACATGTCCTTAATTTGTATTAGTTTTCACTAGAAATCATCTTCCTATAATCCTATCTACCTCTCATCTCTTACTCTCATCAGCCCCTTACAAATATTCCTCGTGTGTCCCCTGCTATATATCAGTCAGGATTGCAGATGTCTATGGTTGGATCTTCGAGTTGTCTCTCAATTGACTTCTCTCGCAGGTATCTTTGTGAGACTTACGCTTTTATTCGTCTTTAAAGACCTAAATCTGCCGCATATTAACACTATAGCAACATGGATGTACCTTTTCAGCTCTGGCGGCGTATGTGGAAAATGTGTTTCAGCTCATACACTGACACGGTTCTGCCTTTCCAGCTCCAGCGGAATATGCTGTGAGCTCCGAAATCTGCTATATTTCTAAGTTTCATTTAAATGATTATATTCTTTGCTTCTGTAAATCACTTTAGTTGTAATTTCATCCCCTGTGTAATCTAGTTGAGAGTATATGTCTGTTTCCTTGAATAAAAGGTAAAGCTTAACCAAGACTATTAATTATGATTAATCAATAATATAATAAAAGAGATAAAGTACTTGATACAATAAGAAAAATGAGCTCAAACACATAAGTAATTCACGATCTGAAATGTTCAAATAATGTATAGTATTTTTCATTCTAAAATAGTCATCCTTTCTCTCTATGTTAAATACTAACTGCCTATTCTATCGCGCCCAGTTAAGTGAGTACAAAGTCCCTTTTATTTAATTTTATTTGATTTGTACTTTGAGTACAAAGTCCTTTTTACGTAGTATTTAATATTAGTAAATCCTGGATCCAGGTGGTTGTATTATTTTAGTAATTTGTCCATGTTTGAACAATTTGTTATTTTAGTTTTATTTATCAAGTCATTTTTTTGAGATTTATTTTCTAGAGAGAACCACTGTTGTATTTTTAGTCTTTGAATTAGTGAGTAATTGTATCGTATTCCCTTTACTCTGAGTGGGGCGTTGCATATATGTGTGTGTGTGTGTTTGTGTGTGTAAGAAACCCAAAACTGTAATATATCGAAGCCTTAAATCTGAAATTGAAACTTTTGTTGCTTCTGTTGGAGTTGGTAGCTTGAAATTTGCCCCTGTAGTATTTCAGTGGTGTTTGATTTGTGTTATTGCCATGTTGCGTTATATGTTGGACATACTAAAAAACACTGCTTGAGAAACGAGACAATCAAACAAAAGGTGGGAGTAACACATATTAAAGATTAGATGAGGGAGTCTCTAGTGATGCACCTGTTAGACGAGCTAAAAGATAGGAAGAAGAGGCGGGGAGGAGAGGGAGAGGATGAAACGAACAGTCATGGATTAGAGAAGTAAGATTGATATGTTGCTTCTTGGATTGGATGAGAGTATGACTTTGGAGAGAGTAAAGTTGAGGGAAAATATTCTTGTGGCGGATTGATCTGTTTTTTATCTTCTTTATCCTATCTTTTTATCTTCTTTATCTCTGTATCTTTTTTTATTTTGTAAATATTCTTTCAAATCATTTTATCTTATTATTATCTTTATCTTATATATTTGGTTTTATCTTTATCTTGCCTTATGTTGCTTATATTTATTTTCATTTTGGCTCTAATATCATATATCCATTCATGTTAGCCGACCTCAATATCTTTTTAAGCCAAGGCTTAGATGTTGTTGTTTTATTTTTTCTATATTCTTCAAAAAGTTTATATAAATTCTCAAAGAGTTCATTTTATTCGCACTCATCTTTTACATTCATTTGCAAATTAGTTGATAATATATATGTATGTATGTGTGTGTGTGTGTATATATATATATATTGATGGCAGATCATATCAGGCCAGCCTGACGGGAACTGCCGTCCGGTCGAGGCCATTTGGGAACCTTCCCGGTGGAATTTTTTGATGAATTTTTTTGAGCATGTTCTTCATCAAGTCTAGTTTATCCATACCAAATTTCAGGTAAAAATTCAATCGGGAAGGCAGTCAAATAAATTCTTTACAAAAACTGCGCTGTTTATATATATAAAGCGAAGTGTTTGTAAAGAATTTATTTGACTGTCTTCCCGATTGATTTTTTAGCTGAAATTTGGTATGGACAAACTAGACTTGATGAAGAACATGCTAAAAACAATTCATCAAAAAATTCGATCGGGAAGTGCCCGAAATGCCCTCTGCCGGACGGCGGTTCCCGTCAGGCCGGCCTGACAGGAACGGGACTCTATATATATTAATGTAATATGTAACATGTTCTTCAAATCACATCAAGAATTTTGTAATTTTTTATTAAGTTTTTTAATTACAAATGATTTTGTCTTTATTATGATTTTCAAACTGTGCTGGGTTTTCCTATGAAATGAAATACACAATTAAAGTAAAAATTGGAATATAAATTAAACTTAGATATTTGATTTTTAAACTTGCAAAGAGTTCTAAAAACAATTAAAAGATAAAATGTTCGATAACATTATTTGTTGACAGAAGTACCATAGCAATACAGAAACTAGTTGAAATACTTAGGGAGAGAAGTAGAGTTACTAAATTGACATTTTCCCATTTTTATTAATATTAGGAATATGAGTTAGAGATTAAAGTGTTTGCCTTTTTGTTGATTTTTTATATTTACCTTAGGTGAGGCTTCAATAAAAAGAACAAAAGGCAGTGGAAATTTTGGAAAGAGAGTTGAGTGTGTGATAAAGACATCTCCTCCTGCTTGGCCAGGAAGTGCAGTGGCTGAACACATTCCAAAGAGTTGGGATGGTCCAAAGCCTATTTCTATTCTTGGTTCAACTGGTTCCATTGGAACTCAGGTACAGTGCTGAACCTTAAATCTTCAATTCATAACAGAAAAAAGTTTTGTTGTTTAATTAGGTGATGAAAAGTCATGCTGCTTCAACTTTATTTTCCAAACAAAACCAAACTTTTGTATGTCTTATTAGGAATAACTTTATGAATGATCACTTTGTAGCTTTCTTTCATGAGAAAATTGCCATGGCTTAGACAAAAACATAGGCTTTTTCCCAAAATAGGACTTATATTTGGTTTTCCCTAAATAGGACTAAACATTCATTTTTACCCCTAATTGAATTAATTAATTAACCCAATTAATTCCCCCCTAGTTCTCTTGCACAACCAAGGCAGTCCGTTGGTAGCAGGGGCATTTCGGTGGTGGCGGAAACGGCGGCGGATTCCGGGGCTTTGGCGAACTCCGGCGCCGCCGGCCGCAGGCAGGCGGCTTACAGCGGTCCGGCGAGTCCTGGGGCAGCAGTGGTAAAGGCTATGAGGGTATTTTGATCCAATCACAAATAAAAACTCCTATTTAAGGATGTTTAAACTAGGTGCTCCTATTTTGGGGAAAAAGCAATGTTTTAGTCTTGTTAAGGTAAATCTCCCTTCTTTCATTAGGAGTATGGCCCTGTTTTGTAAAGAAATTTTGAAAAGATTTTAGCATTTTCACGATTTAGTTTTTTGACCATTCTAAAAAGTTATTTTTTGTGCTAGGAAAAGAATTCAAATCAGCTCAACTTCTCGATTTTGCTGGTTGATTTAGGAATAAAAAATAAGAATTCTTGGGGCATATAAATTATACATATAGACAATTTATTATAGATGACACTAACAGAAAAAGACCACCGTCTTTAGACATCTTATGGAGGAAGTTTTTTGTTTTATAATTTATACCTTCAAACAGTTAACAACAAATTGCCATTATTCTATTACTAAACTCCTTCGCATAAACAATTAAAGTAAACATTGGTGAAAATAACTAATATAAACCATTGAAGTAAAAGTTGGTCGTAAAAGCTGCTATAAATATAACCACCAACTTCAAACCGTTGACAACTAATGTAAATAGCTGAGTGCTTATGTATATTAATAAAATAAAATCAATTAGCCTCCTTGCTGATATTGAGCATCAGTGGCTTTTATTCTGAGAGAAGAACTTGGGAGCAACACTAACGAATAATAATCACTAAAGACCTATAGGAGAGGAAGATTTGCTAGGTCTAACAGAAGTGGCTGTGAAGGCTCTGACCATCTGGAAAAGTGTAAATTAGTAGTAAATTTAGGGTTTAGGGAATTTAATGGCATTTGAGACTCATTCAGTTCTAATATGGCTTCTTATTTGTACAAAAATAAAATTAGTAACATAGGTGCCATTATTTAAAGAGATAATTACCAATCTGGGCATATATGTTTAGTGAACTTGTGATGCATCTATTCTCCTTTTTGAATGTTGTGTTGAATATATCGTCTTTTACACATGTAAAAATGATCCCATTATTCTATCATGCAATATTAATCATCCTTTAATTGTTAGGTTGAATATAAGCTATGTTTTTATTTGATCTTTTATGCATGTTTGTATATATTGTTGGTTACGGTTTAAGTTTATGGATTATAGACGCTGGACATAGTTGCTGAGAACCCCGACAAATTTAAAGTCGTTGCACTTGCAGCTGGGTCAAATGTGTCTCTTCTCGTGGATCAAGTGAGTATCTGATCTTTGGTGCTATTAAGTTCTAAATTCATTTTCTTATTGTGGAGTTCTGCCTCAAACTTCTATGCCAGAGTCTATAATGGTTCACCCACTCACGCATGTGTAGGTAAATAATAAATTATTACTTGCAAATAATGCAATGTGTCGACAATATCTTTTACCTATTGTTGGATAACCACACATCATTACATTTAGGATATGTGTGGGTAAATAGTATTTCCTACATATATCTATACCTTTACCTACACATTAAGGTTGTTAAACTCGAGATCCTAGCACAGATCGGAAGGGGTCTAGGAGATCGTAACTCGGGATCGTAACTCGGACCGTTAGATCCTACCGTGCAACACACACACACACACACTCACACATATTTCAATTCTATGTAAACACCGAATTAATATTAATATTTAATAATAATAATAACAGCATAATATCAAGACTCAAGGCAATAATATAAAACACTTAAACATAACGAGTTCAAAGATAAATTGCAAAACATATGACAATAAGAAGTTCAAAGATAAAATCCAAAACATCACTCCCAACAGCACCTTTTCTGTTTACTCTCGCCGACCCAGTTGTGACTTTACTTAATCGCTACTCGCTAGAGATGAAAAACAGAGACGAAGAAAAATTAAGATTAAGCGGATGAAGCAGATGGAGTAAGACTGCAAGAGTAGAGAACTAGAGATGAAGAAAACGAAGTAGAAGATTGATTTTGAGCGGACGAACCAGGGAAGATTAACTTCGCAGGCACTTGGGCTCCTTCATCATAAGTTGTGATTTCTTTTCTTTTAAACTTGTCGTTCCAGACTTCAGTCAGCCTTTGGTTTCCTGTTTTTGAACTTCACAGTTGCAGCTCGGATAGATCGACGATTCGAACGAGTTACGTTTCTACTCGTCAGTCCAGCGATCCCAGCAGCGGTCCAGCTGCACCTCCCTTTTTTTGATCATAAAATCGTACGATACTGGGAGTTGGATCGCGAGTTTAACAACCTTGCTAGTACAAATACATGTTTGGTTAAACACCTCAATTGCTTTTAGTGCTTATTTAAGGGTTTCACATACCTTTTCGGATGTTTCATATCAAGGTTCTCTTTTTTTAAAAAGGGCAGTCTGGTGCACGTTGGTGTTCTTGCAATTCAGGGAAGGGTCCCACCACCATAAGGGTGTATTCAGAGGAAACCTTCCCTTATTATATTGAGAATAGGCCGCTCCCAAGATTCGAACCCAGGACCTCTGGGTCAGACAACAACACTAGGAGCCTATGATTCCTATTCCTTTTCTTCTTGGGAGAAAACTAAACATGTTAATCATCTACTCCATTCAATTATATTCTTACACACCCAATTATTTGCTTTGATAAGTATTACTACTCATCAATTACCTTTTTATGTTTCTCTTTCCTAGGTTTTGTCCTCAAATCGGTAGATGTTTGATTTTTGAATGGAGCGCTTGATAATATTGATAAATATTCCTAGATGTAGAATTTTACCTTATACTTGATAATAGGCCCATTCTCGAATGACTCTACAAGTGCTCGATTCATTTGCAAAACATATTTAAATTTATGAAATCACACTTAGGATGTTTAAATAGTAACACATACTCCCTCTGTCTGAATTATCATCCAAATTTCCTTTTTCGTCCGTTCCAAAATAATCTTCTTTTTCCCTCTTTGGTAAAGAACATTGTAGTTCACAACATTTTTTACACATTTCAGGGGCGGAAGTAGTGTATAATTTACCTCTATAGTTTGCGGGTTTTCGATAGGCTCGATTTGAACATTACTATGTTCAAGCTCGGCTCAAATAATTATTTGAACTTTAAATCTTGCTCGTGCTTGAGTTCAAAGCTTGTTAAGCTATCGTTAGATTCAAAATCTAGGTCGAACAATTCGTTTTAAGTTAGTTTTTGTATATATTTAATTTTTGTAAATATAGTACATTTTGTTTTACATCCATGCAAATTTATTTTTGTTTTTCATCCCTGTAATTTATGTTGGTTTTCTTTTTAGTCCATCACTGATGATAACAACCTCCGTTTGACCTCAAAATAACCCCGATTAATAGATTTCCTCTAATTTTTTGTTATTTAAAAAGTATTTAATTTTATTTTTTGGAAGATTTTTATATATATTTTTAAAATGTGAATACTTAGTTTTGCATTGTTTTAATTCTCATATTAGCCTCAAAAAATTATAAAGGACAAATTTAAAAATTTCTAATAGATATATGTCACTGACAGTAACTTTTTTTTTGTAAGTAGAGTAGTTTCGGAATTAACTATGGACTAAAAACAAACTAGTGCATATCGCATGGATGAAAAACAAGAAAAATATTTTGCAGGGGTCTAAAACAAAGTGTGTCATATTTGCAGGGACTATATTGTCAATCTTAGTTTTCCTTTATATATAATAAATAACTTAGTTTGAACGAGCATATGGAATAATAAATACTTTAAGAGATGTGATTCAAAATATTGAACCTTAATAAGTACTACTATGGAATCATCCTGGAGTTTTGCTATGACAATTTATAACCATACAATCATACATCTTTAAGAGTTGTTACGGCATTGCCTAGGCGCCGACTAGGCGTCTAGGCGATGGGGGGTGGTCGCCATGTGCCATCCTCTCGCGGGAAGAAGAATAGGTGACTACGGTGTCCTCCAGGAATCATTTTGGCAAAAATGCATTCGCTAGGTGATTAGAATTCGATTAATCGCATATTTGCAGTCCAAGATTGATCTCTTTTCTCTGTCGTTTCTTTTATCTGTTTGTTTTCTTTTATCTGTTTGTTTTCTTTAAATTTCTAATGTTTTTATTTTATTGCTATCTTTTTGTTTTTCTTATGTTCTTTTTTATCTTATATTTATCCGTATCTTATCCTTTTTATCTTATGTTCTTTCTTTTGGCGTTCCGATATCATGGATCTATTTCATGTCAGCACACATCAAATTTGTTTGAGAATAAAGCTTGAATCTTGTTGTTGAGTAACCCGCCGGCCCATGAAACTAAAGAAATACTCCGTAAAAGATTTAGATTTCAGACACAAAATTTTAGGAAAATAATTTAATTTGGAATTTAAATAAAGTCGTCTTATTTGACGATTCCTAACCCACACTCATCAAAGTTCGAAAGCTTATGAAGCCCATAACGCACAGAGCTCTTGTCGTAGTGAATGAAGCCTTGGAGGAAACCAGTCGAACTTCCAGCGTCTTTCGTTACCAAGATTATCGATTTATCCAATATCTTCTTTCTGAGCTGCACGTCCCTTATCTAATTATTGAAGTGGTATACTTTTTTTCGTGACACGATTTATGTCTGACACTTGTGTATCTATCTATATATATGGATAAACCTTGTATAAATCTTACGTGTCGTATTAAAAGTTGTAATAATTAATAATTGTTGGTTTCAATTCTATTTAATATACAATTCAATTTGTAATCTATCATATACGGAGTATAATATATATTAAATTAATATATGTAAATAGAATATTATATATACTTTCAGGGGAGAGTTCAAATAAAAAGACACCTTGTCGTGCAAAGTGCGAACAGATGCACTTTTTGCTTAATGCGATGCACTATTACATGTTCTATTGCACTTTTCGCAATGGCAAAAAAGTATCATCTACTTACGAAATTGCTACCACGTTTTTGATCAATTGTAGTGATTGTTGGCATATTTTGATTCATTAGATCGGGAATTGAATGCACAAGATTTGTTCTCATTTTGCATGGGAAGGTGTGTTTGTATTTGAACCCTCCCCTGTACTTTATATATACTCCCTCCATCCCATAAAATTCTTCCCACTTTCCTTTTTGGGCCGTCCCAAAAAATTCTTCCCACTTACCATTTTTTGACAATTTGTGTGGTTCACATTCATTTCACCTTTTTCTTACACAACCACAACCATACATTTCCATTTTATTTCATTCTTAATCTCCGTGCCAAGTCAAAGTGGGAAGACTTTTATGGGACGGAGGTAGTATATGTATATATTCACATACATAGTATATGGGAAAGATCCTGTCCAGCCATCTGGACAGGACCCTCCGGCCGGCCTTCGCTGTTTGAGGTAGTTTTCGGTGAATTTTTTTGATGAAACTTTGTGAGATTGTTATTCATGAAATCTAGATTATATCCACAATATTTCAGTTTAGAATTCAATATGGAAGACAATTAAATAAATAATTGAAAAACACTGCGCTTTATATATATACATATTTTGGTGCAGTGTTTTCAATAATTTATTCAACTGCCTTCCCGTTTGAATTCTAAGCTGACATTTTGTGGACATAATCTACACTTCATGAATAACATTTTCACATAGGTTCATAAAAAAATTTCACCGAGAAACACCTGAAATGGTGGCGGCCAGTGGGGGTCCTGTCAAAAAAAATATGTATGTATTTAAATCTTAAACAAGTTGTGACTAGTCACCTAGGCTATATGGTGGTTGGCTGGCGCCACGCTTCGTCTGACTGCTGTGAGTCTGTGACAACCATACTTATTTGCTGACATTGTAATTTGGCTACTGATACTTGTACACATTTGATGACTGCTAAAAGGGTTAATGCTCTAGCCATACTTTAAAATTTTGTTGCTTTTTAGTTTTACAACTAAATAAATTTAACTATACATTAAATGCAGGTCAAAACATTTAGACCAAAGTTAGTTTCAATACGACACGAATCATTGGTTGATGAACTCAAAGAAGCTTTGTCTGGACTTGAAGATAAACCTCAAATTATTCCAGGAGAGCAAGGAGCTATTGAGGTTAATCAGTACATATCCCGTCAAATACTAATCTCTTCACTTGTTAAGATTGTCTCATCTTTTTTTGGTCCGTCATACTAAGATTCTCTCATATCAAATTTGTTAATGTTTGTGTGGTTCACGATCATTCTTACTTTATTTTCACTTTATTAATTAAATATCAATCACATAAACTCACTTTTCTTGGTAATTGCACCATTTCCTCTTGTACTAATGTTAGCGGAACAGTGGTAGTATTTTACAAAATGAATTGTTTTCCGTCCAAGACCAGACCAGACCAAACTTAAACATACCAGACCAGATTTGACCAGACCAGACTTCCTTAGTTATAAAATACATAGAGACCATACGTGTACCAGAACACACCAGTTCAGACTAGACCAGACTTAAACAGACCAGACCAACAAATTACAATCCAAGTAAAAACATACTTAGCCATCTTTGACTTTGGTCAAACATTTCAACTAATATATTTTTTCAAAACTTATAAAATTATACTTTTCTGATAGTTTTTTAGAAAGAACATTTCCATATCATTTTCATATTATACATACTTTTGTATATAAATATATTATCGGTTAAAATAAACACAAGGAGTATATTTTATTTTTGGATATATCTATATATCTATATATATCATAACTTAATATATGTATGTACATATGTATTTATGTACATGTGTGTGTAATATTTCAGGTTGCCCGACATCCAGATGCTGTCACTGTTGTAACTGGAATTGTTGGTTGTGCAGGGCTTAAGGTAGTGTAGGCGTGTAGCAAGGCTCTTTATCTTTTATGTTTTAACTAAGGCTATAATGTGAATTTTCAAAATATCAACGTTTTATAATGTTTACTAATATGCAATTAAAAATAGTTACAGTCAAAGTTGTGTGTTTGCAAACGTGAAAGTCAAACTGTTACAACTATTAAAGAACGAAGGATAGTATATAAATAAATGAGTTTGAACAGATGTCTAAGTTTATTGTATTGTGTTTTAGTAATATTCTATTTTCCCCAGTATTTTCATTTCTTCGGAAGTTCTGTCAATATCTTCTTTTGTTGTCTTTTTCAAGTTCCAAATGGGCCCTAGTGGAAACAATTTTGCTGAAGAACACATTTCATTTGCTTCTGATTTTTATTTATCTAAGAAATGAAATACTCCTTTCTTTTGGAGTAAGGCTTGGATGTTGTTGTGAGAAAGGAAACACTCCAACTGATTCCTCCAATTTTGTACAACTCTTCATTTTTATGCTTTCAATTTCGCCAATGGTGGTTCAAAAACTCATACTAATTTGAGAAGATCTTATTTTCTAGCCCACAGTGGCGGCTATAGAGGCTGGGAAAGACATAGCCTTAGCCAACAAAGAGACATTAATTGCCGGTGGTCCATTTGTCCTTCCTCTCGCTCAAAAGCATAATGTGAAGATTCTTCCTGCTGATTCCGAACATTCTGCCATTTTCCAGGTACACATTCTCCCTGCTGATTCCTAACTATTTCTCGTCACTTTATGACCATTTTCGGAACTCGTAAAGAGGTCAGGGGGATACACTTGCATTCTGGAAAATGAGAGGGAAAAGGAAGAAAATGTTGAGGAAAAATATTCTTGTATGTTTGGATTTGCCTCAGAAAATGGGAGAGAAAATGATACTCCGTATATGATTAACCTTTTGACTTTTTTACATATTCTATTTTATTTGGATAAAAAGAGGTTTTTTTTATTGAAACTCTTACTGAGCTTTATTAAAATTATTAAAAAGTACAAACGCTAATGAAAGAAGTAAAATAAAGAGTAACTAAGTTAGAGAAAAGTAAAAAAGGCTAAGGAGTGAAAGAGAGAAAAAAACGGTCTACTCAAATCAATAATAACCCAAAGAAAACACAAGAAGATGCATATCAGTTCTGATTCCTCTAATCCAAGTCTGTTTGGGTCCCCCCTCCCTCTCTTCTCTGTCTCTTCCCCCCACCCCTCAAGTCGTCTAACAGGTGTATAGGTGTATCACTCGCCTTTCTACGCGCCCAAACCACCGCAAACGAGACTCTTGCATCTTATCTTCTATAGGTGATACTCCCACCTTTTGTCTGATTATCGCATTCCTCAAGCGGTCTTTTCTGGTATGTCCACTGTCCACACACCCAACGCAACATACGCATCTCTGTCACACTCGTCTTTTGAATGTGGCATTACTTCACCGCCCAACATTCTACGCCATACATTAATGCAGGCCTAGTTGTTGTTCGATAAAATTTACCTTTCAGTCTAGTCGGCATACCTCGATTGCATAGAAATCCTGATGCACTCTTCCATTTCATCCACCCAGCTCTGGTTCTATGACATACATCTCCATCTAATTCACCATCCTTCTGAATTATGGAGCCCAAATAATGGAACATATCACACACCGGTACCTCCTTACCATCAAGAGTAATCCTACTGTTGCTACTACTTCTACCTCCACCAAACTTGCACTCCATATACTCAGTCTTGCTTCGGCTCAGTCTGAAACCCTTGGTCTTCAATGTTTGTCGTCATACTTCCAACTTCGCTTTAACACCGGATTGCGTCTCATCAATCAATACAATATCGTCGGCAAACATCATGCACCACAGTATATCTTCTTGAATTAACTTTGTAAGTTCATCCATGACTATAGCAAATAAGAAAGGACTCAAAGCAGATCCTTGGTGCACTCCGATAGTAATAGGGAACTCTGCGGTCCTCCCTACACCAGTGCGGACACTTGTAGTACAAGCATCATACATATCTATGATGATACTGATATACTTACGTGATATGCCTTTTCTAGTTAAGGCCTATCAAAGGACTTCTCGAGGTACCCTATCATATGCCTTTTCTAAGTCAATGAACATCAAATGCAGGTCCTTTTTTGTGTCTTTATACTTCTCCACAACTTGCCTAAGAAGGTGAATGGCCTCAGTTGATGAGCGTCCAGGCATAAAACCAAATTGATTCTCCGAAGTTTTCAGACTTTTACGAAGTCTTTGCTCAACCACTCGCTCCCAAAGTTTCATCGTGTGACACATAAGCTTAATCCCTCGATAGTTGGCACATTCTTGTACATCACCCTTATTTTTAAATAGGGTAATGGGGGTACTCTTCCGCCAACTCACTGGCATTTTGTTGTTTCTCCAAATCATGTTGAAGAAACGTGTTAGCCACTCAATGCCTTTCTCTCCCAAACTTCTCCAAGCCTTGATCGGTATGCCATCTAGGCCCACTGCTTTCTTCCGCCCCATTTTTCTCATAGCCTCTTTAACTGCTGTTGTTTGAATCCTTCTCACGAAGTCCTGATTTACCATACACTCTGGTATAGTAAGATCATCAATACCTTGCACTTTATTCCTGTTGAACAAGGTTCGAAGTATGACCTCCACCTCTCTTTTATTTCCGCGTCCTCCATTAGTACCCTTTGATCAACATCCTTCACACACTTAACTTTTCCGATATCTTGAGTCCTACGATCACGAAGGCAAGCAAGTCTGTAGATTTCTTTTTCTCCTTCCTTAGAGTCCAATTTTACATACAATTCATTGTTCACTTTTTCTCTGACTTCCTCCACAACTTTCTTTGCTCTTCTTCTAGCCTCCTTGTACTCCTTTAAATTCTCGTCGCTCCGACTTTTGCCCAATTTCTTATAGCATTACCTTTTGGTCCTTATTGCTTGTTTCACCTCATCATTCCACCAAGACGTGTCCTTTTTTGGTGGCAGACATCCTTTAGATTCTCCAAGTATATCCTTCGCCACTTTGTTAAAGGTGGACTCCATTGATAAACACACATCATCCACATGACCACATGTGCGTCATTATCAATAGACCATACATCTTCCTCCAACATTTTATGTGCAAAACTTTGTTGGAGATTCCCCTCGAGCCTCCACCACTTCACCTTTGGCTCCCCTTGTACCTTAACCCGCCTCCTCTTTTTACCTTGAAAGTCAAGCACAAACATCCTATGTCGAGTGACAGCACTCTCACCTGGGATAACCTTACAATCAGTGTAGCTAGTTCTCCAAGTCGTCCGTACTAAAAAGTAGTCAATTTAGGTATTATTAGCTCCACTTCTATAGGTGACAAGGTGAGAGTCTCTTTTCTTGAACCAAGTGTTCATCACAACCAACTCATATGTCGAGGCAAAATCAGAATGTTCTTCCCTGCTTCATTTCTAGTGCCAAAACCATGGATACTCTCAAAACCATCACGATTTGGGCCCACATACCCGTTGAGGTCGCCTCGTATGACCAGCTTCTCTCCCCTTGGCACTCGTCGCACCACTTCCTCCAGATCCTCCCAAACTTGTTGAGTGATAGATGCATCCCCACTTGTGGTGCATAGACACTTACCACGGACACGATCTCATCTCCTATTATCAACCTAATGTTCATGATGCGATGGTTCTTCTTAAAGACTTCAACCACACCCTCAACAAAATCTTGTGCCACCATAATACCTACTCCATTTATGTTCCTCTCTCCCCCCGAATACCATAGCTTAAAACCTCCGGGATTAATCTTACGTGCCTTTTCTCCAACTCACTTAGTTTCTTGCATGTACATTATGTTGATATTCCTCCTCTTCATAACCTCGGCTATCTCAGATGATATTCACATAAGAGAGCTAACATCCCACATTTTCATGTCCCAAAACGCAATCTAGCACCCTGCCTTCTCTTCTTCACACCACATCGACTCCACCTTGCCCTTGCATATTTGACATTTTGACACCATCCCTGGGCATCGGAGTGGCGCGTCATTTCCGGGCGACGACCTAGTAGTCTTAGCATTCTTATCACCACACCTAGACCTATGAAGTGTAGCGCGTCCTTGCTCATTTGACACCACCCCAGGCGGAGGAATGACACGTCGTTTACGGCCACAACCTAGCTGTAGTGATATTCATATTTCGATTCATGTCATGTGATGTGACTACGTGATATTGTTGGCCGTCACGCTCCTACCACAACACTCTCCTCCTTTATCCTGCAGCAATGATGCTATAAACAAGTAAACCTTAAATACTTCTACTATGTCTACTTAATTTAGCGACCCACTCGACAAAAGTAACCATTAAGGGACCTGCCGCCTGCGATATGAGAGCAAAAAACAACAGACTGGAGCGAATTGCTTTTGGGACTTGTGGGGTTTATTCATCTAGAGATGTACACATCAATTTCGCTTTGGATTACTGAAATTCTTGGAAATCGACGATTCAGCCTAACAATCAATTCGTAGAGTAAGACTAAGCCTGGACCGTCGTCGTTTTCTAAAAAAATGGCACCTCCTCTCTGTCCAAACTACGGCAAGACTGTGCCTGAACGACGCCGTATCCGACTTGTCATCTTGTGGCGAGGCAATGGCACCAGATATTCCTCGTATGCCTATAAATGAAAGTGGTACTACGTCTGGCACAACAAATCTAAGGCTTAAACACGCTGAGCTCCCCAATATTTTCCATCATAAGGTGTAGGAAGTGGGGTGCACAAGGTGTCCTGAAAAGTGCTGATATACACTGCTCTAGTAGTTTACTCGCCGCTTTGTAGTTCACGCATTATCTGTCACAACTTGAATGCCATTTTCTTTGCCGATTTTTTGAATCTATTTCTCAAGCAATGTCGCAAGCATTTTTGCATCGTATGACTCTCGTGAAGCATCAATGTACTCCAAGAAGAAATTCCTTTCTGGATCATTAACGAGAAAATTGATCAAGTGTCATCTCCTTTTATCCATCCATTCGTTCGACATCAATGTGCGTCCATATTGCTTCCAAGCAACTTCATGTTTTTCCTTCAATTTTGTGTCTCCTTCACTGCTTTCTTGGGAAGAGGCACTCTTATTTCATGGTAACTTGGGAGGTTTAAGCTCGGGGCTAAACTGCCCATTGACTCAATCGTTATCTCGCAGCTTCTTGAGTTTGCAACAATGAAAGGTTTGTCATTCTCATAGAAAAAAACTGCACTGTGCCCATGAACTTTCTTCACATCTTCTTTGGACTTAGTACAAGGAACTAGGAACTAGATAAATAGAAGAGGCACCAGATGACCCTTGTGTTGTTGGATCCTAGTCCAATTCATCATATTTATCATCTAACTGAGCACCTACTTGTACCTTATCCTTCCTTTTGTTCTTCATATAATTATCTATCAAAATTCTAATTTATGGAGTTATCAAAAATATCCCGTAACCGCCAACTATGTGTTGCTTCAACCGTTTAATTCCGGAATGCATTCTCCTGCCACAAAATGAGTATTCCATCAAATCTTGGTTACTTTTTTCCGGCCAAAAACCAAACTTTCATCTAGGATCATTTGATTTGACTTTTCTGGTAGGATCTTTTGATGGATCCATAGTTTCATTGGTATTGGTTTCCAGATCAGCCATGTTAAGCCATTGCAAACAACTTGATAACTTCAGGACAACAATAAAATTATTAAGTACTCCCTCTGTCCCATAGAAAGGTTCCCGCTTTCTTTTTCTGGACGTCCCATATAAAGGTTCTCATTTCTATTTTAGGAAACAATTAACAATCTTAATAACTTGAGGACAACAATAAATTTATTAAATACTCCCTCCGTCCCATAGAAAGGTTCCCACTTTCTTTTTTTGGACGTCCCATATTAACGTTCTCATTTCTATTTAGGAAACAATTAACAATCTTAAATGACAATTTAATCATTAAATATTAAAAGTAATACATTTATAACATTAGAATTATCAACACTAACCCCATTATATTATATGCCTATTAAAATTATTTCTCAAAATATACTCGAACAAAATATATGCCTATTTAGTTATTGTCTAAATAATTGTACCGTTTTGCAATGAGAACCTTTCAACGGGACGGAGGTAGTATAAAAAATCAACTAAATATCAGCATAATTTGAGGAAAACTGAGTTTTGTTTTCCACAAATAGAAACAGTTTTAAGTTTTCACATAGGAAGTTAGTAACAATACAAACTTTTCAAAAAATAGACAGTACTGAAGAAACTCTTCCCCTTGCATTTTCAAAGTTCCAAGCGAAACCTATAAACTTCAGTGTACAGTGAACCACAAATGCTTGGTGAGTTGGTGTAAACGTTTTTGTAATTTGTACACGCTACAGTATCACAACAATTAGTACAAAATATCCAACAATTTCCACAATGAACCTTTCTAATTGTAAAGGTTAACAAAATGCACTTTTCTTGTCAGTGTATTCAAGGCTTGCCAGAGGGTGCACTTAGACGTATAATTCTAACGGCTTCTGGAGGAGCTTTCAGGTAAAAATAATGGTTTTTAATATTCTGCACATCAAGTATCAACATATGCCTTCCTTTCAGTCTTAGAAATTCTCCCTTCATGTTAAAGATACTGTTCACTGACTCAATCGACCTTCACTAAGGTTTTGGAGTTGATAATTTCATTGTAATAGCCTCACCTAACATGCAAATGGAGGGTTTGGATGCATATATCTTGATACATGTATTTGATATTTTGATAAAATTGAAGGGTTATAATATGTGATCGCGTACATTTTATTTTTAAACATTCCATTGATCAAGGCAGACTAAGCCCTCAAATGTTTTCCCTTCCAAACCCCTCAATACAAACAGACCCACATTGGTAAAGCTTTAAGTTGTTTCGAGTTAAGCTAGCCCACTGCACTCATATCTCTACTCCTATAACAGTATTTCTTTTCATCATTTTCTCCACTTCTTTGTACCGTTAATAGTATACTTTTCTATTACCCGGAGTAATATTTATTTATCATTATATTATAACAGCATGGCCAAGGGCTATCCATCTGGACTAGCTGTAGGGTAGCTGAATCTGAGCTTATGTGTGAGGTCCAATCTCCCTTTTAGGCTCAGTTTGTTTCCATAAAAAATGTTTTCGTAGGAAAATAAGTTATTGAATGTTTTATTTGTAGTTTTACCACAAAAATAGAAAACAGAGAGCTGTTTAAGGAACTGTAAGTCATTTTCTACAAAGTCTAAGGCTATGCTTGGATACAAGAAAGGGTTAGTGAAAGGAAAGAAATTCCTAGGAAACTTATTTTCTTATGCTTGGTTTACTTCAGGAGAAGCAAAAGAAAATGAAATATGATTACTATGTATTACAACAACAATATCCAAGTCTTAGTTCCAAAATATTTTGAGGTCAATAACATGAATTGATACATGATATCAGAGTTAAAAGAAAAAGAAAGACAAGAGCGATAAAAAGATAAGCTAGGATAAAAAGATAAAGATAAAAAGAATATTAATAAAAAATGATAAACACTGATTGTTCAAGGAAACCAACACTGGATTTGTTGCATCTGATTATCACCCGAAGTATGACAAACAAGACGCGGGTGACAAAACCGATCACCAGCAAGACCATGTCAATGGGCAATGCCTAACATTGCATTATCAAGCAAATCCTGGAATCGTAGTACGATCCATTATTCATTAATTTTAGATAACTATATAAATTAAAATTTATTAGGTAGCAAATAACTTGATAATAGTTTATTCAAAACCAACTTGAGATGTTTTAAGACATGTTTGATGGATTCATACTTACATTTAGCAAGAGTGACATGCATCAAGATAAAGAATACCAATGTTGATGTTCTTCGTTGCCATTAATGATAGGGATTTTATTTTTTGATCCATAATGATAGGGATTTACCTGTTGATAAATTGAAAGATGTGCAAGTAGCCGATGCTTTAAAGCATCCTAATTGGTCTATGGGTAAAAAGATCACCGTTGATTCTGCCACCCTATTCAATAAGGTAAATAAACTCTTTTTTATTTATTTTACAAGTTTAGGTCTCCCCTATATCTCTAATTGCATCACAAGAAATAATCCTTTTTTCATGCTTCTTATAGGGTCTAGAAGTAATCGAGGCTCATTATCTATTCGGTGCAGAGTATGATGACATTGAAATTGTGATTCACCCACAGTCCATCATCCATTCCATGATTGAAACACAGGTCGTGGGATAAATAAAAATAATATTAATAACTAATACTCTTTTTGTCCCTCGACTATACATATACTAGTATTCTCCCTCCGTTCCTTATAAATTTGCCAAGTTTAAGCAGCAATGCAGCATGGAGAACAATAAATTAAGAACCATGTAGACGTGTAGTTGAGGTTTGTGGAGAGTAGAGAAATAATAGGAATCACAAATTAATTGATTAAAAAGGAAAATGGTAAATTTTTGGGACAACAAAAAAATGCCAAAATTATAAGGGGCAGAGGGAGGAGTATAACTCAATTTGATCCTTGACAAAATTTGTAACTAGATATGCTCCTTGACTATGTCGGTTTGATGTTATCCCCCTTCCACCATATTTTTGACAAGATGATTTCCGTCCACTGGACGTAATGTACTCCTAAACCTAATTTGGCTCCCAAGTTAATCCTTGAAAGTACCTAAACTAGTCCAATATAGTCTGTCTGTCATAGGAGTTGTAAACGAGGCATTTAATTTTGGTTCATTTTTGCTGAATTTCAATAAGAATCTTGGTGTATATTTTGATCTGAATCACATTCAATACGAATAAAAATACAAGTATAATCAATTTGAATAATGCTTGAGCACCAAATACTACATACATAGTATAAATTCTATAGTTTGATATAATTATACACGCACATAATTATTCATGTTAGCTGATCCCAAAATATTTTGGGACTAAGGCTTGGATGTGGCTGTTGTTGTTGCTGTCCCATTCAAAAAGTGTCAATATTTGAAAACTTATTTTGTCCCTAAAGATTAAAAAGAATCCGATTTGGACCAAAAACTCAATCACTCGAGTGGCCATAAGTAAGTTTTTGAGTTGAAGCAAGATATATTGGAAGACTAAAATTGCAAACGCAAGGGCCAGTCAAAGTGATTCCAAGAAAAGTGTGGTCAAATTAGGTAATAGTGTAGAGTCCATGTTGCAAATTGGGCATTGACTCAAATGACAATGCATATTAATACCAACACCCCCATATTTTTTATAATTCTGCAGGATTCGTCTATACTGGCACAGTTGGGCTGGCCTGATATGCGTCTTCCTATTCTCTATACGATGTCATGGCCAGAGAGAATTCGTTGTTCTGAGATCACATGGCCCCGCCTTGATCTCTGCAAGTAAGCAAACAATGCTCATTTTAAGAGCAGCCATTTGGAGTAATATTTCTATTCCATATTTTTTGAAGAACAATGTTTTGACTAACTATTATATAGGATTGGGTCGTTGACATTTAAAGACCCGGACAAGGTAAAATACCCGTCCATGGATCTCGCTTATGCTGCTGGGCGGGCAGGAGGGACGATGACAGGAGTTCTCAGTGCTGCAAATGAAAAAGCCGTTGAGTTATTTATCAATGAGAAGTAGGTACCTTGAATAGGATATTAGTGTTTCATACTGAATGAGATTACCTGCACACATTTCACCACCATTCTCACCCCTGGACGAATGTCCATACCGGGGGGCGTAGCTCACCTGGTACGATGAGGGTGCCACAAGGGAGATGTCTCGGGTTCAACTCCAAGCAATAACTTGAGATGGAACCACATTCTCTTTCCATCATAGTTATCAAAACTCAACTTACATCCTTCTAGATAACTGTCCGGTCGGTTCTGGAGACTCTCAGGGATGGGGTGTCATCATTTTAAAAAAAACTTAGATCTCCCCTTTTGTCGGCCTCACCACTAGGTCATTTGGTGCATCTGTGGTCACTCACTTTCTTCTTCCCCCCATTTTTGGTGTATGGCTATGGATTTCTTGTTACTTTTAGTATTCCACCACCTATCCGGCTGATTACTTTGCAACTCTTTCTGGAACTGACTGAAAAAAGACCAAAAGCGAGAAAGAGTTCACTGCCATGCACCTGAATTGGGAAAACTGAAAGTTGGAAACCAAATATGGGAATGACCCTAAGAGTGTGTTTGGGAGTTGAGTTTTGGAGGGGAGGGGAAGGTTGATGGGGTTATAACCCTTCTTTTCATGTTTGGGAGTTTATAAAATTGGAGGGGATGGTTTTGGAGGGCTTTCATGACCCTCCAAAACCCTCTAAATGCTCAATTTTTAAGTTCCCCCAATTTGGAGGGTTTTGAAGGATAATTAATGAAATGACAATTTAAGCTCAATTAAAAATAAATATCAGTTCAATTATGATGGGATAAAGCAAAATGGCTTACTAAACTGTCTGCGCTTCTTTATTGTGAAGCAGCAGTCAGTCCATGTATTTTGCGACGCGATTTTCACTATGGGTCATTCGGAAACAGTCTCTCTATTCTTTGCAGCTAGCTCCACATTGTATTTCTTTTCGCTTACGTGATTAAATTTTGTGGTTCATTCAGAATTAGCTACCTCGACATTTTCAAGATTGTTGAGCTAACTTGTGATAAGCATCAAGCAGAGGTGGTGGCATCGCCTTCTTTGGAGGAAATTGTACATTATGACTTGTGGGCCAGAGACTTTGCTTCCAGTTTGCAAGCCTCTAGAGGATTGCTCTCAGCTTTTGTATAACCAACCACCTGACGCTCATCATGTTGGTGCGCCTCATCCGGTGAAGTGTATAATATTTGCTAGAATAAAGAGCGTCTCTCATTATACAATTAGCTGCTCAGTCTTCGAAATCAATTATACAAATGTAGGTTCCAAAAACATTACAAGAGTAACAAGAGTACAAGACCCTCAATTTGGTGGAGTATGGAACTTTCAAACTCTGATGCAACTTCGTGAAGTGCTTATATTATGGATGTGTATGAGAAAAACGTTTCAGTAAAAACTGTGGTTCGATCTTTTTTTACATTTTCAATTAGTTGCGACAATGATTCATTCTTTGGTAAATAGTTGTCCGGCTTTAGTGTTTTTTGATGAAATCGTTGAAATAAAAACAATGCAAAGTGTCCATTTGAAATTAACATTTTGGAACCAGATATTACCAAGTGACCAGACCACTATAGGCTATACTCTAGCCAGAAACTAATTAACTAAATTAACAAAACATATTTTTTAGCTTTTTGCAACCCTCCTACAAACTAATCTCCAACCTAACAAATAAATCCCTGACTTAATAATTTGTTTACAGCTAAACACTGAAGTCTGAAGGCCGTATGTACTAAATAGAAACGGGAGTACTCAGACAGTCAGACTCACCAAGGACATCTCCAATACATCGCCACATTGGGTCCATTGTAGTTGAAATGACAAGATTTTGCACAAGGTGTATTTACCATTTTACCATGTGAGGTCCATTGTAGTTGAAATGACAAGATTGTGCACAAGGTGTATTTACCATGTGGACTAAATATTACAAAATGGAGATAATTCATTTAGAGACTTCTCCAATCATTTCATTTTCATTTTTATTTACCCCAGTGCCGCAAAGGTTCTCACTTACGGTGGAGTAAGGGGGTTAGATGTATGCAGTTAGGGATGGACTAAACCGGGCCGGCCCGACCTGGAACCGGCCTGACCCCTTACTGTTTGGGCCCGGACCGGACCGGGACTGGTTGGCCGGTTTCGGGCTTTTAGCCCGTTTGGGCGGGTCGGGTGGGCCGGGCTCGGGCCCAACTTTTGGTGAACCGGCCCGAGCGGTTCGGTCTGGGCCCGGTTCAATTTTTTTGTTTTTTCAATTTTTTTTTGCTTTTCTAGGTTAGGGTTGGGTGTTTATGGGGGGTGAAGGGGGGTGGGGGTGAAGGGGGGGTCGGGTGTTAATTAGAAACCAAAAAAAATGAACTTGACCCGGGCCCAGCCCAGCCCGGTTAGGCCCGGACCCGGTATCAACCCGGGCCGATTCTGGGCCCAACATTTTGCAAAAAAAGCCTGCCCGGGCCCGGAACCGGAATCGGACCAGCCCGGAACCAGACCGGCCCGGGTCCATCCCTATATGCAGTCTTACCTCTGTACTAAACACAGAGAGACTGTTTCCGGATGACCCATAGTGAAAATCGCGTCCAAAATTGCATGGACTGATTGATGCTCCATAACAAAGAAGCGCAGACAGTTTAGTGAGTCATTTTGCTTTATTCCATCATAATCTAAAGTCCAAAAATAATGAATCTTTGGCTCCATTGCAAATGATGGAAAGTAAAAACTAAAAAAACTAAAATAAAGTGGGTGTCATTACACATAGGCCCACACTTTTCACTTTTAATTTGTCAGGAAGTGGCAAGCGAGATCCCAACAGAGACCTTCTATGAGACTGAATTGTTCTTTTCCAATTGCCACATAAGCTTGACTAGGCCTATTTTTTCTGCATAGGAGAGAGCATGTGTAATAGAAAAGGCATTTGGTGATGTGGGGATGCAATGAACGTCTCCTTATTAACCTTTTATGCTAAGTGATGTCCACACCTTGCCAATCGCTTCAAACTAGGGGTGGACTCGGGTCCGGGCCGGGTCCGGGTCGGGCCTAGGCCCGGGCGGGCCGGCGGTTCAAGAATGGTGGAGCTGGGACCGGCCCGGGTAGCCACCGGGTCCGGTCCGGGTCCGGGCCGGGCCTCCGATTTTTTTTTTGCTTTCCTAACCCCCCCCTCTCACACCCCACCCTCCCAACCCCCCCCCCCCCCCCAAACCCATCCTACCCATCAAGAACAACCCGGGTGGAACCCCAAAAATGAAAAAAAAAAAAAAAATCAATTTGACCCGGGCCGGTTCACCAAATTTGAGACCCGAGCTCGGACCCGCCCTACCCCCGGGCCTAGGCCCGACCCGGACCCGAGAACCGGGCCGGTCCCGGTCCCGCACAGTAGCGGGCCGGGCCGGTCCACGGGCCGGGTGGCCCGACCCGAGTCCAACCATACTTCAAACACAATTTGTTGCGTTATGTCTTTCAAATTCCACTCTTTTTAAATGTTCTTTTTATTTAATAAATATAAAATAATGTGTCGCGGAGTGTTATATGGAAATAAAATTTTAATATTACTTCTATTTGTATTAGACTAGCCTTTTTATATCTTATTAATCCAGATTAAACTATTAAAAAATATTAATACATTTTAAAAATAGAATAAAATTAAAACCAATTTTAAAACACAATAGTCATTTTTACATTTTAAAACATGTACCTTAATACTATTACTTCTTTTTATTAATCATAAATAAACCATATAAGATTATGTATTTAAAAGAACTCAAATATTAATTTTAAAGTTTCGAATGACAAAAATATAAAAGGTTAAATAATCCTAAAATGTTAATTAAAGTTATAAATATCTCACAAGGGTTATGATATACTCTGTAGATAATATCAAAAGAGAAATTATTGATAAAATAGGACTGCTTTTAGAAAATTCCAAAAAATAGACTAAATCATGGATTTTATACCACTTAAATTAATGTGACTTTTGTTCCCAAGTACCTTCGGCGCACGCCATTGACCAAACGCCACCAGCGACCCGCCACCGCCAGCAACCACCAATGGTGACCCCAACAATCCAGTGACTCGGTGCAGCTGACCGGTGACTGTTTCCCTTATGCTTCCATTGACACCAACACCGGCCAAGTGACAACTAGTGACACCTACACCCCGCCATTGCCACTGCCTCCTTAAGAACCCGGTGACTCAGTGCCACTGCCGCCCTAACGCCCCCTCCATTAAAATATTTCATATACGTTGAATTGATACAAAATTAGTTTAATTTATGTAAAATGGCATAACTATTTTTTCTCATTTGGAAGACATGCAACTTAAGTTTATAAATGCATTTTAATAATCGTAAGTACACTATGAAAGTATAAAAGGGAATGATCAAAATGTTATTTTTTGAGTTTTAAATGACAAAAATATTATTTCATATGAATCTAAAAAATCTAAGCATTCGGATCTGTTTAAATCTTACTTGGTATTATATAGTCTAGTAAAGCTATGTTAAATATGTGCTTAACTGTGATGTAAAATATGTATATTTGGTCTAATAAAATCATTTCTAATAAAGTACAAACTTGTTACATGCATGTTTTACTATTATTATCTAAGTTGGGTATGACCGATTTGATACTACAATAAGTTTATATAAAAATATTCACACACCGTACAAATTTAAGTATGAGCACAGAGTAATTTTTGACGATTTAATTTGATATTTAAAATCTTTGCTAAATAGAAAGTCTTTTTTAATAAGCTAAATAGAAATTATTACTCTAACTTAAATAATTTCGGCGAAATTATCCATACTAAAAGTGGAGTCTACCTATCCTCAATTTGACAAAGAAAATCATAACATTAGAGTAGTTCAAGAGAAGAAAACAAAAAAACAAGTCATACAGGATAAGAAAAAAGTGGCAACGTAACAAAATTATGGAATGGGACAAAACCGTCCAATTATAATGAAAAATTGGTACACCAAGTAATGTTTGGGGTGTAAAGGGTCTATCACTGGTTTATAATCCCTCCCAAATAATTATATCTTCATACATGGAAAGTGGGTGAGTGATGAAGGTCTAAAAAACCAGTAACGATCTTGATGAACTTCAGAGAAATGCAGGGATTTCAGAAGTAGATGGAGAACAATCCGAGATAATTTCTGATTGTTAAGGAGCAGTAGATTAAGAGAGAATAGAAGGATTGAAATGAAAGAGATGAAAGCAATTGTATTAGCTTCTAAGTTATTTCATACGTACATGTGTTCAGTTTATATACAAACCATTGACTAACTAATTTGTTAAAACTGACTACTGATATTGTAACTAACTATGGGGGTGTTCATAATTAATTCTACTTTTGCTTCTTTTTTAAAAGTAGATGCAGAATCAGAACTAGTTTTTCAGAAGCCGATCTTCCTCAACTTCTAAAAAAGTGCTTCTAGGAGCAATTTGGAGCACTCCAATCAAATGTGAATTCAATGTTTTGTATTTTCCAAATAAGTCCTTTGCAAATTGACTTCACAAACATTCTTCCTATTAACCCATTTCTCATCTATAAATTTGTGAGTGGCACCAGGATCCAAAAACACATGCAAAGCTCTTATAATTTCCTGTAATTCTCATGGTATGAAACGTCTCCCTGTCATCATAGCATTGAAGGATATTTTTGTTTCTATCACAGGCTCCTCCATTATTTCTTGCACAATTCCCTCTTTCTCTTCATTCAATTCTATCATTTTGAGTTCCATTCTCTTTATGTTTTAGATGATGTCCAGGTGTGTAAGGTTTCCATAGTACATGCATAATCCTTTCTCAGCTCCTTTCTTGCTGTCATTTCTGCTACTGAAGTTTTTCTTGAAAACTTGTCTTTCTGAAAAATTGAAGAGCTAGCTTGATTACTTGTGGGTGAAGGTAATACTGGTTTTGGATGATTTGCTTGAATGATGATGCATAAGGTTTATGTGTGATGACTATAGTTTTGCAATCTTGCATATCCAATTGCAAAATTCAAGTTTGTGGGATGAAAAGGCTGAACAAATGGTTTTATTGTGACTTTTAATCCTCCAATAAAATTGTCCAAGAAATAATCAACAAGCATATGAGGTTTAACTTGCAAAATTTTAGACTTTAATGATTTAAAATCATCAATGTACTCCTCTAAATTCCCAACATGTTGCACCTTGTTAAATCTTTCAATTACCTTTGTACCCAATTCATAACTGAATCTAGCTGTAACATCAATAGTAAACCTAACCCACATCACATTATCCTTTCCAGTTATATAATCATCAAATCAAACATCAGCTTTATCAGTCACATACTAAGAAACAATGTTTACAATCTTGCACAATGAGAAGTACCTCTTGCTTTTATTTAACCAATTTTGTACATTGAATCCATCAAATCAAGGAAATTATATCTTGGGAATAATTTCGATAGAATCATGAGAGAGCTCACATCTTCATATAAGGAATTTGTGGTGTGAATATCAATCTTCACCCTCAATTTCATGCGTATTTACTGGTTCTCTCTCCTGGTGAGGTATCTTTTCACTCATTTTCTGTATCAGCACTTCAATTTGTTGAGTACTTTTTTGTTGATTGTGTTCCAATATGTGGAATTTTTGTTCAAGGGATTTGAATTGGTCTTCCGAATTAACTGTATCTTGACGAGTTTGCACCATTTTGGAAGAATCGTTTCACACCTTATGGAATTTGAGCAGAGCTCTTGAAGAAAATGATGATAGTATCCAATCAATGGAGTACTTGCTGTCTCTGATACCAATGATGAAGGTCCATAAAATCACTAATGATCTTGAGGAACTTCAATGAAATGCAGGGATTTCAGAAGTAGATGGAGAACAATCCGAGATGATTTTTCAATGTTCAGGAGTAGTCAATGTTCTAAAAACCGGCTTAGTTGGACTGATTAATCAACCTACTCGGCAAAAAATCGGTCTAGTCGGCTAAATGATCTTGAGGAACTTCAATGAAATGTAGGGATTTCAGAAGTAGATGGAGAACAATCCGAGATGATTTTTCAATGTTCAGGAGTAGTCAATGTTCTAAAAATCGGCTTAGTTGGACTGATTAATCAACCTACCCGGCAAAAAAATCGGTCTAGTCGGCTAAAAAATCGACCTAGTTGGACCGCCTAGGTGTCAGGCACCCCTCAACTACCCAACTAGCGCCTAACGAGTTTTAGAACAATGTGAGTAGTAGATTAAGAGAGAATAGAATGATAGAGATGAAAGAGATTAAAGTGGTTGTATTAGCTTCTCAATGATTTCATACGTACATGTGTTCAGTTTATATACAAACCATTGACTAACTAATTTGTCAAGATTGACTCCTGGTACTGTAACTAACTATAACAGCTAGAAGTAAAGTAATATATCCTGCATCGGTAAGATTATAAATAGTGATAGAGAATATAAATATTTGACAGTGTTTGCTTTCAAATAATGAAATAATGTAATGAAATGAAAGACAAATAAAAAAATATAATTGTAGCAGCGCACAAATTTTGAATCATTTACAAAATAATCTAGGGAGTGTTTGCAAAAAAAGCGTTTCAACTTTTGGTTTAAATAAGTTCAAATTGTTGTTTTCAAGTGATAGCTTCTGCCTAAATTAAGAACTAAAAATCTAATAGTTGAAAGCAAGTAGATGATGTTTTAACGTCTTTTTACTTTTTTTATTACACAAAAAACTTATTTTATCGAACACTATTAACTTACCTTTTGAGAAACATTTTTTTATCAAAGACTACGAGCTTTTATTAATAAAGTTGAAGTAATAACATTTATGAGGATTTAGAAGAGAAAATTATTTAATCACTGTTCGAAAGGTAGAATGATTTTTTGATACGCAGGGACTGTATTTTCTACCGGGTAATACCATCAGACTCCACAGCTTTGCCACCCTGAGCTCTAGCACTCTAGCAGCTGTGCTACTTTTAGCTCCCGAATCATTTACTCGTATTTGATAGAGAAGTAGCGAAAATGAGTACGGTGGACAAGATGCTCATAAAGGGAATCCGGAGCTTTGACCCGGAGAACCGGAACGTTGTTACATTTTTCAAACCCTTAACCCTCATTGTAGGTCCCAACGGCGCCGGAAAAACTGTAATCATGCTCACTCTCTACTCTCATTGCGGTCATATTTGTATATCTAGATACATTCTGTGTACTGGTTGGAGTTGTAACTGTCTCCATACATTTGCTTGGACATGCAACTTAATCAAGACGATATTTAGTAGCTTTCCCTATCGTGCGGAATTGTATGTGCATTTGCTGTTCATATATGTTATTCACTACCGAGTATGTTCTTGTGACAGACAATCATTGAGTGCTTGAAGGTGGCTTGCACAGGAGAGTTGCCACCTAACGCCCGTTCCGGTCAAAGTTTTGTTCATGATCCAAAGGTAAAAGGGCCTTTGTCTTTGGTCTGATTTGTTTCTCAGTATGTATCTGACATGCAAAATGATATTAATTATTGAACAATTTTCTAAAGCAATTTATCGTCTGATATAGGTGGCAGGGGAGACAGAGACCAAAGGACAGATTAAGATGCGGTTTAAGACTGCAGCAGGGAAGGATGTTGTCTGCATTAGGTCATTTCAGCTAACTCAGAAGGCCACTAAGATGGAGTATAAGGCTCTTGAGAGTGTGCTCCAAACCATTAATCCTCACACTGGAGAGGTATTGGTGCTTTTCATAGATGGTCAATTGTTCATAACTTTTGAATTTTGAGCTTTGCTTTCTGGCCATTTAGGGTTCAGCATGATCTTGAAAAACTTCAAGCTAACATCCTTCAAAAGAAAATTTCACACTGAGTTGTAATTCTGAGTGCCATTTGTGTGTCTGTACATTTGATAAGATGAGGCTAATGCCTTTTAACACGTTTTTGAGTTCATACCAGTTGGAATGGTACGGAAATGTGAATTTGCTGGAATTTCTTGACATTAAAAGCCACTCTCCTCTCTCAACTTTGTCTGTGACAAAGTTACCATTGATATGCAAATCACAATTTGGTTTCTTTAAATACTCCTGATAAAACTTGATTCGGAAACAAGCGATCTATCTAAGTTGATTGCTGAGTGCATATGAAAGTGAAGTACTTTTCACACATACAATTATGAGCATGTTTGGTAGGCATGAGTCCCTACCTCGTAGCTTTGGTACTATTTAAATGTTTCTAAAAGCTTCTAGTTGAATGTTCAACATGACAATTGTTAAGAGCTTTCCTAAAAATAAAAGATCTCTATTGTGATGCTATAGTGAGTAGCGAGAAAAGTATGTAGCTTTTAGCATTAATTAGTCCCAACAGCTTGTATGCCAAACAGAATTAAATCAAACAGTCATTTTTTTATCAAACAACTACCACCTTTTTATTTTAAGATCTTTTCGGTCACTAAAAACTAACAATTACTAAAAAGCTAATATAAGTATCTTTTCATCTAGTTGTGCCAAACATATCCTATATTTTGTAGCATATAATTCTAGAAACTGATCAAGTGTACCTTGATCTCTCTAAACATGATGGTTTGCAAGTTTTCAGTTTTCCTTTTAAATCTGAATTGCTGTTGCTTGATGCTTGGTTTACGTTGTTAATAAATTTAGTGAAGTTATTAAATTCAGATTTGTGCTCTCTATTTCATCTGTTATTTATTTTATGTTTGTGTAATTCTTTCTCACTTGACTAAACAATTATTATTCCAATCATCAATGCATTCATACACCTTTATTTGAAGGGTTGATTGTGATGAGGTGTACTCATCCTGATTCTGTTCGTTTGTTTGCTTTTAATTGCAGAAAGTTTGCTTAAGTTATAGATGTGCAGATATGGACCGTGAAATACCAGCTCTTATGGGTGTGTCTAAGGCTATTATTGATAATGTGATTTTTGTACACCAAGATGAGGCCAATTGGCCACTACAAGAGCCAGCTATACTGAAAAAGAAGTTTGATGACATTTTCTCTGCTACCAGGTACACATGTTTTCAATCAGGAGGTGCTTAGATACCAGTATCTCTCTGGTTTTCAGTGAATAAATTATTTCTTTGTACTCACTAGCAGTGGGCGGGTGCGGTGAGGTGTGGAAGACTGGGAGGAATGGAGTCATGGAGGATCCATTGCACCACACCACACCACACCACGCCACATAGGTAATTATTTGGGAAACCAAACTGCACCACAAAGAGGTTTAAACAACACTGGACTGACTGCAGTTCACTTTGGGCTTTAAATTTGGACTATTTAGGGTTTGGTTAATATTTCCTGTTTTATGTTTTGACGAGTTATGTTTTCTTTTGTTTTGTTCTCAAATTTATACTATTCATAAACATGTTTGATTGGTCATTGTTGTGTAAATTTGGATTAAACTCCATCTGCTGCTCTTTGTAGGTTTCAATTGCTTTTTACATGGATATAAAGTGATCAAATTATACGTGATCTACGTTTCACAGTCACCCCCTAAAGTGGATCATCCTCATAAACAGTTGGGCAGATTTCATTTGTGAATTCATAAAATGGTAAATTTAGAAAGGTAGAAATTTAGTGGAGTGTAAAGTAGAAAGTCAATATAATTGTGGGACTTGCTAAAAAAAGTGATAGTTGTAAAATGGGTGGGTGATAGTATCATACTATCATTCACAGGACAATGTATGCTTTTTTATGTAAAATGAAAACAAGGAATTATTTGACTTATAATTTGCAATAATATCTGAAATTCTTTTTTTTTCTAGTATGAAGCATGAAACACTGCACTAATATCAAATACAACATCTTGTTTATAATTTCAGAAATGTGAAAACAGAATAGAGTAACATGTACTCCTTTTTTATATTTTAAAGATTTGAAAATAAAACAACGTAGATGCTGAAAGCAGAAAATATAACACACAATTTAGGAAATGTTACCAAACGATCCCTTAATATTCCACTTGGGTTTATGAATTTATGGGGGTACATCAAAATTTGAATTTGGTCTTCATAATATTACAAATATAAGTAATAGCTTTAGGGAGTGTTTGCGATTGCTCCTGCTTTAAAAAAAGTAACTTTTTTAAGTGATTTTGGAGAAAATGCTTAATAGTAAAAGTTGATAGTGTTTGAGAAAAAAATGATTTTAAAAAGTAAAAGTTGGTAGTGTTTGGCAAAATATGTGCTTTTTGTGTCATAGAAAAAATAAAAAGAAGTTTATAGATTTTAGCTTTCAAGTGTTTAATTTTGTAGAAATAACTAGAGAAAGTAAACTGTATTCTGTTTATTATGTTCTGTATGTTACAAGGAGAAGAATACATGATATATATATATATATAGCTAGAGAAAAAATGAAAGAAGGAAGGAATCCTCCTAATTAAGGTTCCCTAATAAAAAAAAGATACTTGGGGATATTTAGAGATTCTTAGATCTCTAAGATATCTTCTCATAAATGCACAATCGGGTGAGTGATTAGAACCATCTGTAATAATCTACAGATCAAATAGTTGTTATCATTCTAGGGTTCATCACTGCCTGCACTGGAATATGTATGTATTAAATATTTAAATGTATAGATATTTTAAGTGTTTAATTTAAGTAGAAGTTGTCACTTGAAAACACTCATTTCAGCTTTTTAAGCCAAAAGCTGAAAACCACTTTTTTAATTGTTTGCGAACATACCCTTAGACTTTAAACAATTTGATTAAAAAAGTAATAAATATATTATCACACTTTAATCCGAACTTTCGAAGTGTAATGCACAAATAGTATAACTATTGTATTTCAAAAGTAGAAGTGATAACATATTTAAAGTTAACATGGAAAATAGGAGTCCATGATTTGTACCCATGTATGTGTGTATGAGCAAAAAATTGGACCATTGAATTCATTTTTGGCCTAAATGAAGTCAGCCACTAGGGGTTCCTGTTAGGCTGGTCTGACATTCTTCTCTATGTGTGACTTTATGCATTTATATTATATTAGCTATATCATATAGTTATATACGTAGTATTATAGACACACATACATATACATAAACACACACACACACACACACACACACACACACCCATACACCTATGATATATGTGTGCATGTATTATGCATATAATGTGTATGCAGATGTACTACACACCCACTTATATACATACATGCATACATTATGTCATTATATATGTGTGTCTATATCTATACATTTAAATATTTAATACATACATATTCCAGTGCAGACAGTAATGAACCCTAGAATGATAACAACTATTTGATCCTAAATCTACCTGTTCAGATAAGCAGCTTTGCTATACATATTGAAACCACTCCTATGACATACATACGTACACACACATGTTTGTATTTATATTTATTTGTGTGTATATATGTATCCTCACCCTTTTGGTTAGAGTCAAGTATGTACTTTGACAAGATAAAGTGCTTAATAATTACTAATAATATCAACAACAATTTCAAAGTACTCTATTTTTCTTGAATTGATATCCATTGAAATTGTTGTTGATATTATCAACAACAATTGAACTAATAATATCCATTGAACAACAATAAATTGTTGTTGTTAATTAATTAGATACTCTGGAGTATAAAGTTACATACAGGGGGAAGAGACCCTTGGAATATAAAAAATAGAGCTTATTGAGGACAAGTAACTAGGAAGGTTAGCTCAGTAATGCAATGCTTCCATGTGTTAGAAGATCATAAGATAGGCTAAATCTGAATGACAAATCTACTGGACAGGGAGGTCTTAGAAAGCTAGCGAGGAAGACTATATAAAAGGTATTCAAAATCCCAATTAAGGAGCATGGTTATCCAAAACACAGTAAGACAAAAAGAATATTACAAAAATCACACACCAGAAGATTCAAGAAAAACACTTATGGCTGTATATTAAGCAATTGAACTAATGCAGTAATGCTTTGTACGTGCTGACTTCTGTTTTTAACCACCGAAAATGATTAGGAAATCTTATGGCTGTATATTAAGCAATTTTAAAAAAGTAAGATTCCCACTTCTAGCCTTGACACATATTTTTTTTTGTATTAAACAATAATTTTTTGCATACTCCATATTATTCTTCATCTATTAGTGTTTTTCTTGAATCTTCTGGTGTGTGATTTTTGGAATATTCTTTTTGTTTTACTGTGTTTTGGATAACCATGCTCCTTAATTGGGATTTTGAATACCTTTTATATAGTCTTCCTCGCTAGCTTTCTAAGACCTCCCTGTCCAGTAGATTTGTCATTCAGATTTAGCCTATCTTATGATCTTCTAACACATGGAAGCATTGCATTACTGAGCTAACCTTCCTAGTTACTTGTCCTCAATAAGCTCTATTTTTTATATTCCAAGGGTCTCTTCCCGCTGTATGTAACTTTATACTCCAGAGTATCTAATTAATTAAACATTTTCTTAATAGAATCTATATTCTTCTTACCTTTACCTGGCAGGAATACTGTTTCATGTATTAGAAAACAAATGAGATTAGTTAGTGTATTTAATTCTTGTTTATATCGGGAATTATGTTTTGTTGCGAACAAGTAGATTTTCATTTAAAAAAATTTTGGGCAATTTTCAAGTTGCTAAAGAAAAGTATGATGAACATTGAGCTTTGTAGTGTCTTAAGGATACATGTAAATGAGATAATAATAGGTCAAGACAATCGAAATGGTTCTTCAGATCTGCTGATGCAGCTAATTTCATACTGCCCCAGAGTCTTTTATTTGCTATATTTTCCTTTTTGCGATGTATTTTAATTTTTGCTACTTTCCCTTTTTGGAACATTTTCCTCTTAAAAATACTGAGCTACCCTTACTTTTTCTACTTTTATCTCCTCTTTCATACTTTTCCACCCTCTCTCATACTTTTTCTAAAATATTCATTACCCCTACTATTTTTCCGTCCAACATTGTGCCAAACCCTATTGTAGCAAATCTTACAATACGGAGGGAGTATAAGCTTAAGGGTTGTCACTGTTTTCCATTCAGTAAACTTATCATGCTTACTATTTAGTTTTCCGTCATGTAGTGCTTAAGAGTTAGGATGCTTAGCTTTTGTTATGAGTGTGTTATTGGTTCTTTGTGGTTACTTTTCAGATATACAAAGGCTCTAGAGGTTATTAAAAAACTTCACAAGGATCAAGCTCAAGAGATAAAGTCATTTAAACTGAAATTGGAGAATCTTCAGACACTGAAAGACGCTGCTTACAAGGTTTCTTATGCTTTTTGGCCTTGAATCTGCCAAGATGCAACTCGACATTTTATGATCTTCTCTGATCTGATGTAGTTTAGTCAGGACATACTTCAAACATGTTAATCCTAGAATTTGAGTTTTGTATTAAAAACTTTAATTCAAAGTCCAAATTAGTTGAAAATACTTATGGAAGTTGGTCAAATTTGGTTTGTGTTTGGTGCAGTTAAGAGAAAGTATTGCTCAAGATCTGGAGAAAACAAACAATGTGAAAACTCAAATTCAGGAGCTTGAAGGAGGGGTCCAAAACCTGGATAAAAAGATTCACTATGTTGAAGGAGCTTTGAAGGACCTAAGGAAATTACAGGAACATATAGCCACCAAGACTGCTGAAAGAAGCACTTTGTACAAAGAGAAGCAGAGACAAAAAGCCGCTTTACAGGAAAAAATCGAAGGTTTGTGGTGTAGTGGCGTTATATTCCAAAATGCAACTCCCTCCGCCCCAAATTAAGTGTTGCTTTTTACCACTTCGGGGTGTCCACTTCCAATTTAGGTAACTCTTTTGTCAATATGACCATTGTGTCCTTGTACAGAGTACTCATTATTGATTCCCAATACCCTCCCTCTCTACGACAAGACTAGGTAGTGAACACTAAACTACTTCTCAATTGTTTGTATCTCCATTGACCTATCTCTTCTTAGTCTAAAGATGCCTTAATAGACCAGAAATGTTGCATCAAATTTCTCCAACTGTGGTCCTTTATTGTTTTTGAAACCCCAACCCCAGATCTATATTGGGCTTAGCCCGCTTGAGTGTAGTTACTTTTAGATACATATACACCTTTTTACAATCCTTTGAAATACACACATAACCCAGTATCAGAGCGTTTTCATTTTTGTGACATTTATCTTCCCAGGTCCTTTATGGAAGTGCTTTTAAAAAACTAAGCTTACCACCACATCGGAATGTCACAGTGACCACCCATCAGGAATCATGCTGTTGAAAACTTACACACACGCTTAAGACTTCAAAAATCAGGATTGTTATTTGCTTGATCTACTGCTCTCTGCTGTTCTACTTTTGTCATTGCTTACACTGCAAAAAATCCATTTTCCGGTGATTCTCCCCAAAAAATTGGTGTCATTTCAATAATTGTGCATGACTTTTAGATTTCGAATAATATATGATGCACAATTACACATCCACCCCTAGTGAGTTTATTTGATCTTTGGAACGAAGTTCATTAAACTTTCACCTGCAATGTAAAAGGATAAGAATGAAAATGAATAAAAAGATAAAATGAAAATGGATAAAAATATAGAATGAAAATGGATAAAAGAATGTATATATATAAAGATAAAAGGATAACAACAAAAACACAATACCATCATCCTTGTCAATGTCTCTATAATTCTCCACAAGTTGCCGAAGAAGGTGAATGACCTCAGTTGTTGTGCGACCAGACATAAAAGCGAACCGAGTCTCTGAAATCTTCACATTTCTTCGGAGTCTTTGTTAAATCACTCACCCCAAAGTTTCTTTGTGTGACTCATGAGCTTAATCCCTCGACAGTTGACACATTCTTGTACGTCACCCTTATTCTTAAATAAGAAATAAGAGTACTCTTTCGCCAACTCGCTGACATTTTGTTGTTTCTCCAAATCTTGTCGAAGAAATCTGTTAACCACTCGACGTGTCTCTCTCCCAAACTCCTCCAAGCCTCAATTGGTATGCCTCAATTTCGTTTGAATCCTTCTCACAAAATCCCGATTTACCATACAATTTGGTATTGTCAGATCACAAATATCTTGTGCTTTATTCCCATTGAATAATGTATCAAAGTATGACCTCCACCTCTCTTTTATTTCTTCGTTCTCCATTAGTATCCTTTGATCGACATCCTTCACACTTAACTTTTCTGATATCTTGGATCCTACAATCACGAAGACGAGCAAGTCTATAAATATCATTTTCTCCTATAGTTTGCCGTCACACGCCTACCACAACTCCCTCCTCCGTTATCTTGGCTTGAGACAAACATGATACCAAAAATTATCTCATGGCAGAGTTACCTTTAATTATTCTAAAATTACTTTAATCTAAAAAAGTTACTCCCTCCATCCCTTATAACTTTGATATCTTTCCTTTTATTGGTTGCCCAAAAAACTTTGTCACTTTCCTTTTTAATCAATAAATTTGTGGTTCTTATTATTTCTCTCACCTCTACAAAAATCTCAACTACACAACTTCTACTTTATCATTATCGGTGCTTGTCAAACTTGGTAAAGTTTTAAGGGATGGAAGGAGAATCAATTACACAAGTTTTAAATATAATTTTTTCATAAATCAGCAGAATCAACCAATCCAGCAACTTTAGCCAGATTTTCATATATTTCAGCAGAATCAGCTAATACAGTCAATGTATTACCAAACGGGCTCTTAGATTCTTAGGTCTTATTTTCGATAGGCGTTACTCCTGCTTTTCGCTTACTTTTTGCATGATAATCTCATTTCTGATGCGGTATTTTGTAGTACGCCACACATTTTACACAACACAACTATCTTAGCCATAACGATGTTTTAACTTGACATTGTTTCACCATCCAACACTCCATGCCATACACCAATGCAAAGTGCAAACCTAATTCTTCTTCGATAAAACTTACACTTCGATTTAGTTGCCATACCCAATCACATAGAAATATCGTCTGCATACATTGTTCACCATGGTATTATCATCCATGACTACGGCAAACAAGAGGAACCACGAGCCTCGCTCCGATGATAACAAGGAACTTACAAGTCCTGCTTACATTAGCACGAATAGTCATAGTACATTCCTCACATATATGTATAATGATGTTGATATACTTATGTGATATGACTTTTCTACCTAATGCAATAATGCCCATGAGAGAAATTGTAGGAGCATTCTATTATAAGCCTTTTCCTGGTTAATGAACACCATATGCATGCCCTTATTCTTATGTCTATACTTCTTATAAGTTGTCTCACAAGGTGGATTGCCTCGGCTGTTGAGTGACCCGACATAAAACTGAATTGATTCTTTGAAATCTTCACATTTCTTCATCGTCTTTATTCAATCACTCGCTTCTAAAGTTCTATGGTAGGACTCATTAGCTTAATCCTTGATAGTTGGCACATTAATGTACATTATCCTTATTCTTAAATGAGGGTATAAGAATGTTCTTCTGCCAACTCACTCACATTTTATATTTTCTCCAAATCTGGTTCAAGAAAGTTGTTAATCGCTTAGTTTTTCTCTCTCCTAAACTTTTCTTAAACTTGATCGTCTCGTCTTCCTCAAAGCCTCTTTAACTTCACTCTTTTGGATCCTACTCACGAAACCCCGATTTACCATACAATATGGTATAATAAGATCACCAATATCTTGCGCTTAATTCCAATCGAATAATTTATAAAATCAGACCTCTACCCCTTTTTTGTTTACTCATCCTTGATTATTTCCCTTTAATTGACATCTTTCACACTTAACTTTCTTGATATCTTACTTTCTTGATATCTTGAGCCTTACGATCTCGAAGTGGAACAAGTTTATACATATCCTTTTCTCTTTCTTTGTACTCTAATTTTCCTTATAACTTTTTGTTCACTTTCCCTCTTGCTTTCCACATGACTCTTTTGACTTCTCTTTTAAAGTAGTACGTCAATAAAAAATATAATATTATGTTCTAGACTTCATTTTCAAGATTCATTGGGATTAATTAGGAATACTGATCAAGATCTCGACTTAGTTCTGATTTTAATGTCGGGACTTGACTTGATTTGGGATCATTTTTAGTTTTGAATCAAGATCGGGAAAAGAACATCTCGACCCCACCCTAATGTCTGTTTCAATCACTACACGTGTGTGGATCCTCGATTTAGGTTCTTTCGATAATATCTTTAACAATTCCCATCTTTTGTCTGGTATATCTAAACCATCACATTATCTTATATCACCCTCATTAATGGACATCAATCCCCAATAATAGAGCGATTATTAGCTAGCTTACTATAATCTAGCTTACTGGTTCTCACAATTGTCATGTAACCTTTTTATTTGATTTTGCGGTTGTGGGTGATCGTTATATGAGGAGAGCAATTGGCGTCATCAAGACATCTTCTCGGTTCTATTGCTCGTGCAAAAGCTGAATTTACAATTTTCTTATGTAACATTTGAGGTTATCTGAGCCTCTCAAAACTTATAGAAATGGTTGTAGGTTTATCTCATCTTCCCTCCTTAGATTGTTAGTCTAACATCTTTTAAAACAACCTTGCCATACTAATGAAGAGTCAATAATAGAGTCACATCCCTTGTGGTGTCACACCCCCATTGGAAACTTAATTTCATGGAAAAGTAGCAATATGTTGTTCCAAGATCAAGTGTTGTAGCAAAGAATCATGCAATGGGCTTTGTGCAAGTGAGATTATATGGTTCATGCACCTCCTACAAGAATTGAAATATAGAAACATAAAACCTCTTCAATTGATATGTGATAACAAAGCCTCAATGCACCTCCCATTCAACCTCAATGCACAACACATCACATCACATTCTAAGGGTAAAATATTTTGTCAAAGTCGAAAGGCGCACTTCAAGCGCTAGGGGCCTTCTGAGACGCGAGGCGCAATTAAAGTGCTCACCCGACTCAGGTGAAACACATTACTTAGATAATATCACATATACTATTGTATATTTACCAAATATGATGTATGCGACATCATATTTCACCAAATGCATAAAAAAGCCAGGATTCACCAAAATAAAGTCATGTTTCACAAAAACAAAACACCAAATTCAGAATTCATGGCTTTAATGATATAACTAAATATAAAATACAATCCCATCGGAGCCTATTTCCCCTTGTTAAACTTGTGAAGGAGTTTTCATCACTAAAAGAGAAGAAAACTTGGTCAATTTGGAGCAGCTGGAGTGAGGAGAGTGAGTAGACTGAAGAGCGATGCTTGGTGTAGTTGTTTTAAGATGGGTTTTACATTTTTACGCACATGACTTAAGTTTTACGTAGGTTTTACTTGTTTTACCCTATTATTTAGATGAGCTGAGTGTTATTACAAATATGGGCTAATTATTTTTGAAAAGTTTTAAACCAAAAAGGCTCCCGGCCTTATTCGCATAAGGCAACCCGGATGGGCAACTCTCAGCGCTTCTGCGTTTAAGTGCGCCTTACCTGTATACGTGCGCCTCCTCTACTCCCAAGCACTGGATGCTTTGCTTGCTGCGCCTAGTGCGCTTAAGCGACAAGGCGAGCGCTTTTGACCACCTTGGAGGTTAATTGCCACTTCGTTTGAAAAAACAAATGAGTAAAGGGGCAAATAAGCTCTTAAACTACGAGCCATTGTGCAATGAGACCTCTGAATCGAGATACCATACAAATACACCCCTCGACCTATTGAAATAAAAGGTAAAAAGGGTCTGATCGCTTTATTTCAATGGGTTGACTTGTGTATTTGTAAGATATTTTGGTTCAAGGGTCTGGTTGAAGAGTTACTTATAGTCTTAGAGCTTATATGCCCCATTTTTCAAAATATATAAATGGGCAGATTGTCACAAATAGTGTTAGCATGACAAATCTACTTTCATATGCCTTAACAAAGTCTCTATGAAGTCTCATTATAGAACATATTCGTAACAAGTTTGATGCATATGACTTATATGCTCCAATTTGGGGGTAGTGTTTAAACCCTGACGGTAGATGAACTAGGCTTAGCCCCACACACATTGTTCCTTGTATAGTTGTATGACCCTTGAACCACACACAATAATATTGAAAATCTTTAACTATGAAGCTCTTAACTCTAAAGACACCTAACTTCTTGAATGTTATTAATAACTTCCTTTTTTACTACATTATCTTCACCTTCAAATCCTATGCCTGAAAATCGACAAGAAGTCAAAAGAGATTCTTGAGAAGATTTGTGGGGTCATTTTTAAAGCTGTGGGGGAAAGCAATGCATGTGGTTGGGTTTTCAAGAGGCTTGACACTTTTGATGATTCCCTATACACCATTGTACAACCCTTTGAATTACACACTATTACATTGAAAGTCTTATGTCTCACAATCATCTTTAACTTTGAAGTGCTTAAGTTCTACAAGACACCTCGTGTGAAATAGAACTTTCATTTCTACATTATTTTTTCCGCTTTGAAATCCTTTGTAAAAAAATCAACAAGAAATCAAAAGAGATCCTTGACAAGATTTGTGGGGACATTTTCAGAGATGTTGGAAAAGGCAATGTATACTTTAGATGATTCCCTTGACTAGTCCGATTTGTTTTTCAAGAGGCTTGACACTTTGCTTCACAACTTCCAACTTGTACACAATATAGAGGAGGAAAATGGAGTGACAAAATGAGTTGATTGTGAGCTTCGGTTGGTTCTTGATGGAAAAAATAAGACAATGTCAAACTAGCAATTAATCCCTAGGGACACTGTCAAACAAATTGTAAAGAAAAATGAAGGAATGTGGTGGGTGGGGGTGAAGATGGCTACAAAGATGAAGTGAAAAGTTTTCTTTCATGTACCCACTATTCCTACGTGAACCACAGGATGACTAAAATAATGGTCCATATAACTAACTAGCCTATTACTCTATTAGCCCTATAAATAAATGAAGAGTAAGAGTACAAATTTAGTACCCACTCTTAATCTTCGTGTACAAAAACTTTAAGAGTTGGTATGGGGTGTTGGGAGTACCAAAAAGAGTCGTATATGACTTATGCACAACTTTTTAATTTTGACAATGACAAAAATCATGAAGCATACTTTTTTTTTATAATTTATTGTTGGTTTGATTAAAGTAAGCATATGTAGGTTGTCCATGAGTGCAATTTGTCATTTTAAAAACATGAAAGTTAGTCTTGTTTGATCAAACATGACTCTTTTTTAGGGGATAAAAAAGAAGTGGCTAGGAACATGTTTTTTTGGGATGGAGTGTTTCTAGCTTGTGCTTTATTGGACAACAACTAAGCCTGCTTTACTATATGGCGTAAAGTGTTGGGCGGTGAAATAATGTGAAATTCAAAAGATGATTGTGGATGAGATGTGAATGTTGCGTTGGATGTATGGACATACTAGAAAATACCGTTTGAGGAATGAGACAACTAGAAAAAGGTGAGAGTAACACCTATTGAAGATAAGATGTGAGAGTCTCGATTGTGATGGTTTGATCATGTGCGTAGAAGACTAAGTGATGCATTTGTTAAACGAGTTGAGAGGTGGGGAGAAGATGCAAGGAGGACAGGGAGAGGAAGACCCAAACATGCGTGAATTAGAGGAGTCAAGATTTATATGTTTCCTTTTGAGTTGGATGAGAGTATGAATTTGGAGAAAGTAATATGGAGGGAGTGTATACATGTAGAGGATTGATCTCTTTTCATCTTTTTTATTCTCTTTATCTTTTTTATGTTCTTTATCCCTTTATCCTTTTTATCTTATATTTTTTTAATCCTTTTTATCTTATCATTTTTATCTTTATCATATATTTATCTTTATTGTATCTTTTTTATCTTACCTTATGTTGTTATCTTTCTTATCTTTTTATCTCTCTCATCTTTCTTATCTTTTTAGCTCCAATTTCATGTGTTGTTTCATGTTAAAAGTTTGGATGTAGTTGTATTCTAGATTGTGCTTTCTAAGTCACTCTTCCCCTAAATAAAAGGTGAATAACAGTGCTCACTTGAATGTATGCAACCTTAAACCTTGTAGTAATGTGGTTTTTAACTCACTCTTTTTAGTATTTCTTTTGTTCTGAAAAGAGCATTTTTTGTGGTGCTTTGTGCTGCTTCCAGACACTGATGAAGAACTTCAAGAATGGAAAACCAAGTTTGAGGAGCGGATAGCTCTTCTGGAATCAAAAATTAGACAATTGGAAAGAGAAAAGAAAGACATGGTGTCAAAGAGTTCTGTCCTCCAAAGTGATATCAAAGGCTATATCTGGGAGATTAGCAAGCTTGAAAGTGAAGCTAACGTAGTTTCTTTGACCCGTGCACAAGTTTATATCACTGAAAATTTTGTTTATTTAAAGTAATTTGCTATTTCATTTGTTATTTTTATGCTTAGACTCACATGAAACACAAGAATGAGAGGGACACAATTATCAAGGGACTATCTGAAAGTTATAATTTAGGTGCTGTTTCAGACGGTGAACTCAGTGAAGAAGTTGCTCTGAACCTCATGAATCGAATAAAATTGAGACATGCAGACTATGTGAAGGACTCGGAGCATAAAAAGGTTGTCTCTGTATTCTTTGTTTCAAACAAGTTTATATAAAAGGGTTTATCCATAAACTCACAAAGGGCAGTGAGAAGTGAAAACCATTATTTGTCCAAGTAGGGTAAGTGTGCTACACTATAGTGGTATTGTTTCTTATGATGCTATATAAGCTAATACTTGGTGGAACAGTTCAGACCTAATATGTATATGTCTACATACTATATGTGTTATGCGCATGTTCCATAGTTTATGCGTAAACTCATAATGGCCAGAGAGTGTGTCCTTTTTACCCCTTTTATAATACAACTTTAATGTAATATATAGTAAAATATATTTTATATTTATGTCTACTTTTAGTTAATTTTTTATGCACTTTAAAAGAATATATACACTGTGAAACAATATATCATACCTTTATATTATCACTCTAAGTTCTTTTTTTATACCAGTTTAATCGAGAAAATGGTCAAAATGGTACATGAAGTTGATTCGACGGGAGTAAGTAGTACTTCATCTTGCATTTGAAATTTTAAAGTACATGAACTTGTATATTTATACTCGATCAAGTACATCTGCTCTGTCAGAATGTTAAAATAGCTGACCTGGCTAAACTATCCGTTTGTATAATACAGTTACAGTCCAAGTCATCAAATAATTAATCTATAAACTCTTTTTTTCTCCCGTCCACTCATTTTCACCTTTGCTCATCTTATATTATTCTCGTCTGCTATCCCTTCTCTCCGCTCTACATCTTATATTTTTCCCGTCTGCTCTTCCTGCTATCCCTCCGGCTTCTTTTTGCTCTATTTTATTTTCTTCTTCTCTTGCTATAATAAAGATGGACTCATGGACCGATAGCAAATAAAAGAAGAAGCCAGCATGATAACTGGGACAGCAGATGAGAGAGAATGAGAGCAGTAGGGGGAGCTAGAGGGGGTCAACCCAGGTCCTGGTCCACCCCAAATTTAAAAAAAGCTTTAATTTTAAAGTAAAAATTCTGTGTATTTTTTTTCAAAAATATTCTTTGTACTGTTCCAGTCCGGCCCAGTGCCCTGGCTCCACCCTTGGTGAGCAGACGAGAGAAATATAAGATGAAGAGCAGAGAGAATGGAGAACAAACATGAAAATATAAGATGAAGAGCGAGGGTGGAAACGAGTGGACTGGAGGAAAATAGAGTTTAAAGATTAATTATTTGATGACTTGGTATATTACAAACTGATAGTTTGGTCAGGTCTGCTATTTTAACGTTTCAACAAAGAAAATGTACTTAATCGACTTTAAAAGTGCAAGTTCATGTACTTCGTAATTTCAAGTGTAAGATGGAGTACTACTTACTCCACTTGAAACAAGTTCAAGTACCATTTTGACCATTTTCTCCAATTTAATATGGTATTCTGGTGTAATACTATTTTTTAAAAATCAATGCACAATTCACACCAAATGGAGTTTTAAGGATGTTTTCACTTGATATGGTCCGTTTAAGTCTAATTTGTTTTCGTTTGGTCCATTGAGGTCTAGTGTTATGTGTATCTTACTATTGTAGTGTTGTCCAAGTCTAGCAAGTTTGATCTGGTGACTGGTCCAGTCCAAGTCCGATTTGGTGACTCTGGACTTGTCACGTCAAACTAGCCCATGTGAAAACATCCTAATTAAGATGGTGTGTAAAAATGTAGTGATTTATTATTTTTAAATAGGTTATGTAGTAGAGTTTGGTAACATGATGACTCATGTGCCTCAATCTTCGAATACCCAATTTGGAATTATAATGACCTCCAAAGTTTGATATGTATTACAGTTTCTGTAATTTTGTTTACTTGTTTAATATCAAAAAAATTAATATTTGTGTTGTGTTAATGGTTCAATGTCACTACAATATTTCACCCCCACCCTCAAATTTCTGCAATCGTGATTGGTTATGGGTTGTATTAGAAGGGGCCTGTCAAGCCATTCTGTGGTGGTAGTGTGGAGCACATAATGGATCTAGGGTACCCTGAACGTAACCTGCCCCATTGCCATCTTTGAATGACTGATGCCTATATTCAAGGGAGAAAATTGCAATAAGTGGAAAGTGTAAGGGCTGAGTTTGAAAGATAGCGGCTGTCCTAGGTGTTTTTGACTCTACACTTCTTTACTTATGTGCTCATATATGTCAAGTAATCAGTTTGTATCATCTAATCAATGCCTCTCCTATTTGCTAAAGGCCGATTTCTTTATGCTCTGTGATAAATGCAAAATGATGTAATTTGGATTAGCTTGCATGGATGTCATTCAGAAATCAAACTTGGCGATCACTACAACAGCATGGAGTCATTTTGAGAATGCGAATAACCGTTGGAAAGAGATGGAGGCCAGCCTACATGCTAAATCAGAGATGAAGGTTTGCCCCTAACTTGTGATGCTTGTGCCTTTGTTGCTACTTCTTGAGCTTCAGATTATGATAGTGATGCCAATCGCCAAATGCAGAGCGGCCTTTTAAAGCAGATTGAAGAGAAGAAGCTTGAGCTTGATGGACTTGAACTTGAAATGTCTAATATTAATTTTGCTCACATGGATGAGAAGGAACATAAAATGGTTTGATTTTGCTGCTCAACTCTAAACCCAATAGTAAAGGTACAGACCTCATATTGTTCTCCATGGCTATGCAGCAAGCTGAATTGGAGAGGAAGAATCGTCAAATTGAAGAACGAAAGTTTCCAAGTAGTATTCAGCTTAAGAAGAGTGATAAATTTAAGTTAGATCAAAAAATCGAAGAGCTTAAGCGTGAAAGAGACCGCATGGTTTCTGATTCAGATGACAGAGCTATACTCTCCCTTAAGAAGGCAGAACTGGAAACCAAGAAAAAGATACACAAGAAGATGCAAGTGGCAATATTACATACATATTTCCAATCTATTTTTCCAGTTTTTTATTATTACTTTCCAACACTCCCCAACAGTTCATTAGTCTTTATCACCACTGATATCTCTCTTCTTTTTACACTTTAGAGTTGATGAATACAAGGATAGAATTAAAGAATTGATGAAAGGAAGGCTTCCTCCAGACAAGGATTTGAAGAAAGAAGTTAGACAAGTCCAGAGGTCAGTCAACTGCTTGAATTTCACACATTCTCTCAATATTTAATATAAACAGTCTAATGCATCATTTATGTTTCTTAAATGGAATTCATTTTCTTGACCATTCACACATTTCATTTAGTTTGTTAATGAGACTCGTTGAGTAACTTATTCGACGCTCTTAAAGGGAACTCATTTAGGACTATATATAAAGGTCCTCAGCTGGATCAGTAAATTACCTTTTGAAAAATTAATTCTTGATTGTCTTGGCGGTCGGGCACTGATTAATTTGATATCAAGCATTGATCCTTTTGGCGCTCAAACCACACACCCCCTTTTTGTTATATTGTACAAGACCATGGTCAAGATCCCTCATGCATTCTCTTAACAACTCTGTATCAGCTCAGACACATTAAGAACTTCATGCAAGACACATTAAGTAAGGTTGAACGACATGAAATAACAGTCGGTTTCTGATGTCAGTTCAGCCAACTTTTGGAGAGATATATAGATTAGTGACAACCATAACAAGCTTTGCTTTGCAGCTGCTGTCTGATCACACATGTATTCAATTGGGTTCTGATAACAGAGCACATATCAATAAAATCGTTACAGATGATATGATTGATACCCTGATTCTGAAAAAGAGAGTTTCCCCAATACGATAGCATGAGCGATCTTGCGACACAGACCAAGCGGTGCAAATGATTTTTTTTATACCTTAAGTTGTACCCCAAATCAGGCATGAATAGGGTTAAAAATCTTCCACTTGATTGACAACACACAGCTAAAAAACCTGCGCAATGCGTATTGGACCTCCATCGGTGCTTTTACTGGAACTCAAAAGGCGTGCTTGTCAAGACTCCGGGCGGTCATGATCTGGCCATTCCCTGAGACGATGATAGCCTTGCGTGATTTATTGGGTCTCTTGGTTTATTACCATTAGTTTATCCAGCGATCCAACAAGATTACAGGATCCCTGACACAATTATTAAAGACAGAGTTCATTCCGATAGACGAGGGAAATCACAACCTTGAACCACTGAACTGCTGAAGACTTATTTGTCCTCAGCAACAGTACTTTAATTACAAAATTTTAAAAAAGGATGTCTCCGGATTCCGGAGTGTGATGCCTCTGTAATTGAGTTGAACATGAGGATGCAACAAGGTCAACCTATTTCCTGTTTTAGCCAGAAAATATATGATCCATGTCAAGCTTATAACATGTGAACCTGAGTTAATTGAGTTGACCGAAAGCGTTCACACATTGATGGCCGTATGAATAAAGCCAGGAGTTTGTGATACGGATTGACCATTGCAGTTTGAAGCACTTGCTAGACAAGGATTACTCACCCTCCCGCAAGAACATTGTACGGCCTCTTGGAGTCCTTAGTTTTGGATAGGGATAAGGTTTTATGAGTGCATTATGGTACGACCTTTTCTGCTGGTCGGTACAGAATATGTGTGTTTACCGTCCGCTTACCATCTGCTAACGATAGTAAAATGGAGTCAGGCTATTAGACTTTGGGGTTGTTTATGATTTGTTTTTTCAAGCTGCTATCCGCAGGATTCATTGGCTTCCGTGGGTTGAGTACTGCTACAACTCATGGTAGCACACTGCCTCGATGGACATTTCCTTCCATCTTGTTTGCTGGCGTGATCTGTCCAAACTCATCTCATATATGTTCGGTATAACTAAGTCGAGGTCGTCAAACAGGAGCTTCTTGACCCGGACCAACTTTTAACCAATGCGCGAAAGCGCATAATACAACCCCAACAACTTATGAATCACTATTACTACAAAAACCACAATGACGATTTTCTAACAGAGTGCTTGGTTCTGGCTTCACGTCCATCCTTAGCGTCAGTTATTTTGCTTTATGGTATTCATAAATTATTACCGAAGTTTTTGGTTTGTTCCAGGTGCAATCTTGGATTAAAGAGTCAGCTTATGAATTGCTAGTACCACCCGATAGTTGCATTAGTGATATTTTCCATGTCTCTTAAACTCGCACATGGGCCCACCAGATGCAATGGGTCCCTTATTCCATGTCAATGTTTCATTGCTTAAAAATGTTTAGTGCATCAATGTTTCTTATGTATTTAGTTTTCTTTTCTTGTTGATTGCCCATGGAGAGACGTTCATGCAGGTTTTGTTTTGCCTTGGAAATTTTACTGCAGGACTCTTCACAAAGAAATTGAAGACTTGAGTGTAAAAGCTCGTGAAGCTGAGAAGAACTTAAATATGGTGCAAGCGAATATTGATGGAGTCAATGATAACTTATACAAACTTAACAAGGAAGCGGAATGTAAGCACGTTTCCCATAACATGCTTGATCTGATGGACTGATACATACACAAGCTTGTATAATTGATAAAATAGATTTTAACGCATTTTCTGTACCAATCATTGTGTCCCAATATAAACGCCCAATGCACGGTTCTTTCTTTCCTTTTAGGGAATTCAAAGTTTATTTGGGGACAACCCAAGAAGGAAAGTATGAAGTGTATTTTGGGATGGAGGGAGAAATATTTGTAGTTGCTTTCCATAATTTTTAGAAATCTGTAAGGTCATGCAGAAGTATTGATCAAAACATATATGAAATGAAGATCATATTATGAATTTCCTACCGTTTTAAGCTAAATTCTTTTGTGTAGATGCTCATACAATATTCTTTGATTCATTTGCAGCAAAGAAAAGATTTGTTGAATCCAAACTCCAGTTTGTTGACCAAGTTCCTGCCAGTATTGACATTTACCCTGAGCTTTTGGATTCGACCAGAGAAAAAAGTGAATCTATGAAAAGGTTTGCCATTACATGGTTTTAATGATCCAAAGGATTTCTTTTCACTGCCAAGCATTTGTGGTCATTTTCTAAAGCATATATTTTTTTGTATACTACTGAATGCAGCGAATATAACCAAGCTAATGGCATGCAATTACTGATTGTGCCGTTTGAAAACTTTGCTCGTGATAATCATATTTGCCCGTGCTGTGAACGCCCCTTCTCTTCTGAAGAGGAAGATGAATTTATTATAAAGGTTTTTTTATGCAAGTTGCTCTATCATTCTTGAAAATGAAGTCTCATTTTCTGATGCATGTTGCATGGGAAAAATGTTATATTTGTGCTGCTTCTCTATGTTGATTTAACACATGATGAATTCTAATGTCATGGCAGCAACGGAGGAAGTCATCATACACTGGCGATAAATTGAGTGCATTGGCTGTAGAATCTGTACATGCTGAATCTCAGTTCCAGCAATTGGATAAGCTACGTACGTTTTATGAAGAGTATATCAAAATTGGAAAGGAGTCAATCCCTCTAGCAGAGAAAAAGTTGAAAGAGCTTGAAGAAGAGTTGGAGAAAAAAAATCAGGCTCTTGATGATGTAATCTACCTTGGTGATATTTCTTAATTTTCTTTTGAGATGTAGTCTTTCCTTCCATCACATCCTTTGATGAATTTCACTGTAGACTTTAGGAACTAGTTCTTGCCTCACCTTGGCACCACTGTGATGACGATGTAGCACTGTCCTTGTTGAAAAGGAAGCGAGAGATGTCGGCCAAAAATATATTCGTATTTTCTTCCCGAACAAACGTAAACATGACGTACATATCATCATGACTCATAGGCTACTTGAACTGGTGGAGAAAGTCAGAATGGATACACTTGAATGAACTAAGTTGCCTTTTTGTATTTGTTCACATTTTCTCAACAGTGTTGTAGTATCTCATCATATGTTCCAAGCTTGGCAAGTTTGAGAGTGCTAGCTCTCCAGCTTCTATCTGCCTTAGCCCCCCCCCCCCCCCCCCCCTCCCTCCCTCATTCCCTACTCTTATAGTAATTCTATTTCTTAGGGCCGGCCATAATTCCTGACTTACATGGCCCAGACCTCATGTGTACAACATCACCCTATTTAATCTCCCTCCGTCCCGCTGAGATTGTCTCATCTTTCCTTTTGGGTCCGTCTCAATAAGATTGTCCCATAGCAAATTTGGTAAAATTTGTGTGGTTATAAATCATTCTTACTTTATCAATTCAATATCAACCACATAAACCCACTTTTCTCAATAACCGTGTCACCTCCTCTTGCCCCAATGTTAGTGGGACGGAGGTAGTACTATTCTATTATTCTTATTAGTATTATTATCCGGTTCCTTTCATCACTCCCCCTTTGACAACCACCTTGTCCTCAAGGTGGGTGATAGGAAACAACCCTGATCATCAGTTTCTTCCTTATGCTTCTCCCTTCCCAGTATTTCAGTTCGGATAGTGTTCTTCTTTTAGGCATCATCTTAATCTCTTTGTCAACAGAGTGATCCTTTTTGCCAAGATATTTATCTCCTTCAGTGCCCCATGTCTGATCTCTTACAAAATCTCAATTGAGAATACAAAGTCAGCATCATCATCACCAAGTGTTCCTTCTGTGAAGCATCACGGCTGCCTTGGAATATTCATCCTGACAATATTGCATAGCGGATTCTCAGGCAGCAAGAGTGTATACAGGATCAACCAGAATATCTGTCTCTTGGGCAATTGTTGGATATTTCTTCACTTCACCTCTCAACACATTGCCAACTTTTCTTGGAGCGAGACATTCTACCCCGTGAACGATTCCACCATGACCTTCCTCAAGAATTGATTAAGATTACAAAAATTAGAAGTCAAACAAAATTCAGATAGACTTTCCTCCTTTTTTCTATACCCCTCAACAGTGTCAGTCAGCATGACTGCAGTTACTTCCCACGGGATCCCTAGGAAAACAACTCCAAATCCTAAACCGATGGCAGTAGTTCCTGTGCCAGCATTCACAATAATTCTTAGCAACTGATGACTTCCAAACACATGTTCCTGAGACAAGCAGTCCACAAGGTGCATTGCACCTAATAATCTTACAGCATCCCCAACACCTTCATTAACAATCACCACCTTCTTTTCACCGTCTGCACGTCTATTAGGTGTCAATTGGAAAAACTGTTTGCCAAATCCTTGGTCAAACAAAGAAGCCTCCAGAATTTCACCAAGCGAGACTACTAATCCTTCATTGGATTGTGCGATACTATCTTAAGAATCATTAGACTTAAAATCAGAGCTATTAGCTGATCCATTCGACTGGGTAGACAAAACGGGAGACTCAATTGTCTGTTTCTACTTTACCTGGACTAATTTCCTTGTCTTCCACCCCCTGCAGTTTCGAATCCTCTTGATTATCAGGTAGATTTCCTGTAGGTTGAATCATATCATCTTCCATATCCAGCTCCTGGACTGACAGTGCATCTGTCTTCAACTCATCGGTCAATGTTCACGGTGGAATTCCCGGCAATCCATTTCGGAATCAACGTTGTCCAGGGTTCTGGAAGCGGATGCAATTTGCGCATGGTGAGAAACAGCTGGCGACGAAGAACTGTGTGTTACGGACCTAGCCCATACTAGGCCCATACCAGTGCCATAAGCTCAGGTGTAGAACTCACTCCTAAAAGACCAGTCGATTAGGAGGAGGAAACACCTTGCTTATAAGCCACTAGTCAAGCCCATACTTGACCGGTGCTAATAAGGTACACATCTCCCAGTCCATTGGTAACAGCCTCCCCCCTTCTTCCCTCATTCCCTACTCTGATAGTAATTCTATTTTTAAGGGCAGGCTCATAATTCCTGACTTACATGGCCTAGACCCTCATTTATACAATATCATTATATTTAATACTCCCTTCGGCCCGCTAAGATTGTTCCATCTTTTCTTTTTCGGTGTTCCATTAAGATTGTCTCATACCAAATTCGGTAAAATTTATGTGGTTCTAAATCATTTTTACTTTATTCTTACTCTATCAATTCAATATCAACCACGTAAACCCACTTTTCTTAATAACTGTGCCACCTTTTTTTTAATAACTGTGCCACCTTCTCATATCCCAATGTTAATGGGACGGATATAGTACTATTCTATTATTCTTATTAGTATTATAATCTGGTTCCTATCAATGTCATAGGCTAATCCAACTCTAGCCTAGTATGTGTGCACACGAACAAATGATGCCTTTTGTAAATGTTAACACTTTTCTTGAGTCTTTTTATTATTTAATCATATTCTCCAAACTTGCAAATGCTGTTTTGTGTCAACTAAGAGATTTGATTAGTATGTCTTTGAATTTGTTGTATGAGTCAATATATGTTGTATGAGTCATATGTGTGGTGAAATTTTATGGCTTTTGGTCCCTCACTAAAGATTGGGTTGGATGTAACTTAGTAGTCCTAAGGTAAAAGGTTTGTAAACTTAGCTTCGTAGTCCTAAGCTTGCAAACTTCAATGCGGTAAAAGGTTGCTTTTACTTCATTAGCTTCACTTATTTTAGGTGTTATTCATCTCAGCTTTTGCACTTGATTGCACAGCTCACTGTTCATCACATTTCCAAAAGAGTGAGTTGACACCAAAGCTAGCACAATACCCAATTCTGGACTTCTTATTAACAAACCCAATTTGCATTTTGTGTAGCCAATTATATGAGTATTTTCGTGATCTGGGTAATTTGAATATAGCAAACTGGCGCCTTAAACTTTTTCAGATACATTAGAATCCATATCACCCACCTGGAAGCCAGGCATTAAGAATATTTAAACACTAATAGGAATGGGACGTGATGATATCAGAACTGGTATTTTTATTACATAAATTTCCCTATTGGCTTTTTATATCTACCAAGAAATCGAAAATGAAATAAGATGGAAAGTCATAGGGTTATAGGAGAAAGTTGTATGCAATTTAAGACCTTAAGGATTGAGAATATACAACTGTACCCTAGGTGCCTATTCAACAAGATATTGTAGAATGAGTTGCAAGGCCTTTAATGCAGTTAGGTGGTGGCTCCAACCACCCGATTCGAATTGAGGATACCTTCTTTGAATCATTCGACCTTCTGAGTTTACTTGGACTAGCTTAGTATGACTATGTATGGACATGTTAAGTAGACTTCTATCATTCTTCTCATTTTCTCTAAACTCCTAAACCATACCTGTACTCTTTCTATGATGCTCTAAAATATAATCTTCGTTTAGAGAGTAAAACCTATAATTCTAAATAGCTGAAATTATTGTGACAAAATTTTGAATAGGAACACCTAGATAAATTATCCTGTACAATATTTTGATATGAGTTTTCTCTTGGTGAAGAAAAATAGAGAACCGGGTCAACCTTATTGCTTGCAGTGATGAAATTGGGGTACCTGATACTGTCAGTGATAAAACCTGACTGTACGTTTTTGTCATTAAAACTGACTCAGGCACCTCCCTTGTTGACAGGTGTTGGGTGTCTTGGCTCAGATTAAAACAGACAAGGACACAGTGGATGCCCTAATTCCACCTGTGGAAAATGCTGAAAGGATTTTGCTAGAAATACAAACCTTGCAGAAACAGGTTGCTGAGTTTGAATACAAGCTTGATTTCGGGGGGGAGGGTGTCAAATCTATGGAGGAAGTCCAATCAGAGCTAAACGTATTGGAGATCGAGAAGTATATTTGCTTGTCTATTATATGAAATATGTATTTCTTGGTCTGCCATTTGTGGAAATGATGGTATAGGATAATTCTAATCAACTTTTTTTAATTAGTACTTGGACTTTATATTTTCATAGGGAGTCTTTGCACAATCAGCTCCAAAAGCTAATGGAAGAGCAGTTGAACTTGGAAAATGATCGGACAAGTGCTCAATTAAGATTGAGCAACATCAGGGAAAAGAAGTTTAAGGCATCTACTACTTTGGAGAATGTAGAGAGGGTACAAAAGGAATTGGAACTCTTGGGGGAAAAGAAAGCTCAACTTGAGCTTGATGAGAAGGTAAAGTTAGTATAACTTGTGTGTCTAATATGAATTGATATTATTAATATGAAATTTGATATCCAAGCACTATACAAATAGCTTTATTTATAAGGGAAAATTCTTGAAATAGGAGCAAAAACGTTTTTGAATTCCGAATAGAAGTATTATGTTTTTATTCTCTAAATATGAGTACTTACTCCCAAGCTTGGAAAATTGGAAAATACTGTCTTGTTTAAAAGTTAAAACATGGTAATGCCAAAACATACAATGATTACTCATATTTAGGGAAGTTGCTTTATTTATAGTTATGATTGAGGGATTAGGGTTTCTATACAAACTTGGGTTAATCCCAATATAACTAGGATTTCAACACAAGTTGGACTTTTTAAATTATATGCACCAAGTTTGTTACAAATATATTTCATTGTAGGTCCTCTACGAACCAAGAAAGTATTTCCGTTTCCCTTAAAACCAAGAAAGTATTTCGGTTTGCCTAAGTCTTTTGTTTCAAATTTGCTAAAGAGTTATTTCTTGAGTTGGGCAATTCTTTGGTCATCATTACACGTAATGACAATGTCATCAACATATACAACAAGAAAGATATCTTTATTGCCTGCAAAACATCACTCTGAATCATGACAAATCCACGAACCGCAATAGTGAATCTCTCAAACCATGCACGAGGAGATTGATTCAAGCCATATAAAGACCGATGTAATTTGCACATTAAACTAGGCCCCACTGAGTAACAAAATCTTGGAAGCCATAAAACTGGGTAAAAAAACCGATGAAAAAAGACCGATGTAATTTGCACAAGCCATATAAAGACCGTAGCATTAAACTGACTTTTAGATGACAATATCTTGAATTTTATTCTATCAGTTTAATGGCTAAAAATGACAGAAGGACTGGATTGATACGAATTAAATAGAACAAGTACTAAAGTGATAGATTTATTAGTTTAGAGACCCAAACGATGTGGTGATGATATTTTAAGAGTCATTTATGCATTTTGCTCTAGACCCCCTCATGTAAAACACCATGGATAAATGTACTTTTCATGTCCAGTTGATATAATGGCTCATTGCCGCCAAAGATCAAAATGTACTGATGCAATCTTTGCTACAGAGAAAAGGTGTCAGTGTAGTCCAATATGTTGATCTATTTGTACCCCTTCGCAACCAGACGTGCTGGAGAGATGGTCAATTTTTCTATTTGGGCTAACTTTAATTGCACATATTCACCGACTTCTAACAACTGATTTCCCAGTATGAATGGGAACTAAGTCACATGTCCCATTAGAATGTAGGGCCTCCATTGTGGGTGTCATAATGCCTCATTGGTGGTTTTACAAATTCAAACATCATATAGGTTTGAAATGAAGGCAACATCATGGGTGGTGAGGCAGTGATAAGACGGTCAGTTTTCCCATTTGGGCGTATATCCACCGGCATCCAACAATTGATTTTCCAGTTGGACGAGGAACTAAGTCCCATGTACCACTAGAATGTAAGGCCTCCATTGTTGATGTAATAATACCTCATGTGTGGTTTTATGAATGCAAACATCAGATATGTTTAAAATGAAGGCAAAATCGGGGGTGGAGTGGCGGTGAGAACTGATTATGTATGGGATGAGGATCCAAAGTTGAGCATGTACCTTCTAGAGGGCAATAGGAAAACCATCTGTAGTGATTTCTTACACTTGTGTAGCTGATTGTGCTGGTTGTGGATTCATACTAGGGGAATCAATGGGTATGAGTGTATGACCTCAGTGGAGTCAATGGGTGGACATAAAAAATGCACTTGTAAAGGACATGTGGCTATTGGAGGATGATTGATGTGTCCATTAGGAGTGTCCATATGGATTGAGATGAGTTTGAGATATGGAAGAAAATCCACACATGGAGTATTCGTTATAAAGGAAGACTCAATAAAGTTGAGTTTAGTGGACACACAATGGTTTTTTAAGTACCAGGGAATAATAATGATAACCCATTTAAAGTTGTGAATATCCAAGAAAAATACATTTTATTGACTTGGAAGCCATTTTATATATGCAGTGTGGTATCATGGACAAAACACACACACCTAAACACATGAGGTGGTAATGGAAAGAATGATTGTGCAGAGAACAAGATAGAAGGGGAATATCATTAGAGAAATTGCCCTAAATAGGAGTAAACAAGTTTTGGAATTCCAAAATGGGACTGCTATGATTTTCTTCTCGAAATAGGAGTTGTTACTGCCATGCTTAATGCCTAGTATTGCAATTCTTTTGCAGTTATGACTACAAGATGACAATAAATACTGTCATGTTACTCCTATTTTGGGAAAAAAAAATAAAGCAATCTTATTTTTGAATCCCAAAACTTGTTTACTCATATTTCAGGAACTTTCCCATATCATTATTATGTTTCGAAGAAGGCATTATATTGGTGTGATGATGTGTAGAGAAAACGACATCTGCCCAATATTGTTGTGGTGTATGAGAATGTAATAACATAGTGCAAGCAATTTTGATTAAATGTTAATTCTTATGTTTGGTAACCCATTTTACTGAGGTGTCTAAGCACAATGTGACTCACGAAATATACCCTTTGATGTCATGAATTGATTGAGGGGCATCATCATCACGCGGTGTTCACAAAGGCTCTCACCCATGGTAAAGTAAGGGGAGTCGGCTGTGCGCAGTGTTACCCCTGTACTAAAGCACAGAGAGACTGTTTCCAGATGACCCATAGTGAAAATCGCGTCCAAAAATTGCATGAACTAACTTTTCTTCATAACAAAGAAGCGCAGACAGTTCAGTCAGCCATTTTGCTTTATTCCATTACATTATCAAGCCAAAAAATAGTGAGTCTTTGTCTCCATTGCATATGATGGAAAAAATTGATTGAGGGGTGTCGTAAAAAATTCTTTAGCATTGTCACTTTGTAAAGTTTTGATAGAAGGACCATATTGTGTGAATATCGGCCCAATCTTTTTGAAAGATGTGAAATAATTCGAAAAGCTCTTCCTTTACAAAAAACCATGTGTGACGGGAGAAGTCATAAATAAATCTACAAATATTAAAAAAATCAAGAAATCTTTAAGTAGACTCAGGGGCTATTTACTTTTTTTCTTTCATTAAGTCCTGAATGGATTAAGACGTCGATTAAGACGTCTGTTTGAATTAAGACGTCTGTCTGGATTAAGTGACACTGAGATAACAAGCTGTTTACTATGTGTGCTGAATGAGAAGTCTGAATTATGTTAAATGACCAAATAACTCTTCTGTCTAGAACAAGTGTTGAATGTATATTATCTGTTTACATTGCTTGTTCTGAAATATAATTTCATTCGCCTAATAAAAGAATTTCAAAATATGAACACGGATGTTTTTTATAGCAAGAATTTTTCAAAATATTTTTTCAAAATAAAATTGATACTGATTTCAATTTGCATTTAATTCTTTCACAATTACTAACATCCATCACAATCCTAGTAGAGGCTCCTGCACAGGCTTCTCATGAGTTAATTCCACTCTTTTCTCATCCCTGGAGTAGAGGCTCCTGCACAGGTTCTCATGAGTTAATTCCACTCTTTTCTCCATGTGGGCAGTAGAGGCTCCAACTTTTCTCCATTGTTTCCGGTGACGACGTGGCTTCCGGAGCAACCGTCTCCAACTTTGCTTCACATCCCTAGAGTAGAGCCCCCTGCACAGGCTTCTCATGAGTTAATTCCACTCTTTTCTCCATGTGGGCAGTAGCCTCTTTCATAGTGTCTAGTGCATGGATTTTTTCCTTGGCAGTAGTCTCTTTCCTAGCTTCCAAGGGACTATTTATTCCTACCCTGTTCAATTAAGTCCATTAAGCAGTATATTGATGAGGTTGCTTCTTAAGATGACAATTCACAATGTAAGGATGAAAGACTACAGAAACCTGAGACCAAACTTCGAAACTTGGAGAGACTGCGATGATCCAACCGGTTATATAAACAAATTGTATGTTCGTTCACTAGATACACAAACAACTACATCAAGAGTGTGAAGGTGATACACGCCTTGAGATTCATTCCGGGCGTGAATCATCTTCTCTGTACGACGGTCTTACACAATCACATAATAATCAGCATAAAAATCTATAGAATAATTAAGAGAACGTGTAATTTTGCTAACAGAGACAAGGTTATAAAGGATATGAAGAACATATCGAACTCAATCTAACGATAAGGATGAAAGCGAGAGCACTTGCCCAATAGGAAGGCCATTGGCTAGGGTGATCAAAGGAAGGTTGTGGTGCTTGGTAACAAGGGCTAAAAGATGGGGATTACCACAAATATGGCTGGAGGAACCGGAGTTAGTGATCCACGAGCTACTTGTGTTAAACACAGGTTGTAGAAGCAATGTTGATGAACTAAGACTCTAAGAGTAGATCTCTTAAATTTGTAATATGCCTCATATTCAGCCAGAGGTAGCACAACTGGAAATGGTGGAATGTGAGCAACATTTGCGAAGGTAGAAGTTCTATCATGCAACTTCCAACACCTATGGAATCACACCTAGGACGATTATGATGTGGATAACCCTTTTAATTTCCTCTGTCGTGCCCATGAGCTTGGGATGCAAGAATGACGGAATCACTAGAGGACTCAGTAGACAGTGAGGCTGCTCAAAGAGTTTTGGCAAAGGCTTCAATCATAGTCGGAAGCAAAGAATTGAAAAGGATTTGCCCATGAGTTGATAATAATTCTAGGCATGGTTTAAAAAAAGGGCGCCTCAGGTGCGAGGTGCTTCTGGGCATTGGTTTTATCACACCCAAAAGTCTCAGGTTCAGTAGATGCTAACAAGCGCGCCTTATACCTCACCTCTTGGATGATGTCCACTCTTCTTTCTCGAAAGCCTTTTGGCGATTCACATCTCTAAGTCTCTAATCTTAGACATTGCTTCTCCAAATGTTTTTTTATTTTTTGTTCCCTTCTACTCTGTTCTCTTTTTATATTTTTTTTTACATTTGTCAAATAACTTAAATTATTTAAATTTATAACCACATAACAATCTGCCCTAAACCCTAATCCCAACCAGAAAGTTTATCAATTTTAAATTATAATAAAAATGGCTTGTACCATCAGATTGTTTAAATTTGTACTTTAATCAGTTTAACAAAAACAAATATTAACTCTGTGTTATATGAGTTTATAAGTTTGTTGTATAACAATTATATGACCTCATCATTATATATAATCAATTATTTATGATAGTAAGATGTCAAATTATATGACATCTTACTATCATAAATAATTTATTATATAAAAGTTTATTAAAGCATTTACTATGAATCGTTTAGAAATTAGTATTAACAGTTTAATGGAAAACAAATTGCTAAAAAATTACTATTAACAGTTTAGAAATTACTATTTATAGCTATAATGTAGAGATCAGGGTTTCTATACAAGTAGGGCTAAGCCCAATATAACTAGGGTTTCAACAACTTGTCTTTTTCTTGGCATAATTTTTTAGTTTGATTTAGACAGTTGTATAATTTTCATCAATAGGAAGAAATGTACATAATAATAGAATAATTTGTCTTCCTCAATTTGGATGTGTCGTCTTTAGAATACACAATTCTAATAAATTCAAGCATGAAAAGGGAACTAGGCCACTAAACTCAAGGTTCTATCCAGAAACATTTCTTCTTTTGCTTCAATTATTCCCTGACTTGAAATTGTTATGTAATTTATTAATGAGTATACTATACTAAATAAAAGTCATTGTATATGAATTGGAACAAATAGTTTAGTCATGTACTGGATATTAAAATTTCAGCACATGAAAGAGGCTTTGGGTCCTTTATTAAAAGAAAAAGACAAGTTGCGCCATGACTACGATGGTGTGAAAGAGAAAGTTGATCAAGAGCTTGCAGAGAGGTCAAAATTTTGCTCAAACTTTGATAGTGAAATGAAAGCATTGGAGGGCAAGACTTCTACAATACAAAAGTATGTTATGTTCTGTTACTTACAAGTTGTATGATTCTTTTCCATTTGAAAAATGACCATCTTTCCATGCAGATACTATACTGAGAAGAAAGGAGAGAAATTGAAGGAGCTGAAAGAAAAGAAAAATCTCACAGAATCTCAACATCAAAACTGTGAGTCTAGATTGCAGGAGATATCTGAAGAACTGACCAAAAACAATGAATTTATGATGAGACAGGACCAGTTGAGACGCAACATTGAGGATAACTTGATTTATAGGAAAACCAAGGCTGACGTTCATCAGCTTACTCGTGAAATTGAATCACTGGAAGAGGAAGTGGTGAAACTTGGAAGTGTGTGTGGCGTTGAGGCTGAGAATGCAAGGCTTTTGCAAGAACGAGAGAGGCTTCTTTCAGAGGTATAGTACTTTTTTGATTAGTTTTCACGTTCAATACGATATGCCACTAGGTATGCAACTCCACCGCTGCGTTGTCTTATTCCTACATGGACAATCAATATGGACACCTTTGGAGGATTAGATTTGATTTTGCTTCATATAAGTTTAAGTGTTTTGGCCCTTGGTTTTGGCCCTTGGTTTTGGCCCTTGGTTTTGAAAACAAATTAAATATTCTTGGTGTATAATTCATTTGGGAACTCGAAGTACTGCTTAAAACTGCATAGGGGCTTATATATTTTTAATACAATAATTGATTTCTCTAGCTGCATTTTGGTATTGATTGCTAAAGAGACACAGTCAAGGGCAGTTAACTTACACATTACTTTTTTAAGAAAGATGGCGATAATAAAAATCTTACTAAGCTGTTTTGTTGTCTAATCTGAATGCTTTTTATCCCATTTTAAAGATATGATGATCTAATCTAATTGCTTCATCTCGTCTGAATGTCTATGATCTCTGCTGAAATACAAACTAAAAATATAATATTGAAGAGAAGAGGAAAGATTTTCTGTGTGTTTCATTGGAGGATCAAGTCCCTATAAATATACATTACAAGGATAGAATATTCCTATAAGATTCTATACAATAATATCCTAGAGTATATTCCTAAAATATTCTAAAGCATATTCTAATATATATCACAATCTCATACTCCCTCCGTCCCTTATAACTTTGCCAACTTTCCTTTTTTGATTGTCCCCAAAACTTTGCCACTTTCCCGTTTAATCAATCAATTTGTGGCTCCTGTTGTTTCTCTCTCCTCTGCACAAATCTCTATCACACAGTTTTTACTTTAATATTCTACGTGCCGGTCAAACTTGGCAATCTTTTTAGGGACGGAGGGAGTATGAAACTTTTTTATCTCATTTGCGTCTTTATGATTTGATCTTAGTATTTTATTGTTATTGTTATTGTTATTAGTACTATTAACAGATGCTGTGGTGCTATCACTGTTTATTATTGTTGCTGTGGTTAAAACCCTTAGTTATATGAATTTATTTATTACTTCTTATTGCAGCTAAACAGATGCTGTGGTACTACCACTGTTTATGAGAGAAATATATCCAATAATAAAAGTGATCTTAAACAAGCACAATACAAGGATATAGACAAACGTTATTTTGATCAGATGATTCAGCTAAAGGTAATCTCATTACAATTTAATTTGAGTTGCTTATATTACATTTATGTTTCCCCACTGTAGGTGGGAGCCTTTGCAGCACTGGGGTAATGATAATGATGATATATTACATTTACGTTTATCTCACGAGTCTAATAGTTGTGTAAGACATGTGTATGTTCTTCAACAGACAACTGAGATGGCAAATAAGGACCTGGATAGATACTACCATGCCCTTGATAAGTGAGCTTCTTAGTCTGGCTTGTACTCTTGAGAAAATTATCTCCTATGTGTTTAATATGTTTCAAACAATTATGTTAAGTTTATTTGGAACTATTTTTTCTTTATCAAATACAGGTTCCACTTAGGCTAAGTTCTAGAAGGGTAGACCCTTGATTGTTATTTTTTGCATCCTAAACAAACCCCCCGCCCCATCAGGTTGTTTCTTTAAATGGACAAATCTTGGAGGTTGAAATTTATGGTCATTTTCTTTTAGGCGAAGACTTGATAATAGTTCTTAGGATCATTGCATGTTAGGAATAGCGTATGAGGGTGCACATTGAGTCATCAACTGTACACTAGCACCATTGACTCATAAAAAGCTAGTCTTCTCATCTTATGCGCGTCTATAAATGTCATCTCTCTTCCAACTCTGTTTGTTTTATACATTTAACTCAGCATATCCACTCTATTTTGATTGCATCCTATGGAATAGTTCCTCAAACTATAACACAAACACGTGTGTATTTTGGGAGTGGCTAAATGTCAGATGTGGTCAATTGAGATGGATTAGATAGATCCCTTGTATTAGTGATGGTTATCCCAACATATCTTACAACATTGTGATGGTTCTTGCAATTTTTATTATTCTACTCGATTTTACTTGTTATATATCTATAATTAGTCTTCTTGTTGATAAATTATTATAAGAAATTGTCTTAATAGATCCTTTTACTATTTTAAATCAATTACTTTAGTGTTTATACTAAAAAGTGTCATATACAATCAATTTTACCATTTTACAGGTTATTTTTTTGAAAAAAGAAACTTTATAAATTTGTATAGTCACAATTTTGAAAAACATAGAAATATAAATATAAAAAGTATAAAAATATACTAAAACAGATAAATAATTTCAAAACGTTAAATAAAAAAATAAAAATCGAATCGTACTGTAAAGTTAAAATGGAAAAAATATTAAACATAAAGAAATGTAAATTGCATGAATTTCCAACCCACAAAAAAATATCAACTTTTACATTTATAAATTTTTCCACTTTTCTTTGCATTCTATCATTTTTCTTAGTTATTTTCTAAAAAAGATCTGCTAATCTGCTATAGCAGGTCAAAACATCTGAAAACGCCGGATTGATTGTTTTTCAAAGTTATTGTATTTGCATGATACCTTTTTTAGTATATGGACTTAAGTGCTGAATTTGAAATAAAAAGGGTCTATTTGGACCTTTTCCCTTAACTTATTAGCATTTAACTTTTTCTTGGGTATGATTGTTTCAGGGCACTCATGCGATTCCACACAATGAAGATGGAAGAAATCAATAAGATTATTCGTGAGCTCTGGCAGCAGACATACAGGGGACAAGATATAGATTACATAAGCATTCATTCGGACTCTGAAGTTTATGGCACTCGATCTTATAGCTATAAGGTCAGTACTGTCGTCAACTATTACTGCCATTCTATTTCATTTATTTTTCTATTATCCACTCGCTCTGCCCCGCAATTTCGTTCTCACTTTTCTTTTACGCATGTCCCCCCTAAAAAGTTCTCATTCCCACAAAGATGAAAAAAATCAGAAGGAAAAGCATAAATTAGTGAAGTAGGGGCAAAGTAGGGACAAAAAATTTGACTCGCCTCAATATGTGAGCTAGTCAAAGTGGGAAACTGAGAATTTAATTGCTGGACAAATGGCGTATTTGTTTATTTATTGTTAAATACCAGGGACTTAGAAGCCACTAGAAAGCTGACAATCATCATTTTCATTTACCCCAGTGCCGCAAAGGCTCCCGGGCTAGAAAGCTGACAATGAAGTGAAAAAAAGAACTTGCGCTAAGAGTAAATGTTTTACCATCTATGATTCCAAAAAACTCACATGCTTTAAACTAAGTGTCTTTGGTAAGACGTAATGTTATGTAATGTAATGTAATGAACTAAGTTTAAAATAGAAACATATTTGGTTATATTGCATTCCATTGTAATACTGCTTAGCAAACATTACCCATGTTTTCACTACAATTGCTTTCCAACCCTAGGAGCCCTTTATATGGAGAATGTTGGAGGTGTTCTAGACTTTCAGATCATTTAGTTTAATATTTCTTTATCAGTCGAGTAATGGCTGAAGGGTTATAAATGCATTCAGGGAAAATCGCACTTTTAGTCCTTCAAATAGTGTCCGCATTGTAAATGACACCTCTCAATGGACCACATTTACAACAATTCGAACAATTGAGGGGTGACATCTCAAGGGACCACATTTACAACAATTCGGACAATTAAGGGGTGACATTTACAAATTTGAATACACAGGGACTACATTTCATTGTGAGTACTATTTGAGGGACTGAAATTGCAATTTTCTCATGCAATCATTTGCTTTCATCCACCACTGAACTAATTGTTCGATTAAATTAGATGCAAGGTGCAACTAATAATAACATATATAAAATCCCATGCAGGCATTTAACGTTGAATAAATGAATTGCATACCTGTTAGTTTTTGTCCATAAGACCATATTGACATAAAATGTACCAAGTACCAACCCCTAAAATGTGGGAGTGTTCCAAGCGGACCACTTCCCAGTTCCCACATTTAAGATCTTACTCTTGTGGGAGGTCTTGAATTCAAGTGTGAGAGTTATCTTCTTGTTGAGAATCCAATGATTTTTTAATAATCAGTGTCGGTTTTCCTGAGAGTGCTGGGAACCTGAGGACACATGTTATCAATCAGAGAGCAGTTTCTTGTGCACGTGGGAATCTAGCAGATTGTGTGAGTGAATTAGATTTACTTCTCGCAAGGGTTTGTGGTGGGTTCTTGAGAACCCAGGTTTAGCCCGGTGAAGTTGGGATCACCTGGTATGAACAAAAAATATGTATAATGCGACATGGGCTAACATGTGATGTTGAACTCTGTTTTTTGAATGTGTGGCTGTCGCCTTACTTTTGGAGTAATGGCCTTAGGCTGTATGCAGAAGCCCCAAAAATCAAATCAAGGGTGGGCTGGAAAAATAATTCAGTCATATGGATTTTCACATTAAAGTAAAACTTTCTTTTCCTGAACTTGGTGGTTGCCCCGTCTATCTATGTTAGTGATTGGGAGCTGAACTATTTGTTTTTTTTATAGTTACTGATGCAAACCGGAGAAACAGAACTTGAAATGCGAGGCAGGTGTAGTGCTGGTCAAAAGGTAATTCATGTTCTTTGATTTAGGTTTTTAAGGTCTATAATGTGAATTTATTACTGCTACATATTCAGGTGCTTGCGTCACTAGTAATAAGGTTGGCATTAGCGGAAACTTTTTGCTTAAACTGTGGGATACTGGCACTTGATGAACCAACAACAAACCTTGATGGCCCAAACTCTGAAAGTCTTGCTGCAGCACTTCTAAGGTAATTATTATGATATTTACAAATTGGCTGTTTGTGAGTGGAAGACAAATTCGTATCCACATTGTTCTTCTGCAGGATCATGGAGGACAGAAAGGGACAGGAGAATTTTCAAATGATTGTGATCACACACGACGAGCGGTTTGCTCAACTCATTGGTCAACGACAGCATGCAGAGAAATACTACCGTATCTCAAAGGATGACCAGTAAGTCTAAATCTTCAGCTTATTGCTACACATGTTACTATACTACAATCTGTACAGGCCACATCTGTTTAATTGGTTTGCCTGGTAAATTTTTTTCAATCCTGACCAAAAATATATTTTTATGCACAATGATTTATAATGTGAAAGTACTTGAAAAATTTCTTTTTGTTAAGACGTCTCTTACAATTGTTACAATTTGTTCTTTTTGATAACTAATAGTAGTATAAAAAAGGGCAGCTCGCTGCACATTGGTGTACCCGCAAGATGAGGGTCGGGGGAGGGGTCTCGCCACAACAGTGTATAGGGTGAAAGTCTTCCCTCTTCATTATGACAAGAGGCAGCTCCCAAGACTTTGAATCTGATTATATGTTACTCCCTCCATCCCAATGGACATGCCAACTTTGATTTAGGTGTGAAAAACAAAGTAAAAATTGTGTGGTTGAGATATGTGCAGATGAGAGAGAAATAAGAGAACCACAAATTCATTACTTTAAAAGGAAAGTGATAAAGTTTTGGGAATAATAAAAAAGAAATTTGGCAAAGTCCAATGGGACGGAAGGAGTAATAAATAATATACCTATTAAAATTATTGATCAAAGTTCAACAGTGTGTTATAGAATTTGTTGTTCTCATGTACTTGTAGGAAATGCCGAAATGATGCTTTACTTCTTAATAATTGTTGCATAGGAAGAAAACATCCCGCCTTGGCATTAGGCTCTCCTTGCAAATCCCATATAAATCTGATGTGGTTATGTATTTGGATTTTAAAATGAACTTTTTGTGTGTGTGTGAATTTCAACAGTCAGCACAGCATAATTGAAGCACAGGCGATATATGATTAAATGCATTCACAAAATTTCTGAACTGAGATATGGCGCTATCATCAGTGACGCAGCTGCTTGATGCGAATTGGTGAAATAGGAATTTTATTAGCAAGAAGGTTTTAACAGCCTTGGCCAGGTGAGGGGAGAGTGCAACATTTACATCTATTTGAATTATATTGTAATTGGAGAAGTCCTCATAACTGTGGATTCCATTGCCTCGAACAATAATGAGAAGAAAGCATGCTTTGAAGACTTTTATGACTTCGTTAGTTTGTTCAAACACTTCTCTCACCTAGTCACCTGTGATGCTTGATCAATGACCTATTTAGGGGTGGCCACAATTTTGTAATCAAATCGGAATAGGCCAGGGTTTTCCTCGGTTACCATACCGGACTGGCGGTTCTAGTAAGGTAATGGAACCATGTCCGTGATAGGGCGGTGTCAGTTCTGGATTGTATACTTGGGAGTTGGGAACCAAACCAACCAGTTCCGTTTCTCAATGGCTACCAAGTTCATTTTTGTTTTGTTTTGTTTTGTTTTTGGGCCTGAATACTGTTACAGACCCTAAGTTGTAACACTCACCCGCTAAACATGTAGTCTAAAAGAGTTTTCACTTTGCAATTCACACTTCGAGGTCTTAAAAAAAGACAAGGCTTGTTAACACATACAAGACTGAAATCTTTTAAGGGCAACTACCAGATAAACATAATGCCTCCAAAAATTTTGCTAGGAAAATGGAAGGGTGTGAATGTTTGCTACTTGCTAGGAAAAGCATTTTTTTGCTGGGGCAAAATAATGCCAGAATAGCCTGTTGCAGCATCTCTTGCAGCCACCTGTCACTGCCTCCCTTAATCCCTTGTCGGTGCCACCATCCAAGGGTGGCGGTAGCATGGAGGGCAACACCGATTAAGCAATCACCACAGCTTAATCGTGTTGCCATCCATGCCACCGCCACTCTGATTTTTGTCCTTGTCTTTTATTAAAAATGTTGGTAGTGTCAATTTTAGGGCCACCACCTCACTTCAAAGCACCATTGCTGCTCTCACAATTTCAGTGCCATAAATCTGTCATCAATTTGTCAAATTTAGCTTAAAAAGATTCATTTCAAATCTATCATGGATATGAATTTTCAAATTTTGCATAAAATTGACAAATTTATCTTAGAACCTTAACTATGGATGGACCCGGGCCGGTTCCGGGCTGGGCCCGGGCGGGCTTTTTTTGCAATTCCTGGGGCCTGGAACTGGCCCGGGTTGCTATCGGGTCCGGGCCTAACCGGGCTGGGCCCGGTTCAATACTTAATTTTTTTTTGCTTTCTTGTTATCCCCCGACCCCCCCCCCCCCCCCTCACCCCCACCCTAGGAAAAGAAAAAAAATTGAAAAAACAAAAAAAAAATTGACTCGGGCCCGGCCCGAAACGCCTGGGCCGTTTCGCCCAAAACTGGGCCCGAGCCCGGCCTGCCTGACCCGCCCACATGGGCTAAAAGCCCGGAACCGGCCAACCGGGCCTGGTCCGGACCTGCACAATAGCGGGCCGGTCCAGTTCCGGGCTGGTTCGGCCTGGCCCAGTCCATCCCTAATCTTAACACAAAATTACCATAAATTTGCTAAAAGTATGAAGTCAATAATCAATTGTTTGGAAAATATGTTTTTAATAGAATAAGCACTCGAAGAATGTTTTTAGTTGAACTATTTTCATTCCCAAACTAGATCAGATTCAAATAGGCTAGATTAGATGTAAACAGATCAAATCAGACTTTCATAGTAATAAAACACACAAAGATCGGAAATTTATCAATCGAAATCAGATTAGGCCCATAAATTTTAACTCAATTAAAAACATTCCAACACAATAAAAAAATAAAAGTACGAACCTAATGACAAAAAAGCAGGAAATAATAATTTAAACAAAATCATTTCTGCCATAATATGATTGTCAATGTACATATATTTTGTCATAAATTTGGAAAATATGAAGTCATAATCCAAAATTTTGGAAAACCAGATTTTCTATAAAAAAAAATAGAAATTGGAAATATGAAGTAGAAGTTCAAAAATTGACAAAATAAAAAAAAATCAGAGAAAATTACCTTAAATTGGACTAAAAACGTCGGTACATTCCAAAACAATGTTACTCCCTCCGTTCCTAAAAATTCTTCCCGGTTTGACTTGGCACGCTTATTAAGAAAGTGGAATAAAGTGGAAATGTATGGTTGTGGTTGTGTAAGAAAATGGTAAAATGAATGTGAGCCACACAAACTGTCCTAAATGGGAAAGTGGGAAATATTTTTGGGAACAGCCCAAAAAGGAAAGTGAGAAGTATTTTTGGGAACGGAGGGAGTAACATGTTTTATTCGCTAAATAAGAGCAATAATTGCCAAGTTTTGGTTGTACTAGAGTTTAAACATGATAATATTTTTTAAATTTGATAGTAATCAGTCATATTTAGAGAATAAAAATTGACAATTATATTTTAAAATTCTCTAACATTTGTACTTCTATTTCGAAATTTTATCAAAAAATCAATGTCAAAACTCAAATAAATTGAGGAGGAAGAAGAAACCTGAATAGTGGTGGTGTGCGGTGAAGTTGACAGCTGCGTGAGAAAGAAGTTGATCGATCTGAAGCACAAAGTGAAGTCAACAACGGCAACGATGGTTCGTGATGAAGTCGACGATGACATGAAAATAGTGCCTTGAAGTCTATCTATGCGATGTGCGGGGGAGAATGACTTGCACATGGGAGATCTAAGAGCATCTTTAGTGGTACCTTGATGAAAATAGCATTGCCACATGACAGTGAGATAAAAATCATAAAATTATCTCTCCAATGGAAATATGGATCAGAATGTGTTGATGACCTGGAATTGGATATAATGGACGATGTCTAGCTCGCTTTCATGCTGACGCACACCGGGATGTAGCATGCAGTGCAACAGTAGTAACCTAACGCAACAAGCCGGCAACTAACACCCACTATCTAGCAGCGGACAACCCCTTGTGATAGCCCCTTTTTCCTGGCTTGTTTTGTTTTCCGGCAACAGAAAAACCGGCATGGCTTCCGGTTGAATGAACATTCTGGAAGCAGCAGGAGGGTCAAGGATGTATAATCCGTCAGTAGCTTGTACGTTTGAACTCTTCACTGAATATATATCTAACCTATGCAAATGTATGTATATATGTATACACACACATCGGCACACGTGAGTTAATTGTTATTCAAGACAGTTTGGTGAGTATTTTTGCGAATAAGGACGGAAGAAGTTGGGATGATGAAGTCGGTTTTGAATATGTGCTTCATCATATCTCCTCCCTGGCTTGAGACTGGTTGTTGCATTCCAGCCTTTTTTTTGCAGAATGCAGATGGATCTTCTTCTGCTGCACTTCCTCTGGTTAACTGGTTTTGTCCTTTTCCCATGGCATGTACGTATAATGTATGCATATATCTTATGCTATGCTAATGTGTGTGTGTGTGAAACATACCACGTACATACTTGTACTTCACATAATAATTAGCCGTGAGTCATAAGTTGGGTATGAATAATGAATTAAATATTTTTATTTAATTACTGAACGGATGAAGACCATTAGAGATGAAATTTGATTTTAATTCCTAATCTGTCCACGTCATCTTTAATAGTTAATACTCCCTCCGTCCCAGAATTTACTTCCAACTTTCCTTTTTGGGCTGTCCCAAAAAAACTTCCACTTTCTATATTAGGAAATTTTTTAAGTTAAAATTACCCCATTACCCTCACACATCTACCCCAGTTATTACCCCACCCAACCCATCTACCGACTCCATTTACTCTTACCTTCTCTCCATTTGTCATTATTACTTCATCCGTATTCATCTCTTTTCTCGCAACCACTCTCTCTCCGTTCTTTCATGACTCCTTTCATCCCCATCTAGAAAACTCTACTCCATCGTTGTCGATTCATCTGCAGTCATCCCACCCACACACCCACCTAAAATTTCAAAGCCAATAATGGTCGAAAGTTCATCTGATTTGTGCATGCACGGTGATTTGACTGGTGTGGTGGTTGAGGACTCAGAGGATTCTTCCGGATGGGCCGATTTAGTCCGTGAGGCTGAGATCTTGGCCGGATTTGTCCCTGAGTCTGAGATGTTGCCGGATTTTGTCCCAGATTCTGAGGTTCAGTTGGTCCTCGTTTCTGAGAATGAAGAAGGAATGAAAGGACGAAAACGGTTGAGATCTGAGCAATGCCTCGTAGGACAAAAGGATGAGTCTAGTTCTTTGACTGTTCCTGCGATTCATTTGGACCGAAGAGGTGAAGCCTCCAATGAAAATATCATTGACATCTACCTTCGGCCAGTGGATACAAAAAATGTGGGGTATCTTCTACCTGCGTACGCTCATGCTCACCCGGACCCTAGAGTTCAAGAAAGATTGGACCATTTGGTTTCAATGTGGCTGCCTAAACAAAGATTGGACCATGGTTACAAAAAAACAAGGTGATAAGTTCCTCTTGTTGAATGCATGTATATATGTGTGTGTATTCATATATGAGTGGTGCCTAAAATTGATGTATTGTATGCCTACTTCATGGTGTGTATGTTACTCCCTCCGTCCCTGAATTTACTTCCGTTTTGACTGGGCACATTGATGAAGACATTATACTGTTTTCCTTGACTTTCCACCTATGTGAGTATGTAGCCTTTTTGCCTAAATGATGTTCACGTTTTTGGGCCCTAATTTATGGTCTGATTGCTTGAGTGTTGCTGTTGACTGATGCCTATTGTTGAATGTTACCTGCTGCCTTGTATGCTTATATGATGTTGACCTAACTGCCTCTAATCCTAAATGATGTTCTAATTGGCCCTAACTGATGGGCTAATTAGGGAGGGGTTTTTGCTGTTGACTGAAGCCTATTGTTGAATGTTACCTGCTGCCTTGTATGCTTATATGATGTTGACCTAACTGCCTCTAATCCTAAATGATGTTCTAATTGGCCCTAACTGATGGGCTAATTAGGGAGGGGGTTTTGTTGTTGACTGAAGCCTATTGTTGAATGTTACCTGCTGCCTTGTATGCTTATATGATGTTGACCTAACTGCCTCTAATCCTAAATGATGTTCTAATTGGCCCTAACTGATGGGCTAATTAGGGAGGGGGTTTTGCTGTTGACTGAAGCCTATTGTTGAATGTTACCTGCTGCCTTGTATGCTTATATGATGTTGACCTAACTGCCTCTAATCCTAAATGATGTTCTAATTGGCCCTAACTGATGGGCTAATTAGGGAGGGTTTTTTGCTGTTGACTGAAGCCTATTGTTGAATGTTACCTGCTGCCTTGTATGCTTATATGATGTTGACCTAACTGCCTCTAAGCCTAAATGATGTTCTAATTGGCCCTAACTGATGGGCTAATTAGGGAGGGTTTTTTGCTGTTGACTGAAGCCTATTGTTGAATGTTACCTGCTGCCTTGTATGCTTATATGATGTTGACCTAACTGCCTCTAATCCTAAATGATGTTCTAATTGGCCCTAACTGATGGGCTAATTAGGGAGGGGTTTTTGCTGTTGACTGAAGCCTATTGTTGAATGTTACCTGCTGCCTTGTATGCTTATATGATGTTGACCTAACTGCCTCTAATCCTAAATGATGTTCTAATTGGCCCTAACTGATGGGCTAATTAGGGAGGGGTTTTTGCTGTTGACTGAAGCCTATTGTTGAATGTTACCTGCTGCCTTGTATGCTTATATGATGTTGACCTAACTGCCTCTAAGCCTAAATGATGTTTTAATTGGGCCTTATAACTGATGAGCTAATTAGGGGGCAGTTTAGAAGTTGACTAAAAGCCTAATAGTGTGTATTGTTTACTGTGATGACAGTGTCCTAATACTGACAACAAATAAGCCAAGTTGCATTTATATATATTGACAGTGTCTTGTTTGTGTACATATCTTGTATGTGTACCCCAAAGCCCAAAATCACAAAACCAAAAACCCACTAGCAAAAAAACCAAGACACCCTGTCTATGCCCAAAACCCAAAAACCCAAAATGCAGTAGCCAATATACCTTAGCACTGTCTTTACCCAAAACCCAAAAACCCTACAGCCAGTAACTAGTTAAGCCTTGGTGCTATCATTGTCGAGTCCATCACTTCCCTGCCTATTGTAGTGTCTGCTGCATTTGAGATGGGTACTTCCCCATTACCATTTAACAAGTCCATCACTTCCCTGCCTCTTGTAGTGTCTGCTGCATTTGAGATAGGTACTTCCCCATTACCATGTAACAAGTCCATCACTTCCCCTCACTGTTGTAGTGTCTGCAGAGAGGGATATAGGTAGTTCCCCATTAGCATGTAAAATATCCTTTCCGATGTGAGGTAATCCGTAGTTGTTGTTACCTTTAGCAGTTAAAATCTCCTTCATACACATCTGCAATGATAGCCAAACCTTGTTCAAAGTATAGGGACTCAAGTCCTCAAATGCTTTGGTCACCCCTCCCACTAACTCTGAAACTGTTGTACTTGGTGTTGCTTGTTGTAGGGACTGAATTGATCTAAAAAACCCTAGGTCTAGAACATTTAGACCAGGACTATTGGGAGGTTGACATGATAGTTTGATGTTAAAGCCTTCAGTAGTAGCCTCTTTCATGAACTCACTGTCATTAGGCTGTATATGTGGTTTGGCATTGTCTTGTTGAATGTAAATATCCCCGGATGCCAGAAGTGGCCACTTGGCTTTGATGGCGGGGAGCACTTGTCTGAGTAAACTATGTCTGTATACACTTTTAGTGACACTCTCAATTGCCTTTTCCTCTATTGTGCCAACTGTTCTGTTTTTGCTATTCCTTTTTGCTGCCTTCGATTCCGTGAATGGGAAAATACCTATCTTCCCATCAAATAAGACCTCTGAGTCTTCTGAAAATATTGGTCTAGCCACAGCACACAAAAACATTACTTTTGTGATAAATCTCTTGGACTTGCATGTTCTGTGTGGCTCTTGTTCACTTGGAGTGAGATAATATCTCTGTGATGGTTTAGTGAAGTAAAACCACTTCTCATCCACATGGACAGTGTTGAACATGGGTTCAAATAGTGGATGAGTTGTGAGTGAGTCTGGGACAATGTGTGAAATGACCCATTCAAGTCTCTTAGTCATATTTGACTCAGTCAAAAAAGGTTTGATAGAATTTGTGTGTACTTTAATTTTACCTTGGCGTATGAGTCTGTGCACGCATGTTTTGGGATAACCAATAGCAGATGCCAGACTCCTTATGGTCTGCCTTTTGTGAAGATCTATTTCCTTAAAGTCAAGTGTAGGTAGTGGTAAAGGTTTCCTACCACTTTTTGCAGCAAACTGTCTGTCAACATTGATAGGTACACCATCCCTTTGTGATTTCCTTACTTGTATCCAAATACTTGTGATGTACCTTACTGACACTTTATATTCTTCAGCTAATGCAGATTTCAGTCCTTTGAAAAGCTTACCATCTATGGAATTAGTGAGAAGAGCTTGCAGGATATTCTGCTTTGCTTGGTTGGAGAGCCTTTTTTTTGTCTTGTTTCTACATTTTCTGAAACTTCCATTTTGTATTTGTGATGATGTACGACTATGTATGTGTAGGTTTATGTAGAGCTTTATCAACTTTGACATGTTTAAAATGTTTAAATTGGAGGGAATGGATAAAAACTCCCGCCAGAATACAAGTAAGCCCAAAAAGGCAACTTTTCATTTTACTGTTCACTTAGCAACACTGTAGCTTGCAGAACGCCCCATCCCTCTCTTTTTTCTCTTCAAGTGTGCGGTAATAAAATCAGGGGCAGAAGTGGAAAGTCAAGGGAAAACAGTGATTTTTCTTAAACAATGTGCCCAGTCAAAACGGAAGTAAAATCTGGGACGGAGGGAGTATAAATTAGGAATCCTTGTGTATTTTGGCAACTCTTATTTTACTATAAATATACCTGCCAGGACTCCTATTGGAGTACGGTTTTCCCAATTATCTCACATGGTATCAAGAGCCTTAACCTATTTTTTTTTCTCTCTCCTAAAATTCCGTGCCGACCATGAGCACTTCGCCCTACTCCAGCGCCGCAGCCATGGTTTCTTCGACCATAAGCTCGGCTGCCGCTGCTGTAGCTTCTTCCCAGGCGCCGGCGTACACAACACTCCCTCCTCAGACTTCACAGCCCGGCTTCTCCACGCCTCCGGCCGTCACAGCCGCCATCTCGAGCGCAACCGGATCACCGGTGATGACGCCGACTTCCTCAACACTTTTTACCAATTTTCCTCCACCTCCAAATTTCGCTATGCCTGCGCCTATTCATCAATTTCAGTCGTTCCCTTCGCAGCAAACATGGCCTACGCCAGACCCTATCCAGCCGCCTCCAACAGTTTTGCAGCCGACAGTCACGTCCTTCTTCGGCCCTACTTTCTCCGGGTCACCTGGAGTTCTTCGGCCGCCTGATCAACCGGGATTTGGCTCCCCGATGTCTGCCCTTGCTCAGTCTGTTTCCCATATTACCACGGTCTCTCAAATCATCACCATTAAACTGAAGGCAGTCGGGGATTATCTCACCTGGCGTACACAGTTTGAATCCTTCTTGGTTTCTCAAGGCCTCCTTGGGATCGTGGATGGCTCTATTCAGGTACCCCCGATGTATACAATTGATTTTCTTAATCGTCAAGTTCCAAATACAGAATATTATTATTGGCTTCGGGAAGATAAAACAATTCGTTGTTGGTTGTTTGCTACTTTAACTCGGGATGTGTTAGTTGATGTTCATGACCTCAAACATTCAGCTGCTATCTGGGCTAGACTTCAGACTCGCTTTATGTCTGCTAGTCTACCCAGATGCATGGAACTTAAACGATTATTATCAAATATAAAGAAGAAAGAGAGCCAATCCATGGAATCCTATTTAAGGGAAATTAAAACTGTTGTTGATGCCCTTGCGGCAATTAATTCTCCTGTGTCGGATAAAGAGATGCTTCAAACTATTTTGGCTGGTTTGGGTCCTGAGTACCGGTCCTTTGTCACTGGTGTCTCTTTATTCCCCGACCAATTTCCCTATGATATTCTACAACCCCGACTGTTGGAGGAGGAGCAACGGGTCTTGTCTGAACGCCAACAACAACCAGCCGCTGGACATCAAGCCTTCGCGGCTGCTGCGGCAGGAGGTCAGCCTCCAGCTGGCTACCCCAATCACGGCAGAGGGGGCCGCGGCAGGGGACGCGGCAGGCAGGGCCGCGGACGCGGCAGGGGACCACCGTATGGGTATCAGCACCAGGCCGCGCCGTTTTATGCTCCATAGCAGCCTGCACATGCTCCGCAACATGGATTCGGATCTGTCCAGCAGGGCTTCGGGCAGCAGGGGTTCGGTCATCCGTATGCTTCAACTCAGGGGGTGCCTAATTCTCAAGGGAACACTACAGGTTCTGCAAGTAATTCTATTTTGTCAACTTTAAATATTAATCCCTATTTTACTTATGATACTCACACTAGCTCTGCAGGTTTTTCATCAGGAGAGGGAATTCTTGGTTCTGTTCCACCACCTGTTGTTTGTCAGCTTTGTTTTTATGCAGGTCATTCTGCACTTCAGTGTCCCTCTCGTTATGCTCCACCGTCTGCACCAGCTCTGTTAACTTCCAATGGTGACTCCAACACTGCTTTATGGTACCCTGACTCTGGGGCTTCGGCTCACATGACTCCTACGGAAGGTATTTTAGTTAATAAATCTGTTTATACTGGACCACTTTCTGTTAGTGTAGCTAATGGTTCTAAGCTTCCCATTGCTAATATTGGAGATGTTCATTTACATTCTTCTGGTCGTCCCCTCACGTTAAAATCTGTTTTTCATGTGCCTCACATTAAATTCAATTTATTATCCATTCAGAAACTTTGTGCTGATAATAACTGTTATGTAATTTTTGATAGAAATTCTTTTTTTGTTAAGGACAAAATCACGGGGACCATCCTTCTTCAAGCTCCTAGTCAAGGTCATCTATATCCAGTCAGCATCAGCCCTCAGTCACCGCTTGCTTTGACTTCTCTTGATTCGTCTAGCTCTCTTTGGCACCATAGATTAGGCCACTGTGGCAACTCTATTTTAAATACTTTACGTAGTCAACATCATATATCTAGTAACTTTAAGTTATCTCATGACTGTATTTCTTGCCGCTTAGGCAAATCTCAACGTTTACCCTTTACGGTTGCTAGTCATAATTCTACAATGCCTTTACAATTAATTCATTCTGATGTTTGGCAATCTCCTATTTTATCTAATTTAGGTTTTAAATACTATGTCTGTTTTATTGATGACTTCTCTCGCTACACTTGGCTGTATCCCTTGCGCACAAAGACTGAAGTTTTTCATCACTTTAAATCTTTTAAATCTTTAGTTGAAAATCTTTTTAACACTCAAATTAAAAAATTTCAAAGTGATGGAGGGGGTGAATTTGTTAATACTAATATGCAGCAATTTTTTGATACTCATGGAATTTATTTTCGCAAATCTTGTCCTGACACACCTCAACAAAATGGGGTGGCTGAACGAAAACATCGACATCTGCTCGAAATTACTAGGACTATGCTTCTTCAAGCCTCTATTCCTAGCCAGTTTTGGGTAGATGCCATTTTTACTGCTGCATATATTATTAATCGTTTACCTTCTCCCTTGCTTGGTAACTTTTCTCCATATGAAAGACTCTTTCAAAAATCTCCTGATTATGCTTTTATGTGTGTTTGGATATTCGTGTTTTCCAAATATTTATGCATCTTCTGCAAATAAACTTTCAGCCCGTTCTATTCACTGTGTCTTTATTGGCTATGCATCTGGTTATAAAGGGTATCGTTGTCTTGAACCTAAGTCTGGTAGAGTTTATGTCAGCCGTCATGTTAAGTTTCTAGAAAATAACTTTCCTTTCTCCTCTTTATCATCCTCCTTCTCTGAGTCATCCACTTCCTCTGACTTTCCCCAATTAACTCTTCCCAACACCATACGTGCCCCTATACCTCCTCCTATGCCACGTTCCAAACACATTGCAGGGCCACTTCTACACTCACGACCACTACAGCAACCGACACCAACCTCTCCTGTCCCGGTCACCACAGCACCCGACACCACCCAACCAGTACTTCGTTAACTTCACCAACCCTTTCTTCCGCCACCCAACCAGAAACCACTCCCACACATGCGCCACCTTCTGCCGACACCAAGACCACATCAGTAATGCCTTCGCCCAATTCAATAGCCAGTTCTCCACCCCATGTCTCGAGTTCACCCGCCTCTCACTCCACAAGCTCCCTTGGTCACCAGGTTAATATTCATCCCATGTAAACCCGGGCTAAGTCCGGTATTTTTAAACCCAGATCAATTTTTACATTAAACACAGTTATTAGTGCACCTGATCCAACTTGTTACTCTGAGGCTCAGAAACATTTAATTTGGCGTGAGGCTATGACAGATGAATTTAATGCACTTATCTCTAATATTACTTGGGAGTTAGTCCCGTTTGCTAAATCTAAAAATGTGGTTGGATCTAAATTGATTTACAAAACTAAATTTCATTCTGATGGGTCTATTGAGTGCCATAAAGCACGTTTGGTTGCTCAAGGATTTAATCAGCAGGCTGGTGTTGATTTCTCTGAGACTTTCAGTCCTGTAGTTAAACCCACCACAGTTCGTATAGTTCTTACACTTGCTATTTCTTTTGGGTGGGTTATGCGTCAATTGGATGTGAAAAATGCATTCCTTCATGGCCATCTTACTGAAGAGGTCTATATGCGTCAGCCGCGGGGTTTTGTTCATCCTCAATTTCCCCATCATGTGTGTCGTTTGCGCAAGGCTATTTATGGTCTAAAACAGGCTCCGCGAGCGTGGTTTCATCGATTCAGTAGTTTCTTACGAACTCATAATTTTGTGTGTAGTAAGTCCGATAATTCTTTGTTTATTTTTCGTCAAGGGAAGTCAGTTATGTATTTATTACTATATGTCGATGATATCATTATTACTGGCAATTCTCCCTCTCTTGTGTCCTCTTTCATTGCATGCATTGCTTCACATTTTGCTATGAAAGATCTCGGTGATCTCCATTACTTTTTGGGGATCCAAGCTGTTCGCACATCTACAGGTTTGTTTCTTTCTCAACAAAAATATGTCTCAGATCTTCTTCTTCGTTTTCATTTACACACTCTCAAGTCTGTTCGTACGCCATTAGCCACTCGTACGTCTCTCTCCCTCACTGATGGAGAACTTTTGTCTGATGCTACGGAATATCGTAGTATGGTAGGTGCATTACAGTATTTAACTTTGACAAGACCTGATATTACTTATGGAGTTCATTTAGTGTCTCAATTTATGCATGCTCCACGCACCACTCAAATGCTTGCTGTCAAGCGCATATTTCGTTACTTACAGGGAACCATTGATCACGGATTATGGCTTCAGAAGTCTGTTCGCCCTATGTGTGTTTTGGCTTATTCTGATGCTGATTGGGCAGGATGTCCGGATACCTCTCGTTCTACTACAGGTTTCGCTGTTTTCTTGGGTCCCAACCTTGTCTCATGGAAGTCCAAGAAGCAGCCTACAGTCTCTAAATCTTCTACTGAAGCTGAATACCGTGTCATTGCATATACAGTGCAAGACACATTACACATTCGATCGGTCCTATTTGAGCTTGGTTATCCAATCCGCGAGCCTGTTCAGTTATTATGTGATAATATCTCTGCTTCTTACCTGACAGCTAATCCTATTCAGCATGCACGCAACAAGCATATTCAAATTGATTATCATTTTGTTCGTGAGCGAGTGGCCGATGGTGATCTGGTCGTGAAGTATGTTCCTACACGTTTGCAACTTGCGGATATTTTTACTAAAAGTTTATCTAGTCAGCAGTTTCATTTTTTAAAAGACAACCTGCGCGTTGTATCTCCCGCACAGCTTGAGGGGGTGTAATAGTTAATATAAATTAGGAATCCTTGTGTATTTTGGCAACTCTTATTTTACTATAAATATACCTGCCAGGACTCCTATTGGAGTACGGTTTTCCCAATTATCTCACAATCTTCACGGGCTATCTATATGGATGACATGTCCTTTTTTATAGGGTGCAATTGATATTCATATTGGAGATGCTCTAATGTGCTAAAGAGAAGGTGCAATAAAGGAATGAGATGAAAAATTGCGTATGTTTTAAAACAGGAGTAAATACTCCTATTTAGGCGGGAAACATACATGATCAATCCTATTTGAGAAAATCTATCTTGTTTTACTCCTACGTGGTTACATGTAGGGATGGACTGGGCCTGTGCCGCCGGGGCTGGTACTGGCTCGGGCCTGGTGTTCCGAGACAGGTACCAACCTGACACCCGGACTAGCGGTTGTAAGGGGCAGGATTCGAGCTTGATTTTTTGGGCCCGATCCCGACGCCCAGCCCAACGGCTTTTTTTTTTAATTTTTTTAATTAAGTGGGTGGGTACCAACCCGGGCCCAGTACTATTTAGGCCCCGGATTGGAACCAATATCGGAGCATACCGGCCGGTACCGGTCTCCACTTTTCCAGAACCGGTACCACCCGAGCCCGACCCGTGTCCATCTCTAGCTACATCAGAATTTCTATTACTTTAATAAGTTAATTTATAAAAGATAATTTTACTTTCTTACCAAATACATAATTACGCATCATTTTTTACTTCATTATTAACTACTACTCCGTATATTAATTTTATTCCTATATGAGACAAGTAAGTTGTACTTGTTCATGGTTTTGTAGCCAGGGCAGGCAATGCATACATATACATTAATATACTCCGAATATATCTGCATGAAATTGGTAGAACACATATTGTATTATTGTCATATACAGATGGGTTACGATCCTGCAATTGAGAGTCATGAACATCCTACTTGCTGACAATAGATGAACTGATCGGATTAATCAGCCAAAGTCCGCTTCAGCCATAACATATTGAACAAACCTAGATACACAAGCTGTGGTTTTGAGAATTGATATCCTATGATTATTGATTCTTACAAATGCCCATTAGTCAGTCCTACGAATCAGAAGTCTTCTCATGGCCGGAAGAAAGCCTCCTAATCTACCAAAACTGCCTTTGAAGTTTGAATGATTTGAGTTTTCTTTTTCCTTGCTGCAAGCCTGCAAAAAACAGTGCAAGAAGCATGTCGCACATTCTTAGAGCTGAAAAGTTGGGATATATCTCAGCCCATCACCACTTCCCACAGGTCCCTCTTGTTGATGCTTATACACTTGGCCCTGTTCTATGTTTAAACACCATCTTGAGTATGTGAGCCTGCTTCAGTAGTTTGGTTGAATTTCTTGAAAGGGAAAGTTAAAATCCATATCTGCCATTTGTTCAAAGAAAGAAAACATACTACTCATTCAGCTTCTTGTCTGCCATTCAAAGAAACTTCTTGTTCTGGTTAGTCTGCTATATGGCTACAAAACTGGCGCTACATCTTGCAATCACACACATTAGAAGAAAAATGAGGTTTTTTGGCTAGTTCACATTCATACAGATATCATTAGATGGAGTGAAGTTTGTAATCGTTTATTAAATGTAACACTAGATTCAAGATTATGCATAAATGCATCTAGACCTGAATCAGCTTAAACCAAATATCTCTTCTGGAGGATCATAAACACGTTGATCGGGGAAGATCTCCTCAAAGTCTTGTTTCACCCTGTTCCTGAGCAAAGGGTGTGGCAAAAGCCCCTTTAACAAAATCCTGAAAGGCAACTGTTCTGGTGGGTATGGAGATTTCTTCATATCTTCATAAACATTCATCGCATCTGCTGGAGACCCATCCCTCAAGAACCCTCTAATAACTTCAGTATATGTCTGTGAATCTGGAAACAGATCTTCATTCCTCATGCTCTCCCATAACTCCATCGCTTCTTGCATCTTTTTCCGTCTAGCTAATGCGATTATCAAGTCCTTGTACAGATAAACATCTGGAGTGTACCACTTTTCCTCCCTAATCACCTTAAAGATCTGAAGTAGTCGCAATTGTCATTCATTGTCAAAGCTGAAATTCATCCATCCATTGCAAATAAACAGAAAATTGGTGCAATTACCTTGACCGCGAGAGAGACCTCCTCTTGCCGTTCGAGCTCGTTGAGTACCGCAATCATGTCCAATTTCAGAAGCCGAAGCACGTGATTTTTCACGAACTTATCCAGCTTTTCTTCGTCGTCTTTGAATCTCTTCACGCCTTGTATCACGAAAAGAGCCTCCTTTCCTATCATCTTCTTCCCTCTCCACAGCGGGCCTCTGGGCCGCCCGTCGTGGTACCCGCGGCCATTTCCGGAGTGGAAGGTCGGAAAAAACGGCGACGCCAAGGGAGCACAAGGACATGAGAGTTTCGCCGCGGCTGCTGCTGGGGCGGCAGGTGTGTTGTAGAGTTGTTTAGTGGAGATGAGAGAAATGAAGACTCTGGATCTTGCAACGTGTCTAAACGACATTTCAGAGAGGAGAGACAGGAGTGCCTGAGGACGGCGGCGGGGTTAGGGTTGTTCCGCTCTTATTATTTAAGTTCTCGAAGAAATGGAGTATTGTTTTGCAAATTGATTAATATTAATACTCCTTATGTACGAACCCAAACTGAATACATTGAAATAAAACCATACAATTAAACCAAAAATCTCCATAACCAAACTGAAATTAAACAAAGGTAAACAGAAAGAATCATAGCAATTATTAGCAAACAAAGCTTATTCTAGTCTAGTTATAATTACAAACCATTCAATAACTTTTCTAAACGCTTTGAAACTAGACAAACACTAAATAAATTAGTACTTCCTCCGTCTCTTTTTAATTGCAACGGTCAACATTTTACGTTTGCCAACGCACAACTTTGACCGTCATTATATTTAATTTTGTATTAGTAAAAATAAAATAAAAATCAGATTATAAAACTTAGTAATGAGATGAATTTAACAATATTTTTCAAAAAAAATAATTCACTTACGTTAATAAATAAAACGTAGTCAAAGTAAAGTACATGAATAGTGTATATATTCCAATGTTGAAATTAATGCGGAGGATAGTATAAATAAATAACCAATTCCAATATGGCTACCACATTTAGGAGTTTTAGTTTTGAGACCAAAAGTTTGAAATTGAAGCAACTCAGCAAGTCTAAAGGAAAATCTTGTATGTTTAGAATCAATTATTTTTTTAAGAAAATATGTTGTATGTTTACATAATGGCAGAGTCAGAAATATATGGTTAAGGGATTGAGCTTTGAGATTTTTACATTGTGAGGGCCAAAATTTAAAATATCATCATATTTTCTCTAGATTCAAAGTATTTATACATAATAAATACTTAAGAATTTTTTTCTTGCCGAGGTCAAGGCCCCCTCAGATCCTTCCCTATCTCCACCCTGTGAGCACATAAAAACAATCTCTTATACTCCGTATGACTTTTACATTCGAGAGTCGAGAATAGCAATTGGAGTTACATAAATAGGTGAAATTCATACCAATAATCCATACTTTTGGTGGTTTTATACTTTTAATACCATGATAAATATTGTGTTTACATATTTTAAACTTTACACCTTAAGTTTCAGAAGTGTTCTTACATAAAGACTTTTTACCAAACCGCAAAATGTTGGAGACTTGGAGTGATACAGGACTTTAGCTTGTCTGCTTGTGTGCCTCTCTGCTTTAATTTTTGTAACTTTTTAATTGTGTTTTAAAATATTTTTAAGTGAATTTGTGACAAATGTTATTTATTTTCTGTATACTCCTTCCTATATACTATCGTACTCTGTTCGTCTCTTAGATAAGTAGTCATTTTGGTTTACAATGTTAATACAGATAATAAAGTAAATCGATCCTTGTGTATACTCGCGTTGTTATTAGCAAATAAAGTTTATATATTCAGAAAGTACATTAACAATTTTATTAAAAAAACAAAAAAAAACAAATTTGATAAAAGTTGAATATGTAAAGTAAAAGATTAACGATTATTAAAAGATTAACAATTATTAAAAGATTAAAAGCTATTTAAGTTAATGTCCAGTCCATTCCGCACACTAATCGCTTATGATTTAAAAACGTGTTAAACCCTCTTTTGCATAAAAGTTTACCATTTTTCCTCTCTTGGTCAATAATGTTAACTTTGATCAATGATTTGTATTAGTACTCTCTTCATCCCACTACGTTTGTCTCATATTATATTAAGTAATACTCCCTCCGTCCCGCAATTAAGTTACCACTTTCCTTTTTTGGCAGTTCCTAAGTTAAGTTCACACTTCCTTACTTTCCTTATTTGGCAAATTGTCTAATCAAAACAGTGTCAAACAATGCAAAACAATGTCCAAACAGTGCAAAACAGTGCCAAACAGTGTTAAAATAGTAAAATTTAGCCCCCCTGTAAATTTATTTCCTTAATATGTATGAAATTCATCTCGTAACTTAATTGGGGGACGGAGGGAGTATATTTTTTGTTTTAATTCAATCTTACATTTTTTGCATTTTGTCAATTCAACATCAATTACATAACTTTACTTTTCTTAATAAGTGAACAGTTACCTCATGTCTTCATCTCAAAACAACAAAGGTAGTATATATATTGTGAATTATAGATTTTCATATTGTATTGGTCAAGCTAAAGCTTTTAACTAGACTAGACAAGTTCAAATATGACAGTTTTTTATGGGACTTGCGGTATAAACATTAAATGCACAATAATTATGAAAATTATGTATTGAATTCCATGCCATGGTCGGGGTGCCATTCAGGATATATGCTACTCTTGTTCCAAATTATAAATCGCATAGCTTGAAATAGGCCTCACTGATCGGGCTCCATATGGAGGTAGGGATGGATTCGGTTCGGGCCATCCGGCCCGTGACCCGGCCCGGCCCGGTACTGTGCGGGCCCGGGATCGGCCCGGTCGGGCGGTCCGGGACCGGGTCTGGGCCCGAACCGGGGGGAAGGGGCGGGGCGGGCTCGGTTCAGCATTTTTGTGACCCGGCCCGGGTCCGGTTCGATCAATTTTAAAAAAAAAAGTTTTTTTGGGTTGGGCTCCTACTAGCCGTTGGGGGTGGGGTTGGGGACAACCCAAACGGCTATATAGCCGTTGGGTGGGTTATAGGGGGGTCCGGGGTGGGTGGGTGGTGGGGGGGTGGTGGGGGGTGGGGGGGGTGGGGGGGGGGTGGGGGGTAAAAAAACCTATAAATACTCCTAATCTTAAACATTTTTTCATATCTCTTCTCCAATTCTTCCTAAATCCTATTCTTAACTCTCTACTCTCTAATTCTCTTATTCTCCATTCTCCAATATATTATATTTATTATTTATAGTTTATATTAATTATCTACTTATATAAACTATAAATAGATATAAATAGTATTATATTACTTATATTTGTTATCTAATTATATATTACTTATATATTTATTATATCTATTAATATAGTTGGAATTATATCTAATTAATTTGAAGTCATTCTATTACTCCCATCCGAAAGACCGAAAGTCCGAAAGAGGTACGAAATTATTCTATTATTTACACTTGTTTAATTACTAGTTAATTTGCTACATTTGACTCTAGTTTAAAAAATATGTTTTACACAAAACTAGTTAATTCACTACTTAATTTGCTATAACTCGAATTAATAGTTAGATAAATAGTTAATTAGTTTTTTACAATTTTTTAGTAATGGCTACATTTGACTCTAGTTTAAAAAATATGTTGTACACAAAACTAGTTAATTCACTACTTAATTTGCTATAACTCGAATTAATAGTTAGATAAATAGTTAATTAGTTTTTTAAAATTTTTTATTAATGGCTACATTTGACTCTAGTTTAAAAAATATGTTGTACACAAAACTAGTTAACTCACTACTTAATTTGCTATAACTCGAATTAATAGTTAGATAAATAGTTAATTAGTTTTTTACAATTTTTTATTAATTGCTACATTTGACTCTAGTTTAAAAAATATGTTTTACACAAAACTAGTTAATTCACTACTTAATTTGCTATAACTCGAATTAATAGTTAGATAAATAGTTAATTAGTTTTTTACAATTTTTTATTAATCGCTACATTTTTTAGATGGATCGTCCTAGATATTCGGTTGATATGGGTAACCTCGAGCGCAACCGAACGAAAGAGCTTGCGAGGAAGAGATCCCGCAAAGGTAAATCACATATCGGCTCTTCATCTCAAAGTCAAGATGATTTTGATACGGGTTACGTAAGGAGGGATGAGGATGCGATGATCGACGAACAACTAGAACAAGAATTGCACCGACATAATTCCCGCTTTTTTCAAGACCAACCGAGGACCATTGACGAAGAAGAGCTCGAGGACGAGGACGACGATGTGGAGGAAGCAATTCCGGAGAGCCACGACGACGAGGAGGAGGAGGGTGGCGGCAGCCATGATGCCGACCAAGCAGCCTCATCCCAAACAGGTACAAAAAAAAGTAAATCTGAATTAATGGCTAATAATTTTTCTAAGTGGAAGGACCCGAACACCGGGAATTGGACCGCAACTTGCAATTGGTGCAAGAAAAACTATAGCTTGGGGATTTCCGGCGGATACGGATCCGCCACAAGACACCTTAAGTCCAAACACCCGGTGGAGTATGCAAAATTAGGCGGCGGAACGGGGAAACAAACGCAAATATCGAGGTTTGCAAATAACCAACAAGCTTTTGGTAATTTCTCATACAATGATGCACAAAATTTGACAGGTATGGCTAACTTACTTGTTGAAGAAAATTTGCCTTATTTGTTTTCTGAAAGTCTTGCTTTTCGTGATTATGCACAAACTTGTTTAAATCCGCAATATAGAGGTTATAGTCGCAAAACGGTTAAGAAAGAAATTTCAAGGCTTTATGGTGCGGAAAAGGTAAGGTTACAAAATTATTTTGCAAACTTTGATGGACGTGTTACTGTATGTTCTGACATATGGGAGGATACTTATCATAATTTACATTATTTGGGTCTGACTGTACATTATATTGATAATGATTGGCATATGCATAAACGTGTTCTTGCTTTCCGTGAATTTAATGATCGTCACACCGCTGAACATATTTATATTTTGATTGAACGTATTTTAATTGAGTATAATTTAATTGATAAGGTGTTTGCTATTGGTTTTGATAATGCTACTAATAATACTGCTGCTATTCCTAGATTGCGTGAATTGTGTGGTTCTACTTCTTTGATGGGTAGATTTTTTCATCAACGATGTGCATGTCATGTTCTAAATTTATGTGTGCAAGATGGTCTAAAAGCGTTGGGAGCATCGTTGGAGGTAGTCAAGGGGGGGATTAGACGTATTTGGGGTAATGGACACCTTAGGAAAAAATGGTATGATTATTTGATAGAAAGAGGTGAGAGATATGTGGCTTTTCCAAAAGATTTGTCTATTCGTTGGAATAGTACCTATAAGTTAATTGGAGTTCTTCTTAGATATAAACAACATTTTCCTGCTTTTATGAAACAATATGATAATTATATTATAAACTCGGCTGAGATCGACACCTGTGAAAAAATTTGTAATGCTTTGATATATTTTAATAATGCAACTGAAACTTTTAGTCATGTTTATAAACCTACCTCAAACCAATTTATTCGTGAAGCTGTTAATCTCGCCGGTGCTTTTTCAAATTTTGAGAATGCTGATTATGTGAATTATTTTGTTGGTTTTATGAAGGAAAAGTTTTTAAAATATTATTCACATATTCCGCATATTTATGGTATTGCATTTGTTCTCGATCCTCGTTTTAGACTTGGTTCTTTAGAAGAATGTTTGAATTATTATTATGCTGCTTTTTTTGGTCCATTGCCAATGTATGAGGACAACCCAATTGATCCGAAAAAAGAATACAACGAGGTTAGTGATATATTTTATGCATTATTCAATGAGTTTCATGCACAATATGGCAATGCGCCCCCTCCCCCAACACAAACATCATCTAAAGGAAAATCAATTTTCAAATCTACGTTTGCCAATCTTATTAAAAAAACAAAATCAACTCCCGCTACACAACAAAGCACAATTAATGAGATCTCTTTGTATTTAACTTATGATGTTGATTTTGAAGAAGATGATGATTTTGACATACTAAACTGGTGGAAGGGAAAAGAAAGAATGTTCCCGGTTTTAGCAAAGATGGCTAAGCAAGTGCTATCAATGCCGGTTTTAACGGTTGCCGTGGAACAAGAATTTAGTTCGGCCGGCAATGTTCTAACACAAACCAGAACGAGGTTGAGCGCTGAATCTCTTGAGATGCTTATATGCTACCACGATTGGTTGAAAGCAGCACGTAGAGCTCAAGAAATTGACATCACTCCATCCCAACACTTTATGGATGAATCTACAGAGGGTGACTCTACTTATGCCGGAGATTCCGATTAAAAACAATTATAGTTCCTATTTAATTTTCAAATGTAGTTCCTATTTCATTTCAAATAAATGCACTTGAAGTTTGTTTTTTAATACTTGTATAAAACTATAAAGTATAAAATATAAATTTAAAAAAAAAAAATTACCCGCCCCGGCCCGGCCCGAACCGGACCCGTCCAACCCTCGGGCCGGTCCCGGGCCAACTATTCTAGAACCGGCGGCCCGACCGGGCCCGACCCGGCCCGAATCCACCCCTATATGGAGGTAACGTATTGGGCTTCTAGAACAATAGTAGTAGAGGATAATATATCACAACAATCCTTTTTGTTTTTATCCTGTAACTACTAAAAGCAAACAACTAAATTACCAAACATTTCTGGCGCCTGCCAAATTAATTACTGATCAAATCTAGTGACTCAATCTACTATTCACAATCCGCTAACATAATTTGTTAACCGCTAATTACCAAGCAAGCCCTAAGTTCTTCTAATCTTGCTCGTTTTTAGTTTTCTCCTTCATTGTTTGTACGACAATTTTACCTATTTTTCATATATGTTTTTCTTGAATGTATTAATAAAATATATTTTCAATATAACTTTTTAATAATTTAGTAGATTCAACGAATACAATTGTTTCTGTCAATATTTCATCAATTTCAGGAGATCCAATCAATTTAAATGTTGTCAAATGGTTCCATAATGTTGTCGAGAGTATTTAATGCAATATTGCCACTTTTAGGGATATTTTCACTTAGATGCAAGTTTTCCAATCCTTTTTTTACAATTATGTAGTAGTCAAATCTGATCTAATTTGTTTAAATACAGGGGCTTGACACCACTGACCACTGCATTTGTATATTGCTACCACGGCAATACCGCTTACAATTGGTCTATACTACGAGTTAGAAACTAACCACGCACTGCAATTGTCTTAATTAATCTTTGTACGACTTTATTTGTATTTTTTCTAACCATCTCAGTCTCTCAGATAATTAAATAGCATGTGAGTATCAGATATTAATACATAGAACCAAAGTTATAAAAATAACTAATTAACGTCTGAATGCCGCAAAGTCAGAGTTAATAATTAGAATAATCAACAAGTTAATTAGGAGAAGTCAATTAATTAAAATCTACTGAAAGTAGCAACACATAGAGCATGGTAGGAGTCAACGATGTTTCTTTTAATTTGGTCCATCAACTTAGGATCATCCGGCCACCTCCGACAACGTGACGGAAAGCCTCTATCACATCATCATCTTGCATCCCAAGCTGCAGATTTACTAATATTGTTAGTCAAGGAAATTGCCCTCATAAATAGGAATGAGTACCATTTTTTTCCTTAAATGAGAATAATTATAACCATCCTAAAATGAATATGTTATGCCAATGACATATTGGCATAATCATACTATGTTGCTCTTATAATCAATGTATTATAGTGTCATAATATCACATTATGAGTTCAAAATCTCACTACTTGAATGTGTACAAATTGTATGAGAGATTTTCTTGTCCACACGAAAATTTGTATGTGTTCAAATTGTGAGCCCGTTTGGTAATCCCCTTTTCACCAAACATGTAACTTTTGATTTTGCGCGCTGAAGTTTGTAATAAATAGAAAAAGTAAGGTTGGAGTTACTTTTCTGACTGTATTGGCTGAAGTTACTGTAGAGGATCATTTTAGATATGTTTTCATATAATTTTTTGTTTAATTTATTCATAACAAATATTTTAAATATAATTTTTTCATGAATCAGTAGAATCAGCCAATACAGCCATTTCGGCCAAAACTTTATAAATTTCAGCACAATCAGCCAATTCAGCCAATTTTAATGTTACCGAGCGGGCTCTGTACGTAGAAGTTCCAATTCCAAGTAGGAAATGCGTAATTCAAAATATATCTAGTTACTTCTTATTACCTAGTGTTATCGATAAAGAAAAGTTGAATGAGGGACAACGAATGCAATGGTGCAAACAGAGAAAATAAAAAAGAAAGCAGTAGGACCGAGAACAAAAATAGAGATGACAGGTGAAAATGCAAGGAAAAAAGAGTACAAAAGCAAGGGTAAAATTTAAAAAAAAAATGGGAATGTTAAAAAAGGAATATAATGTTGAATTCCAACTTCTAAGTGATAAAATAATTTTCAAATTGAAAATAAAAAACAGGGAGGCAGTAGTGTAATTAAATAGCTAGGTATTAAGAATAAAAATAAATGCATATAGTGAGGGACCTGAAATGGGGTCTTCTTGACAAGGAGGCGCTTGCCATTATACATGAAGGAGATATCTCTGTAGTCGATCTGCTTCCTGTCGCAGTACGCCATCAACAAATCCCTCATTACTTTGTGTGCAGGACATCTTATATGTGTAGTAATCCCATCCTACCATTACCATTACCATACAATAATTAATTCATTAATTAATTATCACATTTAGTACTATGTAGTGGACTTTCAAGTTTAATGAGATATATAAAATCAAGGAATTAATTAATGAAATGTGAAGGTAGAAGATGAGGGAGAGAGATGGAAGCGTACCAGGTTGTAGACGATACCGAGCTTGATCTTACCATCGCTGTTCTCTTCCTCCATTTCCTGAGAATCCATCATTACAACACTAAATTAATTACTCGTAGAAAGAAGCTAAGCACATAGAGACAGAGGTAGAGAGGAAGAGATCACTGAGAGAGAAGATATGATACGTCGTACTGTTTGGTTCAGGAGGTGTGTATGGTGTGTTGTCCAAAAGGTATATATGCTGCTATCTTAGGCTAGGCTAGGAACACTATACTCGAATGCATTTTCAAATGGATATATAGTCAAATCAAAAGGTTTACATGCACCTGCGGTTTGCTAACACTAAAATTAATTAAATTGGTTCATTTTGTTGAAATTTATGAAGTTACGGATGAAGTTGTTGTATTGGATGATTCATAAAAAAATTATATTTAAAAATATTTGTTATTGATAAATAAAATAAAAAATTATATGAAAACATAGCTAAAATGATCTTCTACAGTAACTTTAGCCAATACAGCCACAAAAGTAACTTCAACCTTACTTTTCTGCTTATTACATAATTCAGCGCGCGGAATCAAAAGTTACGTATTTGGTGAAAAAAGCTGACTGATAAGCCTGATAAGCCGAAAAGGTGGGTCACCAAACGGGCTCTTATTCTACTCGAGTGAGGTGCTATTTTTTATCTGTGAATTTTCGTTTACAAATGAAATGTTTTTGTTTGAGAATATTTTCATCGACAAAAATATGTGTGTTTTTTTTCTTTGAATGAGATTCACACACAAAAAACAGCCTCTTATAAGAATGCGTATAAGGATGAGTATAAGAATACGCAGAAATAGAAAAGTTGATAGACAAATACTCCATTCTTCTCTTATACGGAGTAATTTTGAATCTTTCCCCTTTTTTGTTTGTTTACAAATTAACCTTTCATTTTCATTTAACCAACTAATTTATCATTCTTATTATTTCTCTTTCTTCGGTACAAATTTTGATTATAAAATTTTTAATTATTACTTTCTGTACGATCAAACTTGACAAAGTTATATAGTACCGAGTGAGTATTTTACGGGCACAAGATTTAATAGGGTAATCCATTTTTATCTAAAAATATCCATTTAAAAGGTTTGATATACCAACAAAGATAAGTTTAAAATGGACATGTTTATATCATTAATTTGGGACACCCTAAATGAAAAATGCGAGACTATCAATTTGGAACACAGGAAGTATTATTAAAAATTGAATAATATTATTTGTACTCACCGTTATAGCCACCACTATTATAACCCACCAATATCAGAGGCTTTTCTTGTCTGTGAGTCACATTCACAGACAAAACATGTCTTGTTTGTGCAAAGCAAGACATGTTATGGTTGTGAATGGGATTCACAGACAAAAAAAAGTGTCTCACATTGATGGGTATAAGAGTGAATATAAGAGTGAGTACAAATACCAAAATTATTAAAAATTTGAGTTGGTTGTGTTTACTGGGATTCAACCAGTTCGGGTTTTCAAAACCTGATCTATGTGAGAAAAAAGTTATTTACTTAAAGCATGTTAGGTAACATTGATATTAACTGAATCAATTGATTTTGCTAAACTTGTAGAAATTCTGATTGAAGCGTAACAGATTGGCTGGTTTTGATTATTTTTGAAAAATATATATTTAACATAGATTTTATTAATAAAATCAAGAAAGACTTATATAAAAACATATCTAAAATGTTTAACTTCAAAGTAATAATAACAAAATTAAACTCCAAATTTATTAATTTCCGCACCAAAATGTTTAACTTTTTAAATCATAACTATTCATAAAAAATTGGCAAAAAATGATGTACAATATTAAAAGTAAGGCTTTACTAAAAAAAACTCTACTGGTAAACATATTAACGGTGCTTTATTAGGGAAGACTGAGTAATTTGCTGAATGACTACGTATAAAGTGATGGACAATTTGAAAAGAGAAACAAATATCATGAGCATATCAACATGCTTATTTTGGAGCATGTTGATACCATGAAGAATTATTTTCATATCTTAAAAAGGAGAGATTTTATATTAGTTTATCAATATGTTTCATGATGAACAAGTTGGAGTGTTCTCTATATTATTCAAATATTTATCGTCAATTCTTCCTTTAGTTTACAATCACGAGAATTACATGACTAATTGACTATAGTAATTCATGGAGGCATGTAGCAGTCACACACAAAAAAAGTTCGCCATTTCCATTTTTACTTTATGTTTTACTTGCATCCATCGTTTTCTTCTTTAATTTACAATTTCATTTACATTTATTGTATAGAAAGAATGGCACAAGTATGACCTCCTATCTTGTGTTGGACAAAAATATGAGTGAATTTTTTTTTGACAAAAAAGTGACCATTTCTATACCGTATCTCCTTCCGCATTTCCTTCTCCTTCGTTGCGCAACGCGCGACCCCTGGACGGAGCAAGACATCAACACACAGAGCCTGAGCAGCGTTCATCTCCTCCGCTTCCTCTGTGACCGTCTCCATCCATCGCCTATCGCTTCCTTGGCTGTCGCTTGTCGGCATCGACCGCGTTTGGCATAATCGTCGGTCGTCTGGTTCGTGTCTCCTCTTCGTGTAGCCATATATCTTCTCCTTCAGTTTCCATCTCCATACCCACACAAACCTGCTTCTCCTTCTTCAATTTCTTTCCAAAGGGGTCGTAGGGGTGATTTTCAAATCTGGATCTTGAATGGGGGCGGCAGCTAGGGTTAACGGGGAGGTGGTGGAAGGTCTGGTCATTTGCCGTTGCTGGCGGCAGGGGGCTGGGGAGGTGGCCGGTTGTCACAGGGGCTAGGTGGCGATAACCGGAAGAAGCGGTGCGGTGGTGGTCTTCAGGCGGTGCCGACGGCGGGGTCACTGTGGTCACCGGAGGTGTCATTGTGACCGCTAGTGGTGTCACTGTGACCGGCGGCAGTGTGGTCTTCGAGTGGTGCCAGCGACAGTGTCACTGTGGTTGTCGGAGGTGTCACAGTGGCCATCGATGGTGTCACTGTGATCGGTGGTGTGTCACTGTGGCCGCCGGTGGTGTCACTATGACCGGCGGTGGTGTCACCGTGGGTGCGTCACTTTGGCCGGCGATGTCGGAGGTGTCACTGCGGAAATTAGGTGTGGGAATGTCACTACGAAAATGTCACTGCATTAATCATATTTTTATCTAAATTTAAATGTTATTAATTTGTTGTATATCGTTGCCTTCTATTCATTTTTCGTAAATAGAATATCAAGTTAAATTTGTTAGTGTTGTTTTTTAAGCCGAATGTACGTGCATTTTGTTTTTATAAACCCAGATAGAATGTTTTATCCTCTCTAGAGTCTTCCATCGCTTTTAAAATTCTAGTTCTGAATTCTGTTTTTTTATTCCCATCATTTGACTCCAATGATTTATTAACTAGGCAAATTCTAAGCATTGGAAAAAAAACGCCATACTTAATTACTAGAAAGTTTTGTCCTCTTTACAATCTTTCATCGCTTATTTATTATTTTATATTCATTGATAGTGAATATAAGAGGGAACGAATAATGTATAATGAACTTCTTATGTTGTTTTTTAGTTGCAACGCTCCCATTAATATATTTGAATATATTCAATTCTCTAATTGTAAAATTTTACTCTCTCCTGTCCCAAATGAAATTCACACTCTGACTTCTCGGAAATTAAGGAAATAAATTTGACTTTACTGTAGAGTACACTGTTGTGACAATGTTTTACTGTAGAGTACACTGTTGTGACGCTGTTTGACCTTGTTTGGCACTGTTTTGCACTGTTTTGATGTAGATAATTTGCCAAATAAGAAAGGGAGAAGAAGTGTGAAGTTTATTTTGGACCTACCCAAAAAAGAAAGTGTGATTTTCATTTGGGACCGGGGGGAGTATATGAAATCAAATTTTGAAAAGTTAAGATGCGAACAATTTAATTATATTTTTAAGAACGGGGTAGTATATTTTAGATCATTTTGGTTTAGTTTTTTTAATTAGATCGATTGCGGTCATAGATTGAACTTAAACAGATCAAATTAGACCAAAACAGATTAAATCATACCAAAATCCACCAAGGTCAATTAAGCATGACATCAAGGCAATGAAGGAGACCGTCATGGAAAAGAGAGTTTGCATTACAAAAAGTAGAGAAAAAGATATATGTATATTATGTATATAGAATTATTAGAGGGTGTATCTTTCATCCCATTCTTAATTAAAAATTTCTAACACCCCCTCTAATTCAAAACTCTACAAAAGCCTTCTAAGTTCCCTGAATCTATACTCTTAGCGACTTAGTCATAATGGCTGCAATTTGCACATCAGTTTACAATTCTTCAAATAATTGATCTTTTCCCTAACAACTTGATTCCTCGAGAAGTTATACTTCAATCATTTCTAAATAAGCTATAACTTTTGCATATTTTTTCTTTATTTGTTTGTGAGATAATAGGTCAAAGTCAAGTGACTTCTTCTGGCTGCAATAAGATGTAACTTCTTCTTATTACTCTCTTATCAAACCAACGCTATAAGAAATCTTTGGTATAATGTGGCAAATGAACCTCAATTAGCCAACAACTTTCTTGAACTACAAAGAGCTATTCGTGTGAGTTTCATGAGTCATGTTCACATATATAGGTCTAATTTCAAAATAACTCATGTTCTTATTTATCCATTCATGTGCCCCTTCTGTAATCTGTGTCTTCTAAAGCCTCACATCTATTTTTTGTTCCCTAGATTCAAACCTATCACAGAATATTTCATGAGTCATTTTCTAGTTCCCATGAGATGGGAAGGTTCCTCGAGGCAAGCATGCTTCTCATGGTGGCTGGAAGCAATATCTAAGAGTTTGGGATATACATCTTCAAATACATTTTTGAGGGAATCATCGTATGGCACATATGGAAATCCTATGTGTCATATACTAGGGACATGGTTCTAAAATCGGCCTAGGCGCCGCCTAGTCGCTAGGCGGTGGCCGGGCACCCCGATGTCGTTCTAATCGGTGGGAAAATCGTTTCGGGGCCTAGGCGGGTTAGGCGGGTGCCTAGTCGGCTAAGCGGGCGACTAGGCGGGCTAGGCAGTGGCTAGGCGGCCTGGACTAAAAAAATTCCCGAACCAACTTTTTTCCCCGTTTTATCTTAAAATATCGTGTGATTAAGAAGTATTCTATTCCTATATAATTTATTTTCATATTCTCACAATAGAAAAATAATTTTAAAATATAAATAAACTTTTTAGAATGTATTTTATAAGATTTTAAGAGAGTAAAAAACACAAATATCTTAATTTATTTATTAATTATTTTATTATTGATGATTCTACTATAAAAAAATTAACATCTAATGATTATATGAGCTATTTCTATTTTCAAAATATTATAAAATTATTAGTAATATAATTAAAATTCAAAGGAAATAAAAAGAAAACAAAAACTGATGGAAAAATACCAAGGCGCCCTAGTTGGCGCCTAGGCGGGCTAGGCGCTAGGCGGCCAATCACCACCCGACTAGCGCCTAGCGCCTTTTAGAACACTGACTAGGGATAATCACAATACATCAATAGCCTTTGGGAAATTGATTCACTAGATTCAGGTCTACTTGCTTAACGTACTAATCATAGGGACATCGAACTACAAAACATACCAAACCTACACCTCTACTGAAAGTAGAAGGTTTAACCCCTTACCCCGTATCATCTACTCGCGGCAGATTTGTGAGCATAAGATGTGATAAACCCGAAAGGGTAATACAATCTTAATGTTGATGCAACGTTCTTTCCTAGAAAATTTGTCTGGAGGGGGGGGGGGGGGGGGGGGGGGAACTGAGTTTTACTGCAAGCTTCAAACTTTCTGCTTTGGTGCTTGAGGTTGAGCTTCAAGCGATATTAATTGTAACAATTTGGGTAATTGACTTGCAATACACCGGTTATATGGTCGGATAGAACTCCCTAGTTTTCATATCTCTACTACACTCTATGAATAACAGTGGGAGATTTCATTTTACCACCGAACAAATCATTGGACTCGCCATTTCCTGTTATTTGACCTTAAGACATGAGGCAAATAATGTCTCATCGGTATTTTAAAAAACATTTCGATAATTCCCATCCTATTTTTTCAAAAAGAATTTACCCCCATTGGTTAATGGATCTATTTCACTTGATGTTTGGGGTGTTCCACAAATTAGAAACTTGTTGTAATTTCGAAGAGGTGAGTAACTATGTCCCCCTCTCCATTCGTGTAATATCTCTATTTTAATAATGTTTTTGTAAATGCCACTAAGAATTTATCCCACTAATTTTGATAGTTTACCTTTTGGGTTAAAACTTCTTGTTTTTATTTTTGTAGGATCCATACATTGCATTTGCAGTACACTATTCATATAAACATTGTATTATTTGTTTTGTATTGCGAATCTTGGAGGCTGATATGCATTGACGTCTTCTTGAAGAGATCCATTAAAAGGGGTGATTTAACATTTAATGGTCATAAATCCCAAAATTTCAAGATAGCTAGCTAGTGCCACAATTGATTTGATAGCTTTTACTGGCGCAAATGCTTTAAAAATCAATCCCTAGCTCTCCTTTCATATGATCCATTTTGCTATTAATCTTGTCTTGTACTTGGAAATAATACCATTTGATTTGGATGTAGTTCTCTCTTAAAATCCCATTTTACAACAATTGGTACCATTTCAACTAGAGCTGATACTAATTTACAGCTCTGATACCAATTTACCAAAGAAGCTAATATAATAGTACACACAAAGAGAAGAAGATATGACGTATATTGAGCTAAGAGAATAATTAGAAGATGTATCTTATTAAAATGGTATACACGTCCTCTTGTTTAATTAATCAATTGACTTCAATTATTTTGGAATTGTTCATTTTTTATTTAATTTTCTGATTCAAAGACCGAAAAGAGATAGTTCACGAAGACCTAGAGTAAGAGGATCGTGAAAACCAATAGTGCTAGCATGCGAGGATAATTTTAGATATGTATCCAGAAATTGAAGTTGGGATGATCTAAAATGTGATTATATTAGACATAAAGCAATAACAAGATGGACTAAATGAGACAAAAGAAAGAAATTTATACTAAAAAATTAAAAGTGGTTACATTGAAATTTATCCTACCATAATCATAATGTAATCTCGTCCCTAGTGAATATCAAGACACTACTATACTAGTAGACATAACCGAAGTTATAAAATTATACTACGTAGTAGTGATATCATTGAGGATGATGTTAATCAATATGGAGAATATATTTGAATAATCAACAAGTTAATTAGAAGATGTTAGTTGATTAAGATAAAGAACCCACTAGTAGCTAGTGTGTGTGGGTGTGAGTGTGGGTGTGGGCAACGTACTTTTAATTTGGTCCATCAACGACTCATGGTCAACTAGTCACCTCAATGAATTGTTTCCGTGCTACGTTTTTTCAACAGACATTCATATTTACACAATACAAATTTAAAATACAAAACAAATAAGTCACACGAATATCTAAATTTTTTATAAAAAGTTGGTACACATTACCAGCACTTTATATATATAATTACTGACTATTTAGCGTGAATATAGGAATACTCTCCCAACCCAAAGTATAAATGTATTACCATACAAACATAAAGATCCAAGAAATAATAATAATAATAATAGGTAATGTTATTACGACATGTTATATTTTAATATTATACATGCTTATACTATAATTTCATATTCACGTAGGTTATGTGTTTACTATTATTGCATGAACATGCACATGCAAATGTATTTATGTAGATTCCTATTACTGCATGGCTCATGCACATGCAAGTCACATTCTATCTAGTATAAAAACAACCATGCATAAATGATGTAATATATATACGCATATGCACCATCAGTAAAAGTGGGCGTAGAAGGTCCATATTCTCATATTAATATCTCTCCTCTTGATACTTTTGTTCTTTATATTCATTCTTAACTTTAACACGATATCAGAGCTGAATTTTCGAAAATAAAATGTCCTAATTTTTCACTCTCCTACATATGTATATTTATTTTTCCTCTATAGATAAGCTATGGCGATAAGTGGACTAGCCATGATTTCAAATCGTGAAGCTATGAGTTCTTTTAATGTTCAAGTGAATATGGCATATATAGTGCCACGTGCTCGTCCATGGATAATTGACTCTAGAGTTTCTATACATTCCAAAATATCACTTGTTGTACGTGATGTTGAACGTGTTTTATACATTCCAAAATTCTAGTGCAACTTACTTTAGCTAGTCGCCTAACACACAGACTAAATTGTACATTGAAAATTTTCACGTACTTCTCTATCTTTCAGGGTTTACCCTTGAGGGAGATCATTGGTTTGAGCAGATCTTATGATAGTCTCTACTATATGGAGATTTTATGAGATTTTATGTAGTCTCTACTACACCACGACAAAATAGAGTCGTAGAACCTAGAAACAAACACATATTAGAAGTTGCAAGAGCAAATCATTTTCGGATGTCTATTATTTTTTAGGGAGAATGTATTTTGATGCAGATTATATTATTAATAAGCTTTTGTCACCTATTATTTTCAATAAATATCTTTATGAAATGTTATTTGGAAAGGCACCTAGTTACAATTATTTGCGAGTGCTCAGGTGTTCGATATATGCACTCCACATTAAGCGAAATGATGAGGCAATTGTGAAATCAGATGGTAAAAGTGAACAGAATATTCGCAATGAGGGGGCGGTCATAGATTATATTCCTCTCGAATCAGAAAAACTAATTGAGGTTGCTCAAGGGAACACAATTAAATTAGCTAAGGAGATCGGCAATATTGACAAGGATGCGATTGAGGTCATTGCTTTTATTTCTCCTCCTGAGACTGATTACGCTAATAGAGATATTGTCATTTCGATGCAGAACTATTTTAATGGTATGCCTAGAGAAGCAGGGGAGGATGAGAGTAATGTGAAGGAAGTCATGCTAGTAACACCGATTCAAGTCTCGTTCCCTGAACAAAGTCAGCAAAAAGCAATCAAGGGCAGTTCTCAATTGGATTTTGATGCGGTCTCAGATGATGGGTCTTCGGGATATGACTCAGATCAAGTGCGGCTTGCTCTATTAAGTGATCCTAATTATAAAACAGCCGCTCAACTTAAGTTTAGACGAAGCGCTCGACTTCAAGCTAAAAAGGGGATTAAGAGTTATTTTTACCTGGGAATATTGCGTTCACATCTTCATAGGGAAGATGTGTCATGATTTTTGGGAAGGATGGTCTTGGCTTATTTAGTTGGTATTGATAAAGACCTTAGCTATCGGTTTCTATCTTCATCAGGAGAAGGGCTTCTTTTTTGGGTTTGGATCATTAGTGTGTTGTTTCAATAAATATGTTATTTCTTTAACTTTCTGCCTTCATAGCGGTTGTAATCTTTTATATATTCTAATAAAACTTTTATTGTCGCTCAAAAAAAAATTGAAGATGATGAGTTGAAAAAAAATAAGCGAAATGATAAATTTAGTGAAAGAGGAAGTCATTGTGTATTCATCGGGTATCTAAATGAACAAAAAGCTTATCGTGTCTTTGATTTTAAAGCACACACCGTATATCTCTTTCAGGATGTCAATTTTTTAAAGAAACACCCTTTCAAAATGATACTCCACAAGGACCTTGAGTGCTAACAATTATTCATCAAATTTGTCAATTTACATTAAAACCAGAGACCAAAATAAAATTATTTTCCAGCGATAACTTGTTTTCTCGTTCTTATATTACACAAAGACCAACTGCATGTATTCAAGCAGAGCTTTCATGTATCCAAGAAGTGAGTAACATCACTTCAGAAATTATTGGGAGCCTTGATAGACACATTAGCAAAACAAGAGAGACATTGGACACATCTCCTCTCTATGGGCATCAAGCTTCTAGTCATGACAAAAAGTACCATGCAACAGCCAAATATGAAAAATTACGGACTCAATGTAAAAATAAATAATTTGGATAATTTCAACACATCTCCATATGATTTAAAACAAAGTGATAGGGTTTGAAAATACCCAAAGCATCTCAATGACTACATGATTGACTTTCCCTCCTCACCTGATCTTTCACGGACTATTGTCTATTCCGCTAACTTGAAGGTATGTCCCATTTTCAATTTTATTAGTTGCGAAATCTCTTTCCCTCACACACATAAAATCTATTCAGCGCTAATCACTTCATGTGATGAGACCAAATACATCTCACATGCAATATTGGATCCCCTTAAGACGAGGACTATATATAGAAGGAAATTACCACCTTAGAAGAAATGACATCTAGACTTTACTCAAATTTCCACCTGGAAGGATAGTTGCAGATTCTAAGTAGCTACATAAAATTAAATATAACCTTAGTGACAATGTGGAACATTAGAAAGCTATGGTGTTAACTAAGAGATTCACACAAGTTGAGGGAGTTCGCGCCTGTTGCTAAACTTGTCGCGGTATGGTACTACAGTGTATGTAAGTCGTAGCATTTAAAATGAATAAGTAGTACATCAGCCAAAATGTCAACAATGTGTTCCTTCACAATGATCTTTCTGAAGATGTCTATATACGAATGCCCTAGACATTTGCAAAGAGAGGTGAACTTGCGTTTGCAAGTTACAAGAAACTCTTTATGGATTATGACAAGCTTCACGTAATTGGTACCACCGTACCACAAATCACTAGGATTGGATTTAACCAATCTCAAGCCCATCATACATAACTTGTTTTTCAATAGGATCCCATCCACACTTTTGCTCTTACTTAAAATGATGGTCTTCTTGGTTGGAAAAAGTACATCTCTTATTGACATTGTGAAAGGCCATTTGAATTCCAAATTAAATATCAAAGACTTGGGCATGCTAAAATATTTTCTTGGAATTGAAGTCATATGTGAGGAAGCGGTTCAGCTCAGCTGGTCATCGACTCACTCTCCCTTATGGGAGATTGGGAGGTCCAGATTCAATGCTCAATGGAGTGAGTTAGATCCCAGTTTACCCCAGGCCCCCTCCCCGGACTCCCTTGGGGTAAAAAAGGAATTGGAAATGTTTGTTTGATCTTCTAAAGTTTTGCCATTAGTCTATGCAAAAAAACTCTTGAAATTTTGAAAGAATGTACCTCATGGCCATATTGGTTGCCACATATACGGGTGAGCATATTCCTGTTCAGAGTAGAAAATCGGACCGGACCTGATCGATCGATGAAGACCGAACTCGGAGCGGTCACATATCAGACCTATCTTTGGTCCAAGCTTTTTGGAGTTTCTGGTTCCGATCAGGTCCAAACCCGGAATATTTACACCTAGACCGGTTAGGCCGTAATTAATTAATTATTACTTGTATTATATATATATATATATATATATTCTTTCTAAAATGTATTAGTATGTAACAAATATTAATAAGTGATTAGATTTAGTTTTATTTTAATATTTATTCAAGAAACATTTATACCATCAAAGTAATTTACTTTTTATAAAATAAATATTATTTTTAATTAAAAAATCCAAATCTAGTCGAATACGAGTCTGGTCAAATCCAGAAAAATCCGGTCCAATCTAGTCTTGGACGGCATTGTATATGTCACGCCCCGGACCTAGCCGGACACGTCAACAACCCGCCGCACAGTACGAATAGTCAACCGCAGTCCAACTCATCCATACCATACCAGGCGTCATGAATATCATTCACACATAGTACATCCATAAACAAACATAATGTGAATCATTCATTTAAAACAGCGGAATCAACATTACAAGTGTACAAGCCACACTTGGCAAACATGGGTATACAAACCCCCGAAATGTATATTCAGAAAATAATATCCATGAGCATTATTCATATTGTTTTCAAAACAAGAACGGAAGAAGCATGAACCAAGTCTTCTTCTCAGAAACTTCCCGAAACAGCGGCTGATGGTAGCAACCTTCAAGTTCTACCTGAAACTGTGAGGTGGCCTCCCCCGTGAAGGGGAGGTCAGTACTCTGAAGCATTTGACAAGTACAATGACAACTATACTAAGTATAATCGAAGTTTAAATCTCTGAGGCCCTCAATCTAGAGCATTATTACATTATAGTTAATCCGTTCATTTAGTATCAATTTATCATTATTTACTACGGTCTAGAGCCCAGCTCATAATCACCATTATCTACTACGGTCTAGAGCCCCGCTCATAATCACCGTCATCTACCACGGTCTAGAGCCCAGCTCATAATCACCGTCATCTACTACGGTCTAGAGCCCAACTCATAATCACCGTCATCTACTACGGTCTAGAGCCCAGCTCATAATCACCGTTATCTACATCGGTCCCGAGCCCGACTCATAATCACCGATTCTTTATAATTTACATTCTTAGGATCTAATTCATCCATTTCTCAACTAACATTTCCAACTAATATTTCAATGCTAGTTATTTATTTATTTCAATATAATTCTTCCTTCATGCATGATTGGCCTTAATATCAAGTATCACGTTCATACCTTCATGGCTTCTCCTCATGGTATCAAAGTATACTATCTCAAATGAAATTCATGGTTGGTACAACCATCATACACACATATTCATAACATCTAAACATACACAATTTATTCATAAATTTGTGTATCATGCATACTATACTTATAATCAATAGTAGTTTTATTTAGGCATTATTAACCATTAACAACCCGTGCACATCACATTTGTATTCACTTAGGAAATCCCATGAGATTAACCCAAAGATTATAAGCAACATAGTCGGTCATCCTCACCTTAATTAAGCTTAAGCGCGTTCTACGCTTCTCGATTGAACTTTGACTAATTTCGGCGAACTTTGACCAACTCCGGCGAACTTTGACCAACTCCGACGAAACTCCGGCGAAGCTCAAAAATACTTTAAATCAAGTTCCTAACAAGGTTTTATCATCACAAAACCCATATCAACACAAATAACCTATAAAAGGTTATTTTCCGGCAAACCGGTCGATTTGGCTTCTATGTCCGTTCTTGGACATAGAACCACTTTCCAACCCATAAATCCATACTTAGAACATGGAGAACCATCCCAAGGGTTCTTCATATAATAAATATGCCTCATGGTAGAAGAAGAATAAAGGGAAAGCTATGGCAAGGTGATTACCTCAATTTCCACACTTTCCTACACCTTTTTCCTTCTCCAAGCACTCCTCCTTGGATCCTCTATCTTGAGCTCGAATTTGGGTGTGAAAATGGTGAATTTCAGAGCTCCTCCTTGCTATCTTAGGGTGTTGGTACGAGTGGGTGGAGGTGGTGAGGTGAGAGGGGTGGTTTTTGTCTCATTTAGACAAATGAGTGAAGGGAGGGGGTCTACCAAATGTCAAAGGGTGTCTCCCCCATCCTATCAATTGTTATTCAGGCAACTTAGCCCTCATCCAGCCCCCAAAGGTTGGAAAATTCGTGGGGTGGCCCCCACCCATGTGGGAGGTCATCCCAATTTGTCCCAAAGTGTACAATTTGCCCCGAAAGTTGTATTTTCCGGACTGTTTTAGATATATTTTATTTCATCGGGTTAAATAAATATATTACGTGTTCTTAATCATTATAACATTTAGAATGAATATGCATTCCCCAACTTTAATTTATAAATCTCCAAAATCCACTTTCGGGCTTTTATCTGATAAATTTATCGATACCGGTATTTGGGCCTCCATTGACCGATCGGTCAACTCTGGGCCTTTCCATGGCCCAAATGAAGTATCCACCATCTATAAATATTTTCTAGACCCAGATGAATATAATATGTGGTCCCGATGATATCGGGCGGTCCCCACTCCCGATGTGGGCCCCACGTGCATTTTACTATTCAAGCGAAACAATTAATACAAATTCACAACCTCGTAAATTCACTAAAAATTTCATAGTGTTCAATGAATTATTCGCTTAAAGATAAATACATTTGGGGACGGTGTTACAAGTTCACCCCCCTTATTTGGGATTTCGTCCCCGAAATCCGCGTGTCTAATCGAAAAGGAAAGGGTACTGCTCCCTCATTAAGACCTCAGTCTCCCAGGTTTCTTCTTCGACTCGATCATTCCTCCAAAGGACTTTTACCATAGGAATCTCCTTGTTCCTCAGTTTCTTTACCTGTTGACCCACAATCTTCACCGGTTCCACCGCATATTGTAGGTCTTCATGAATCTCTACCGGTGGTTTCTCAAGGATATGAGACGGATCTCGCACGTATTTCTTGAGCATCGATACATGGAACACGTCGTGTATCTTCTCAAGTTCTGGCGTCAATTTGATACGGTAAGCCACGGCCCCTATCCTTTCAAGGATTTCAAATGGGCCAATGTATCGGGGGTTAAGCTTTCCCCTCGATATAAATCTGATGATACCTTTCCAAGGAGAAATCCTTAGAAAAACCTTATCACCGACCTCAAACTCCAATGGCCTGCGTCGTTTGTCAGCATAACTCTTTTGCCGATCTTGGGCAGCCTTGAGTCTATCCTGAATTACTTTCACCTTAGCCTTGGTGATTTCGACAAGTTCAATCCCCTTGAGCTTGGCTTCGCCAACCTCGTCCCAACACAACGGTGTTCTACATTTCCTCCCATACAATGCCTCGTATGGAGGCATGCCAATACTCGCCTGATAACTGTTGTTATAAGCGAACTCGACCAGAGCCAAATGCTTGTCCCAACTCCCTTGGAACTCCAGAGCACATGCCCTAAGCATATCTTCCAGAATCTGTATCACCCTCTCGGATTGCCCATCCGTCTGTGGGTGGAAGGCTGTGCTAAACTTTAGCTTCGTACCCAAAGATGCTTGAAATTTTGGCCAAAATCGGGATGTGAAACGTGGGTCCCTATCCGAGACAATGGATATCGGAACTCCATGCAGTCTCACAATCTCCTCCGTGTATAGCTTTGCCAATCTTTCAAGAGGATAAGTAATGTTGATAGGCAAAAAGTGTGCACTCTTGGTGAGCCTATCAACCACTACCCATACTGCATCATAGTTGTTCACTGTTCGTGGTAGCCCCACAACGAAGTCCATGGTCACGTGCTCCCACTTCCATTCTGGAATGGTAAGTGATTGCAAAAGTCCCGTCGGGTGCTGATGTTCCGCCTTGACTTGTTGGCAAGTAAGGCACCGACTCACGTACTCTGCGATGTCCCTCTTCATACCCGACCACCAGTAACTTTCCTTCAAGTCTCGGTACATTTTAGTACCTCCTGGATGCATGGCATACGCCGAAAAATGAGCCTCCTCCAGTATTGACTTTTGGAGCTCCTCATTCCTTGGTATGCATACACGGCCTTTAAACAATAAAAGACCGTCATCACGTACCCGAAAGTTCTCAACAGGTCCCTCCAGGATCTGTTCACGGATCTTCTGACATTCTTCATCAGTGGCCTGACATCTACTGATCTCACTCAGCAATGTAGGCCTAACCTCGAATCTAGCAATGAGGACCCCACTCGTGGACACCTCCACTTGTGCCCTTAATGAGCGTAGACACGCGAGTAACGTCCCCGATGTACTCTTTCTGCTCAGTGCATCGGCTACTACATTGGCCTTCCCGGGATGATAGTCGATGATCAAGTCATAGTCCTTGATCAACTCCATCCATCTCCTTTGTCTCATATTCAACTCTTTTTGAGTGAATACATACTTCAAGCTTTTATGATCGGTGAAAATGTGACATGTCTCCCCATAGAGATAATGCCGCCAAATCTTCAGTGCAAACACTACCGCTCCCAACTCTAGATCGTGGGTAGGGTAGTTTGCCTCGTGTTTCTTCAATTACCTTGAAGCGTAGGCAATCACCCGACCGTTTTGCATTAGAACACATCCAAGCCCTTGGATGCTAGCGTCACTGTATATGTCGTACCCTATCCCTTGTGTGGGTAGAGCGAGGACTGGTGCTTCTGTAAGCCGTTTCTTTAGTTCGAGAAACCCTTTCTCACAATTGTCGTCCCATATGAACTTGTCCCCTTTCTTTGTGAGCTTTGTCAATGGAGACGCCAATACAGAAATTTTTTCAACAAACTTACGATAATATCCTGCTAAGCCGAGGAAGCTACGTATTTCTTTCACGTTTTTGGGTCTCTCCCAATCCATAATGGCTTCTATCTTGGCTTTATCCACCGCAATGCCCGAACCTGACACGACATGCCCGAGGAACCCGATCTCTTTGAGCCAAAACTCGCATTTAGAGAACTTGGCAAAGAGTTGTTTTTCCCTTAGCCGTTCAAGTACAAGTCTCAAATGATCTTCATGCTCCCCCTCACTCTTGGAGTATATCAAAATATCGTCAATGAATACTATCACGAATTGATCTAAGTATTCACTGAACACACGGTTCATCATGTCCATGAATGCCGCCGGGGTGTTGGTTAGCCCGAACGACATAACTAGAAACTCGAAATGACCATACCTTGTGCGGAATGCACTCTTCGGTATGTCATCTTCCTTTATTTTCAGTTGGTGGTACCCCGACCTCAAGTCAATCTTCGAAAACACTGTCGCTCCTCGGAGCTGATCAAACAAGTCATCAATTCTAGGCAAGGGTTACCTATTCTTGATTGTGACCTTGTTCAGTTGACGATAGTCAATGCACATTCGAAGTGTTCCATCTTTCTTTTTCACGAAAAGGACCGGTGCTCCCCACGGAGAGTGACTCAGCCTTATGAAACCGTTATCCAATAGCTATTGCAATTGGGTTTTCAACTCGTTAAGTTCAGCGGGTGCCATCCTGTATGGCGTTATAGAGATTGGTTTGGTGCCGGGTTCGACCTCGATCACGAACTCAATCTCCCTATCGGGTGGAAGTCCCGACAAGTCTTTTGGGAAGACATCCGGATACTTGCACACAACTCTCACATCATTGATGTCTATCTCTTCTTTGGTTTTGTCCACCACATACGCTAGGTATGCATGGCACCCCTTTCTCATCATATTCCTTGCTCTCACGGCGGATATGATACAACAATTTGATTTGCCTCTATCTCCCTCGAAGCGTAAAGTCAACCCTTCGCCGCCTTCGAGTTCAAGAACCTTCGTGTAGCAATCGACCCTAGCATGATGTTTCTCGAGCCAATCCATTCCTAGGATTGCATCGAACTCGATCATACTCAGCGGTACGAAGTCACACGTCAAGGTTTGGCCCTCCACTTCCACCTCACACGATGGACAGTGGCTATCTCTTTCGATATCATCCCCTAGAGGCGTGGACACTAATAGGGTTTGAGTCATCGGTACAAGTGGTCCGTTGAATCCGCTGGCGAACGCCTCACTCACAAATGATCGTTGCGCCCCGGTATCAATAAGGATTCTTGCGTCTCTCCCGTTTATCTTTAGTGTCCCTACATTCATAAGTAATGTAAGACACACTATCTAATTAATAGGTTCGTTTCTTAAGTCGTAGAGTATGTTGGTTGTGTTTCGGGTGGGGTCCGTTCGATACCCTTCCGAAATTTCCCGGTTTCTAACCTTTTGGACCGTTTTAGGACCAATCCAGGTGAAAGCCGGCCGCTTTTCACGAAAGCCGGCCGGGTTTCGTCTGCGAGAAAAATTCCCAGAATAATATCACGAAAGCCGGGCGGCTTTCACGAAAGCCAGCCGGTTTTCGTTGCCGTAGTTTTGTTCTTCGAATGGATTTCAAAGTCGGCCGGTTTCTACGAAACCCGGCCGGGTTTCTGTAGCGCAGGAATCCCCAGGCTTAACGAAAGCCGGGCGGCTTCCATGAAAGCCGGGCGGCTTTCAGCTGCGAGAAATCTTCCAGGTGAGGTGTTTACGAAAGCCGGGCGGTCTTCACCAAAAGCCGGCCGGTTTTTGGTTACGAGAATTTTCTTTGATTTAATCTTGACGAAAGCCGGGCGGTTCTCGGTGGAAGCCGGCCGGCATTCGTTGCCGTGGTATTATCCCAATTAAATCAAGACGAAAGCCGGGCGGTTTTCACCCAGGGCGAGGATTCTCCTCCCTTTTCCCTTCAAACCCGACCAAACTCGTCGGGGTTATAATTTTACAAGTTCCACACTCCTATTGTTTACGAAAATTAATACGTGAGTTTAAGGAATTACCCGCAACGGAGTCCGGGTTGGCACGAGCATCCGCCTCCGTCATAGCATAAACTCTTGCTTGAGTTCTTCCTTGATTCACGGACGGCGCATTGCTCGTGCTCGCTCCCCCTGGCCCACACTAGCATGAGATGCTCCGGCCCGGTTCCTACTCGCCGTGGTAGCGCCGCTTGGTCCTGACCCTCGGTTCCCACCAAGTTGAGGGCAGTTTGGCTTAATATGCCCTGTACTCCCGCATTGGTAGCACCGTGGTGGATCACGACACTTACCGGTGTGGTTCCTGTTGCAATTCCTGCACCTGGGCGTCATTGGGGCTTGTGAGCCCGAGTAGTGCCCGCTCGTGGCCGGGTTTCCCTTGGATGGTGCTGCCGGTGCCCTGAACGATCCACCTCCCCCATGGTTCCCCTTCTTGTTGGGATCTTGGGGGCCATGGCTTTCCCACTTTCTTTTCTTAGCCTCTTCGGCATCTCTCTTCTTCCTCTCCTCCCATTGCTTTTCTCCCTTCAACCCTTGGGCGACCACTTGGCTGAAAGTCATATTGGGCAATTGAGTTGCCCTGTCACGTATCTCTAAGTCCAAGGCCTCCCAAAAATGATTCACCATTCGGTTTTCATCACAAGCATACTCCGGTATGTGATCAGCAAGGTCTCTGAACTTGTTCTCAAGTTCTTTCACCGTCATGTTACCCCCTTGGGTTAGGAGAGTGTATTCCCTCACCTTGGCGTTTACTTCGAAGTCAGAGTAGTACTGGGCAAAGAATTCTTGTCGAAAATCCTCCCATGTAACAGTTCCGCCATACTTACCCTTGGTTCCATCCCACCATTTGGATGCCAACCCTTCGAGTAACCTTACCGCGATTCTCAGTTTAAAATCGGGGGTGAGCTGCATGTCAAGGGCTGCCTCGTTCAGCCTCTTGATCCACTGTGCGGCAACCGAGATGTCTCCCGTCCCATCGAACGGTTTGCACCCTAAGTCCCTCGCCTCTTTGATGTATTTGGAGATCCTTATGGCTGGACCTCCATTGCCCCGACTTCCATGCGCTTCCACATGGGTTCTCGAATCGCAATAGCTCCTCCCTCTTGCAGCCCCGCCCGAAGGTTGCCCTGCACGATGCCTTCGGCGTGCCCTCCTTTCTTCGCGCTCCCGATGATACTGTTGGAGCAGCGCTTCGATCCTGGCCAAGGAGCCACTTTCCTCCTCATCACTCACATCATCATCATTCTCTTCGTAAGGGGTCTCAACTGGCTCAGTCCCCGGCTGGTACGTTGAGTCCTCATAGGACCAATAGGTCTCACTTTCGGTATCGACGTGGCCATCGCTCATGGTTTGACATGGCCATCGCTCTGATACCAATTAAATTGTCACGTCCCGGACCTAGCCGGACATGTCAACAACCCGCCGCACAGTACGAATAGTCAACCGCAGTCCAACTCATACATACCATACAAGGCGTCATGAATATCATTCACACATAGTACATCCATAAACAAACATAATGTGAATCATTCATTTAAAACAGCGGAAACAACATTACAAGTGTACAAGCCACACTTGGCAAACATGGGTATACAAACCCCCGAAATGTATATTCAGAAAATAATATCCATGAGCATTATTCATATTGTTTTCAAAACAAGAACGGAAGAAGCACGAACCAAGTCTTCTTCTCAGAAAACTTCCCGAAACAGCGGCTGATGGTAGCAACCTTCAAGTTCTACCTGAAACTGTGAGGTGGCCTCCCCCGTGAAGGGGAGGTCAGTACTTGGAAGCATTTGACAAGTACAATGACAACTATACTAAGTATAATCGAAGTTTAAATCTCTGAGGCCCTCAATCTAGAGCATTATTACATTATAGTTAATCCGTTCATTTAGTATCAATTTATCATTATTTACTACGGTCTAGAGCCCAGCTCATAATCACCGTTATCTACTACGGTCTAGAGCCCCGCTCATAATCACCGTCATCTACCACGGTCTAGATCCCGGCTCATAATCACCGTCATCTACTACGGTCTAGAGCCCAACTCATAATCACCGTCATCTACTACGGTCTAGAGCCCAGCTCATAATCACCGTTATCTACATCGGTCCCGAGCCCGGCTCATAATCACCGATTCTTTATAATTTACATTCTTAGAATCTAATTCATCCATTTCTCAACTAACATTTCCAACTAATATTTCAATGCTAGTTATTTATTTGTTTCAATATAATTCTTCCTTCATGCATGATTGGCCTTAATATCAAGTATCACTTTCATACCTTCATGGCTTCTCCTCATGGTATCAAAGTATACTATCTCAAATGAAATTCATGGTTGGTACAACCATCATACACACATATTCATAACATCTAAATATACACAATTTATTCATAAATTTGTGTATCATGCATACTATACTTATAATCAATAGTAGTTTTATTTAGGCATTATTAACCATTAACAACCCATGCACATCACATTTGTATTCACTTAGGAAATCCCATGAGATTAACCCAAAGATTATAAGCAACATAGTCGGTCATCCTCACCTTAATTAAGCTTAAGCGCGTTCTACGCTTCTCGATTGAACTTTGACTAATTTCGGCGAACTTTGACCAACTCCGGCGAACTTTGACCAACTCCGACGAAACTCCGGCGAAGCTCAAAAATACTTTAAATCAAGTTCCTAACAAGGTTTTATCATCACAAAACCCATATCAACACAAATAACCTATAAAAGGTTATTTTCCGGCAAACCGGTCGATTTGGCTTCTATGTCCGTTCTTGGACATAGAACCACTTTCCAACCCATAAATCCATACTTAGAACATGGAGAACCATCCCAAGGGTTCTTCATATAATAAATATGCCTCATGGTAGAAGAAGAATAAAGGGAAAGCTATGGCAAGGTGATTACCTCAATTTCCACACTTTCCTACGCCTTTTTCCTTCTCCAAGCACTCCTCCTTGGATCCTCTATCTTGAGCTCGAATTTGGGTGTGAAAATGGTGAATTTCAGAGCTCCTCCTTGCTATCTTAGGGTGTTGGTACGAGTGGGTGGAGGTGGTGAGGTGAGAGGGGTGGTTTTTGTCTCATTTAGACAAATGAGTGAAGGGAGGGGGTCTACCAAATGTCAAAGGGTGTCTCCCTCATCCTATCAATTGTTATTCAGCCAACTTAGCCCTCATCCAGCCCCCAAAGGTTGGCAAATTCGTGGGGTGGCCCCCACCCATGTGGGAGGTCATCCCAATTTGTCCCAAAGTGTACAATTTGCCCCGAAAGTTGTATTTTCCGGACTGTTTTAGATATATTTTATTTCATCGGGTTAAATAAATATATTACGTGTTCTTAATCATTATAACATTTAGAATGAATATGCATTCCCCAACTTTAATTTATAAATCTCCAAAATCCACTTTCGGGCTTTTATCTGATAAATTTATCGATATCGGTATTTGGGCTTCCATTGACCGATCGGTCAACTCTGGGCCTTTCCATGGCCCAAATGAAGTATCCACCATCTATAAATATTTTCTAGACCCAGATGAATATAATATGTGGTCCCGATGATATCGGGCGGTCCCCACTCCCGATGTGGGCCCCACGTGCATTTTACTATTCACGCGAAAAAATTAATACAAATTCACAACCTCGTAAATTCACTAAAAATTTCATAGGGTTCAATGAATTATTCGCTCAAAGATAAATACATTTGGGGACGGTGTTAAAGTATAGGTTCGGTCTCTGATCCATGTGGTTTGTTTATCTATTAAGGCTGTTACATGTTTAAGCTATTTTTTGTAAGCTAAACTACATAAATATGATTTGAACACTTGGAAAAGAGAAATCTGTTGGGTAGCGTGCAAGGATTAAAGAGATAATGAAGAATCAAACGAATGACGATTAAAATATACTACCTCCGCCCCCCTAAGTTTGGCACAAAGAGGCGTGATGTGATTTTTAAGAAAAAGTAGAATTGTGTGGTTGGTATTGAATTGATAAAGTTTGAATAAAGTAAGAATGAATTGTAGCAACTCAAATATTACCAAATATGGTATGAGACAAACTTAATGGGACAGACGAAAAATGTAAAATGAAACAAAGTTAGGGGGCAGAGGAAGTAATATATTCGGAAAACTGTGAATTTGGTCCTTGTACTATCACGAAAAAATCAATTAGGTCCTGATACTTTAAAAAAATCAACTTAGTCGATTGAGTCAATTACCAACTCACATGCCATGTCAGCAGGTCAAGTGATGATGTGGCGCACACATGGCGGTCCACATATGTGCCACGTCATCGGTAAATGGCCTACTCAGCTTCCACATGTGTGTTGCGTCAGCAAAGTCATTGCTGACTGGGCTGTCACATGTGAGGCACGTCAGCGGGTGACTTGCTGACGTGGCGGGTAACCTGCTAATATACTCAAATGTATATTTTTACAAAGTTCGGGGATTTGATTGTTTTTTAAAAGTACGAAGACTCAATTGACGTTTTTGTGACAGTACAAGGACCAAATTGACAGTTTTCCCTATATCTCATAAGTTTAGATGTAATTCAGAATGTTGTGTTGATGGTAGATGTGGGTTTAAGGGCATGAATGAGTAAGAATGTTGTCCCTTTACATAAGGTACTAATGCTATTTAAAAGAGTAGAAATTAATGCATCTCATCCATTTCGTCGCTTCAGACTCGTCTAGTGGAAAGGTAGGAGCAGGATCGTCCGCTACATAGTTATCTTCATAAAACAATCTTGCACTCCATTATCTTGAAGCTCCGAATTAAGATAGTCCATAAATTCTAAGAATAACATGTATACATTACATCTTGATTGTTTCATCATTGTCTGACGTTTTGATCCGACGATTTGATGATTCGTCATAAAGATTGGTCAACCTAATTAACTTGCTCCTTTATTACATTAATTATCATATTACTGCATATAAAATGGGGTTAATTATCAAAATAGGACTAAAAGTCACTCACTTTGCACAAATAGGACCAAAAAATAAACTATGTTTTCATACAACTAATTATGTGTGTCTTGGACAAATATACCCTTATAGTCATTGAAATGTTTTAATTCATAATTAAAAATAATAAAAGTTCATAAAAAATACTACCTCCGTCCCTTAAAACTTTGCCAAAGTTGACCGGCACGGAGAATAATAAAGTAAAAACTATGTGGTCGAAGTTTGTGCAGAGGAGAGAGAAATAATAGAAACTACAAAATAATTGATTAAAAGGGAAAGTGACAAAGTTTTTTTGGGACGTTCCAAAATGGAAAGATGTAAAGTTTTAAGGGACGGAAGGAGTGCTAAAAAATTAATAAAAATATATCGATAATAATAATTTATTTATTTATTTTCAAAAAATAAAAAAAAAATAAATAAAAAAAATAAAAAACTCGAAAACATAAAATAAAATTCATCGTCGCCTCTGCCACCTCTGCACCACCACCTCCAGTCACCAGGGGGAAAATGTCAAGTTCATTACGAATGCCAAATTTATGGTAGAAAACAATGAAAATATTGGCATTCTCAAATAGAAATATGCCATGTTTTTGGCTTTTTCATAAAAAAATGGCAGTTTTTTTAGGGAAAATGACATTTTTTTAACCGGTCAGATATGGTGGTGCAGGGAGGTAGTACAGGCGGCGGGAAAGACATCCATATATTTTTATGGAGTTTTACTATTTTTTATTAATTTTTTTTAAAATAATTTTTTTTATTTTTTTTTCATTTATAAATATTTTATAAATTTTTTAATTATTTTTCTACGAATTTTTGAATTTTTTTCGAATTTATTATGAATTAAACATTTAATTAACTCATATTTAAAGGAATGAAATGAAAAAATAGGTATGTTTCCAATAGGAATAATATGGTTTTATTCTATTTATATATGAGAAAAGAAATAGCTCATTAAAATACAACTATACCCTTAATGAATCTTATGTGTCCATCTCTCCACAATTTGCTCATTTCCTATAAAAATGAGTTTTTTCCCATGAAGGGTATTTTTGAAACTTATTTTCCAACTAAGGGTAGTTTTAAATTTATTTCTCGGAATAATGTAGTTTCATCCTTGCAATGCAATTCGCCCATAATTTGCTCATTTGACAACACATATAAAAATGTCATTTGTCTATCTCTCCACAATTTGCTCATTTGCTATGAAAATGCCAAGTGGCAACATATAATTCTTCTATCTTCAAATTCCAATTGGAACGGTGAAAACATCAAAGCAAAGCAAGGTAATTGGATGAGTGATAGACTTGGTGGGTCCCATGATACGATAAAAGTTCTTTTTTTGTTGAAATGTTATACTCCCTCCGTCCCTAAATTATCTTCACAGTTACTATTCACATGGTCAACTCAAATTACTTTTAATCTTTTACTTTACAAATCAAATTTTTATCAAACTTAGATTTTCTTGATCAGCCTTTGTAGCGGATTTAATATAGTTTCTGAATATGTAAATTTAATTTATTAAAAATAATCTGAGTGTGAATAGGGATTAAGTTGCTTTATCGTCAGTCAAGCATCGTAAACCGAACTGGGAAGATAAATATGGGACGGAGGGAGTAACTTTTTCATTTTTAATCCAATTTTTACAAAAATCATATCAAATTTCATAATTTCTTACGATTTTTGATATGACATCAATATTGCATATATAAAATTCAAAAAACAAATATGAAAATTTATTAAACAATGTTATAATTTTATAACGTAAATATGAATTATTATGTATTAAATAATAATAAAAAATTCTAATATATGATCAAGATAGGGATAGTTGATAAACATATGACTTATTAACTTTTAATAAATATTATTGTTTTCAAAGTCACTATAAAAGTTCATAGACAAATTATTTATATTTTTATTTACAAATATATATATTGGAGGTGTTCTTCCTTATAGTTACTTTGATACGGAGTATAAAACTAAAATATAATTTTTTTGCAGGAAAATGCTTATCTTAAATTCAAAAATCAAACAACTAAACATCTTGTATTCTGGCTACCCAAACATTTCCTCTAGACTCCTTATAGCCAATAGGCAACCTCACTCTCTAATTAGACATAGAATAGACTACCCAATAATATAATGAGATAGACTAATCGCTGACCACGCAAGAGATTCAAAGCTATTATCGGCCAAATTAGCTTGCTTGCTTCCTCCCAAACTAAAAACTAAAGCCACAAAACAAAATTTTCTCTCTCATATGTAGTGTTTTTTGGTATTATAAGATAAATTTGCTAACATTTAGTGACTATAATAATAAAAAAACAGCCCTTGTGTAATACAAAAAAGCTTATATGCTCATTTTTCATTTGAAATTATGTAGTACTTTTAGTTACAAGATGAGCCGACTAACAATTGATCGGGAAAATTTTATATCCCATGTATAGTGGTTTTAGGTAAAAAAAGATAAGCTTGCTAATAACTGAGCGGAAGAATTTTCACTTTAATATATAGTGTTTCTAGGTTTGAGAAGATAACCTTGCTAACAATTGAGCATAGAAATTGAGTGGGAAATATTCTCTCATATGTAGTGCTTTTAGGTATTGAGCGGGAAAACTCTCTCATATGTAGTTCTTTTAAGTATAAGAAGATAAGTCGTCTAACAATTGAGCAGGAGAATTTTGTTTCTCATATGTAGTGATTTTATGTATAAGAAAATAAGTTAGAGTAATCTATCTATTCTATTTATATATAAGAAAACAAATCTATCTATTTATATATAACAAAACAAATAGCTCTTTAAAAGACAATTACACCCTTCATCAATCCTATGTGTCCATCTCTCCACAATTTGCTCATTTGCTATAAAAGTGCCAAGTGGCAACATATAATTCCTTTCTCTTCAAACTCCAATTGGAACGGCGAAAACATCAAAACAAAGCAAGGTAATTGGCTGAGTGATAGACTTGGTGGGTCCCATGATACGAAAAAATTTCTTTTTTCTTTAAAGTGTTATAACTTTTTTTTAATCAAATTTTTACAGAAATCATATTAAATTTCATAATTTTTTACGAACTTTCGTATGACATCAATATTGCATATATAAAATTCAAAAAAATCTGAACATTTATTAAACAGCCTTCTAATTTTATAACGTAAATACGAATTATTCTGTATTAAATAAAGAAAAAGTTTCTTCTCATATATGATCAAGATAGGGATAGTTGATAAACATATGGCTTATTAACTTTTAGTAAATATAATTGTTTTCAAAGTCACTATAAAAGTTCATAGACAATTTATTTAGTTTTTTATTTACAAATATCCATATATTGGAGGGGTTCTTCCTTATAGTTACTTTGATACGGAGTATAAAACTAAAATATATTTTTTTTGCTGGAAAATGCTTATATTAAATTCAAAAATCAAACAACTAAGCATCCTGTATTCTGGCTACCCAAACATTTCCTCTAGACTCCTTATAGCCAATAGGCAACCTCACTCTCTAATTAGACATAGAATGGACTGCCCAATAATGAGCAAGACTAATCGCTAACCATGCGAGAGATTCAAAGCTATTATCGGTCATATTAGCCTGTTTGTTTCCTCCCAAACTAAAAACTAAAGCCACAAAATAGAATTATCTCTCTCATATATAGTGCTTTTTAGTATTAGAAGATAAGTTTGCTAATATTTAGTTACTATAATAATAAAAAACCCAGCCCTTATATAATACAAAAAAAGCTTATATGCTCATTTTACATTTGAAATTATGTAGTACTTTTAGTTACAAGATGAGCCGACTAACAATTGATCAGAATAATTTTATCTCCCATATATATTGGTTTTAGGTAAAAGAAGATAAGTTTGCTAATAACTCAGCGGAAGAATTTTCTCTCTAATATTTAGTGTTTCTAGGTATGAGAAAATAACCTTGCTAACAATTGAGCACAGAAATTGAGCGGGAAAATTTTCTCTCATATGTAGTGTGGTTTTAGGTATTGAGCTGGAAAACTCTCTCATATGTAGTTCTTTTAAGTATAAGATAAGCCGGTTAACAATTGAGCAGAAGAATTTTGTCTTTCATATGTAATGGTTTTATGTATAAGAAAATAAGCTTGCTAATAATTGAGCGGAAAATTTTTTTCTCTCACATGTGGTGCTTCAGTGTATGAGAAGATAAGCTTGCTAACAATTGAGCGGGGGAAATTTTCACTCTCATATGTAATGCTTTTAGGTATTATATTATTATATATTAGAAGATAAATTTGATAATAATTGAGCAGGAAAACTCTCTCTTATATGTAGTGCTTTTAAGTATAAGAAGAAGATAAGATAAGATAAGATAAGATAAGATAAGATAAGATAAGATAAGATAAGCCGACTAACAATTGAGCGTGAGAGCTTTATATCTCATATGTAGTGGTTCTGAGTAACATAAAATAATAAGCTTCCTAATATTTGAGCGTGAGAATTTTATCTCTCACATGTAGTGCTTCTACTTATTACAATATAAGTTGCTAACAATTGAGCGGAGAAATTGAACAAGATAATTTTCTCTCTCATATGTAGCGATTTTAGATATATGAAGATAAGAAGATAAGCTTGCTAACAATTGAGCGGGCAAACTTTCTTTCTCAAATGTAGTTCTTTTAAGTAGGATAATCCAACTAACAATTGAGCAAGAGAATTTTCTTTCCCATATGTACTGCTTTTAGGTATAAGTAGATATGTAAGCTGACAATTGAGCAGGAGAGTTCTCTCTCTCATATGTCGTGCTTTTAGATATAAGAATATAATCTTGCTAATTATTAAGCAGGAACTATTTATATAATAATTTGTAATTAGATCATGAGTACTGATGGAGTAATGGGACTAGGCCCAGAGTCTAATCAGTCCAAACCCCGAACTTGGACCCGTGTATTCAAGTCCACAACCTGGAGCCTGTCTGCCACCCCAGCAGGAAGCCTGCCAGTCCGGCCGACCTCCCAGCATGGAAGAGTAACAGTCAAGCAATTAATGCGCTATTAATTATGTATTTAATTCCGTATTAATGTTGTATTTAATTAGTCATTATTATCAGTTGCGGTTACGATTTGTATACGCCTATAAAAGGCGCCTTGTAATTCATATTAGAGACAGATTCTATATGCTATTTCTGGCTAACTTTCCATATTCGTACTTTCCTAATTCTTGCTTGAGTGTCGTACGTAGCTTTCCTAAAAGCCTACGAGCGTCCTATTTTGGATCAACATTGGTGCTTTCATTGAGAGCCTCTATTGTCTCTCACATCACTTGGGCAGGAATCAATCAAGAAATTTCAAAAAAAATGGACAAAGAATGAAGTTTTTTAGCAATTTTTCAGGTTTGCAATTCACAATCATGGAGAAAATCCATCCAAAACAATCTGAAAATTCAACAAAGAAGGAAAATTATGAGTCCTGGAATGGGAGATCTAAGATTTGCCAGACTTGGATTGGCACCGCCGTCGGCATGCAATCGATGCAAGAGATCTGGCACCCCAATCTGGCCACCACCTCTGTCGCGGCATCGCCGTTCGCCACTCGTCTGTATTCGTCCCAACTCGCGGCTCTATGCCGGAGAGTTGTCCTTAATCATTCTTGTGTTCGGGTAAAGGGCTCTTCACCAACACCGGGCCGTGTCGCGGAGCTGTAGCCCCGTTGGAATCAACACAAGCAGCAGCAGCAGTTTAGACGAACCTTCTTTACCTCTCCGGCAACGCCCAGGGATGAAACCTATGATGTTTCCAAGTGCCTAGCAGCCCGAGCAAGCGACGTCCGAGCACGAGAACCAGCAGGGCTTGACGACGGACGGGGTAAGCAGGTCACTCTTCACCCCTCGCTCACCCGACAACGACTGTGAGCGTGGGCGGTGCATCTTCCTTCTGCCCGACGGTCGCCTCTCTCTCACTCGCCTCCGTTTCCGGCGACAACAGATGAAAGACCTGGATGGCAAGGTCATCTCCAAGGATAGGAGAGTCAACTGGCCTTACGAGAAAGATAGGTCAGGAAGGTTTTGGGCCGAAGTGAAAATCAATAGGCTGGTCCATTTGGGGCAAGTTTATCCATGTGCTCGATTTGAGCCACACTTCAAATTTAATCCCGTTCACAAGCTAAGTATTCCAAAACAATCTCCATACAATTAATATATGTGGAAATGTATGATTTTAAAAAATCATAAATTGAAATTTTGGAAAATATATTTTAAGTGGTTTAATTGCTTTTATTCTTGTTAAGCGTGTGTAATTTTAACATTGAATGACGGACTTATAAAATCTGATCACTCAAGTACGCCGGACGAGCACACACACTCGTACACTGGCCGAGCACACACACTCGCGGCACCGGGTCACGTCATATGGGTGTGACGATTAATAAGCTTCAATATAAATGTTAATACCGCACACTCTTGACTTCATATGAGTTCTCGCGTGCTCTTACCCCTTCATAGTGCATCACACTCCGACCTCGTGGGACGAGTCACCCGTTCAAAAGTTTTTACTTGCGGGTTCGAACTACTAACCTCGGGCGGCGAGTTAAACTCTTGTTAGGGGCCTAGAGTCACGCTCTTCCGAGCAATTTTGTCACTTAATTGACATTCACATTTCTCGAAAAGGTTGATATACTTTAGTTCTTTGGGGTTGGATTATCCGTTCGAGTGAGGAGTCCGCCTCACTTACTCGCGGATTCAATATAATCTTTCTTTCGGAGACTGGGTTGAGGCCTAACTTGGGAACTTGATGTCACTCTTTTCAAGTAGTGAGTCCGACTCACTTATATACTGAGCCGTGGTTTGACACCAGTCCACATGCTCTATTCTACACTAGTTTCTTTTATGTGTAGGTATAACTGAATGAAGTGGGGGGTTGAGGGTCTTACCGTCTTCAAGGAAGCAAATGACGAACCTGACGAGTCTGAGCCCAATGAGAAGAACAGTTCTAGCCATCCTATTCGCATATGGCGATCATTACGATAAAGGCTGAGGATCTCACCTTTTGCTTCATCTTGGGGGCGTCAGATGTACTCTTTTTCCCTTCATTAAGATTTTTTCTCATTGGGGTTTTTCCTAATGAAGGTTTTTAATGAGACATCTCCCCAACACGGACAAGGGCGGGGATCTTCTAGTCTCGGAGAAGAGCAACTGACTTGGACTACTCCCTCTTAGCGGAGTCTACTAAGGGAGTGGGGGACTCGTGATGGAGTAATGGGACTAGGCCCAGAGTCTAATCAGTCCAAACCCTGAACTTGGACACGTGTATCCAAGTCCACAACCTGAAGCCTGTCTGCCACCCCAGCAGGGAGCCTGCCAGTCCGGCCGACCTCCCAACATGGAAGAGTAACGGTCAAGCAATTAATGCGCTATTAATTATGTATTTAATTCCGTATTAATGTTGTATTTAATTAGTCATTATTATCAGTTGCAGTTACGATTTGTATACGCCTATAAAAGGCGCCTTGTAATTCATATTAGAGACAGATTCTATATGCTATTTCTGGCTAACTTTCCATATTCGTACTTTCCTAATTCTTGCTTGAGTGTCGTACGTAGCTTTCCTAAAAGCCTACGAGCGTCCTATTTTGGACCAACAAGTACAAATATCTGCAACAACTGCACCTTCCCGTGCGTATGCACGGGTACTATACTAGTTTGAAAGGAAAAACATAATAAGTCTTATTTTGAGTTTTTGTCATAATTTTAGTCCTATTTGAAGTAATTTCTATAAAAAAATGTCCTAACAACCACATTATGTCATATAAATGTACCATTAACTTTAATGATCAATTTTCATAAATGCAAAATCAAACCGTTAAATATTTGGTCCAACATTAACAATTAAAATTTTCTCAAATGACTTTAATTTTTGCTCAGTGTGTGGCCGAGTGCAATATGGGTGAGCCGGGTGATGGCCCTAGGACCAGTAAAATTATTAACAAAACCGGGGCAACATTAAATTGTTTGTTTTTAAAATTTGATCAGAATTGATTTATATGTTGAATAATAATTTGAAAATTATGTGATTGAAATCTACGCAGAAGAAATAATAATAGTTTTGCCACCTATTTATTTTCTTAAATGAAAATAAATAATTTATTGGGATAATTAAGTAAGAAAATTTGATAGCTAAATCAGGTGATATATTGAAATTGCAGAAGTTATGATTGAAATATTTGAATTGGATTTGGTCAAATATGAAAAAAATCACATGAGTTGAAGTGCCTCTTCATTTATAATCTATCTAATTGTGGTAGCTTGCAGATCCGAGCTAGTAAAGTGTGGGTACAGAACAATTTAATGTAGCAGATCGATCAGATTTCTTGTGATTCGATTTTTACTTCCACTCCAACTTTTACCTTTTTGACGTAAGAGTTAGTTGTCTTCTGCCAGTCTTCCATAAAAAAATTGACCTCAAACCCACTTCGTATTTTGTTATATTTAATACTCCGTAATAGGATATGGAACATATATACCTCAATTATATATGACCATAAGTTCATGTATGGTTAGTTGACCGACGATAAAGCAAATTGATCCCTTCGTCTCAATTTGTAAAATACTTTACGTTTTACGATGTTTAACCGACGATAAAACAAATTTATCCTTGTCAACACTCAAATTAGTTTTAGAATATAAAATTTACATATTCAGAAACTACATTAAAACCGCTACAAAACCTGCAAAAAATAAATCAAATTTCATAAACTTTTGATATATAAAGTAGAAGATTAAAAGTGATTTATGTTGACCAAGTAAATAGTAAATGTATCTTACAATTCGGGCTGAGGGAGTATGTTATTAGGTTTATAAATTATAATAATAGTGTTTCATTTTACACCACAAAATTTATCTTGGATCATTTCTTGGCACATTTGGAAAGTCTACTCTAACTATCAATGGGTAGATGGGACTGCTAACACTTCCACTGAAGGCTTAATCAACTCTATCAAGCAATACACTCAAACCTGGGCTCATTTACTAAAGGGGATTAAAATACGCTCAATTGATAAGGTTCGGTATGATGAAAATTTAATTCGAAAGGGTTTTAATACAAGGAATTATAATCTACATATCCTAAGATGACGTAAACCGAATGGAGTGATGAAACATAACATTGACGCTCGTTACTTATCTGGATTAGCTTCGGGCGGCGCGATTCTGAGGAATCCAAATGGTTATTTGATTCGTGCAACTAGCTTCGACCTTAACGCATCATCAGCACTGGAAGCAGAAATTAAAGCCATTTCGAGAGCTATTCGTTGGGCGACGGATGCAGGCTACGGTGAGTTTGAGGTGGAAGCAGACTCTGATATGGCGATAAGCTTTCTTCAGGATCCAGAGGTGAGGAAATGGGAAACTCTTATTCAGGAAATCGTACAGATCGCAAATAGGAAAGGGTTATCCTTCAGGCATGCATATCGGGAAGTGAATGAAGTTGCGCATTATTTGGCCCAATATCATTCTGGGCCTTTAAAAGAATTCTTCAGTCCGGTCGAATTACCTGTGATGGCAAAGCGGGCCTATTATACGGATCTTTTTGGTATAGCTTCGTTACGTTTCCATTAATTTTTATTTATGTTGTATTTTCATCTGTTGATTTTGTTTAAAAGAGGTTTTGGTATAGTCCCCCTCTTTCTTGTATTCAGACATATTTTTTAATAAAATCCTGGTATCTGACTCCCGGCATTTACTCCACTGATTTTGATGGTTTGCCTTCCGGGATAAAAAACAAAGTGTTTCATTTTACAGTCCCAAAATTTTTATATTACAACCATATATACCTCAATTATATATTCTTTATTTTATTAATAAAAAATATTGTAAATATAATGTATCTATAAATCAGTAGAATCAGCCAATACACCTACTTCAGTCAGAATTTCATAAATTCAGCAGAATCAGCGGATTTCAGTGTTACCAAATGGACCCTAAATTTCATTATCTTTTCAGTGTGCTCCTTAAAATATAAGAGTAGAATACTAGCATCTAAAGCATCGAAGACCGCAGTCATACAAACAAAATACGTGCTAGTGCGAACGTCTTAAAGTATCCCGCTTCTTAACAGAATGTGCGATACAGAAAAATAGGGGACATTATATGGAGACATGGAGTATTATATACGGAGTAGAAGGTAAGATCAGACAAAGGGGCTGTTTACTTTTTTTCTTCGTTAAGTCCTGGATGGATTTAGATGTCTGTCTGTATTAAGTTGTCTGTCTGGATCAAGTGACACATAGATAACCAGCTGTTTACTATAGATGTTGAATGGATGGTCTGAATTATCCTAAATGACCAAATAACCCTTCTGTCTGGATTAAGTGTTGAATGTATATTTCGTGTTTACTTTTTTGTTTATAAAAAATCACATTACATAATGTCTTTTTAAACCACATACAAACTAGGGTCTCAAAAACCCGGACAAATAAACTGTCCAGGGGTCTCACAAAAAACATGAAAAATAAAGTCAACATTGCAGCAATTAAGTCTATGAAGCCACACATTGCAGCAGTTAAAATCAAACATTGCAGCAGTAAGAAATGGATTTACGAGGACTAGAGGGGATTCTATTACTGAGGCAACAAGTCAAACTCAACCTCGGCAGAAAAGATGATGGAAACCCTTTTCAATTCAACAATAATAAGAGTATAAAGAAGAAAGGAAAATCTGTGATACTCCGTAGGAAAGATTGAGTGAAAATGAGATAAGCTCATAGACCGATAGAAGCAAGCAAGAACGGATTGTCTCGTGGGTTTACAACTTCAATTACAGAAATTTTAGCTAAATATATAAAATTTAATCAATTTACCAGTATATTTGAAACATAAATTTTACAAGAAGCTGAGAGAACAATTAGATTGAGAATAAGGAAAACTCTACAATTTTAAAAAAGAAATCAAAATCTTAAATAGATATAGAAGAACATCCAATACATAGATGAAGAAGGTAGGGGAGAGCTTCTTTCACGAATCACGAATCACGATAGGTCGGACGCAGCTACAGGCAACTCCACAAGCTTGGGTATCGTCTGCCAGGTAGAGCAGCGATGAAATATTCGGAGACCAGGGATAAAACCAAGATAGGTTAAAACGGAAGTGTCTGAGCGGTAAGCAGTATTAAAAACAAGATGAATCGCTAAGTCAAAAAATTTCTGACCCAATAAGTCGTTATCTCTATTAAGTCACAAGTAAACACTACTATAAAACTGACCGATTAAGTCGTTGTGGAGGTTTACAAATTTTTTACGGGGCCTAAGATCATAAGTGAAGCTTGTGGAGGTTTACAAATTTTTTCAAAGGTTAGTAATTATTGAATGAATTAGGATTAGGGATTTGTCCAAACAAAGTTGAAATATACATTACGTAATTATTAAATGAATTAGGATTAGGATGTTTTGTTATAGATTGTTTTCAGTTTCAAACCAGATCAGATCGGATCAGATTAGACCAGACCAGACTTCCATGGTTATAAAATATACAGACATTTACAAGACCAAATCAGATCAGTTCAACCCAGAACAAATCAGACCAGACTAACAAATTTCAATTGAAAAGAAAACACCATATCCTACAGAGTATTAGATTTTTTAGTTCATTTTCTTCACCGTTGTCATTTAATGTTAGTAACCTTTTTATTTTAATTTAATAGTATGGGTTGCTTTTGAGTATACTACGTGTCTTGTATGGATATGAATATATGATGACGTGTTGAAGATAAAAGAATTTTAATTACCTTTTGGACTAATTTAAGAGGGGTATATTTATACCTAAGAGCTTGCTTTGATGAAATGTTGTGCCAACATATTGATGAAGGGTATAAATGTTCCCTTGCTTATAGTTGGAGGGTATATATGTCTAGGTGTACAAGGAGAAAAAGTAAATATTCAACCCAATTTATACATCTTAATTTCCAATGAATATAATGGGTACTCATATTGTATTAATGAATATAATGGGTACCCAATTCATGTGTAGTATTGATGGACAATGGGTAGTCATATTGTATAAATTAAGAGAGATTGAACAAGAAGGGAGGAGGAGATGAGTATTGTGTATGAATATGAAAGTTGTGACATAGGTTTACAACCCTCCTATAAGGAGTATATATAGAGAAATTCGGGTCTGGGCCTCTAGTCTGGGCCCAACAGACCCAGTTACACAAATGGACTAATAGTATAAATTAAAAAGCTAATCTAGTACATACAATGAATATGTAAACTATACAGTAATATAAATGTTGTCTGCTGGTGTACGTGAATCGATGTCTAGGCCCAATAGTCAGCAGGCCGGGGGTCGGGGTCCATATACTCCATCAGGAGTCCCCCACTCCCTAAGCCGAGAGTACTCGAGGTGAAAGGGAGTAGTCCACAATTGTATCTGCAATGTTCTTCTGTCTTTAGTTTTTTCCTCTTCGGCCGGAGGACCACCACCCTTGTCCATGATGGAGAGGTGCCTCGTTAAAAACCTTTACTAAGAAAAAACCCAGTGGGAAAAAATCCTAATAAAGGGAAAAAGAGTACACCTAACGCCCCCAACATGAAACAAGGAAGGTAAGTTCCCTCCGGCATAATCAATTTTGTCTAGCTCAGCTCCTCTTCATCCGACTCAGCTTTCTTTCCTGCTCATGCATGATACTTTCTGCTCATCTAGAAACTCTAACCCCTCAGTCCCCCAGTCCCCCAGTTCTTGAGGCGAGTGGAGACGAGGTGAAAATGACTAAAGTTATCTTCATACCTACACATTTAACATACATATAAATTTTTTTCTGGGGTTTTATATTTCCAATCAGGAGTTCGTCACTTGAAAAAATACGTAGTAGAGTGGATGTGTGAGTCATTCGTAAGCAACGGTCGCCACTCGAGGAATGACTAAGACCGATCTTCGTGCCCGACTTGGTCAGGGCTTTGTGCCTGATCTGGGTCAGGGTTTTGTGCCTGATCTGGGTCAGGGCTTTAAATCCTAGTGATGAGTCTCAAGTCACCGTCTACTAGGCATTTGGTCATAATTGTGTGATAGTTTGACATTCGCCCGAAAAAAGAAATGATTTAAATAAATATAAATAATATGAAAATTAAAGAGTACTTATCTTTTGATGGGCTGAAATTTGGGTAGTTTGGGTTGAATATGTAGTTGAAATTGAGGCCCGTTAAACTATTCACTTGGATCACATGCGGCCTGTCCCAATGCTACTCTTGGTCTGTCCCAATTGGTACCAATCTTGGCATGCCTTTGATCAGCTTGGCCCGTACTCAAATCCTGCAGCCTGTCGTTAGGTCTGGAGATAAGGGAAGCAACTCTTCAGTTGGGTCCTCGATGCCGCCAGAAATGGAGGCGAGTAAGAGAACCCAAATCGGCGCGACTGGAGGAAAGGGGCGGGGGTGCACCCTGGTTGTAGTCGTTGTTAGAGGGGGAGAAGAAAACCTTGATGTTGCTGACTTGCTGCTACCTAGGTCGTGAGCAGAGAGCTCTCACACAGCCATTAAAGGCGGACGAAGACCATCGAGTTACTGTAACAAATTGTTGAGATGGCGGGAAGACAAAGAGCAAGGCAAGAGGTTCTGCGACAGAAACCGCAGGGCATGTGCCCAGAGTCGCTCGTCGCTCTCAGGAGCTCCAAGGTAGCCATTGATGGTGAAAACAAGCGAAGACCAGCAAGATGAAGAGCAAGCGGCGACCAGAAGCTTCGAGTGACATCCTACAAGGCTGTGACTGTTCCGGTTGACCAACTCTGCTCACCAGGGAGTTCAAATCTGAACGAAAACCTCAGGTCGCTAGATGCTCTAGGTCATCAGTTCGCAGGGACCTTCGTTGCTTTGTCCGCAATAACCACGGGCAACCACGATGCTGAACCAGCGGCGTAAACAAGAGCTAAAGCTGTGCGGGGAATGGCTGGGGCAGCATCCGGCATATGCGTTCCTGGCAGCGACATCCTCCTTCCCGGATCTGGATTTTTTAGATTTCTTAATTATTTTTGGAATTTCAGTGATTTTTGACTGATTCCTTCATTTTGGATGAATTTTTGGGTTTTTGAGGAGATTTTCTTTCTTGATTGTGTTCAAACATCTGAACGAGAGCACCATTTGATGGATAATAGATACCCATATTGTATAAATTAGGAGAGATCGAACAAGAAGGGAGGAGGAGATGAGTATTGTGTATGAACATGAAAGTTGTGACTTAGGTTTACAAGCCTCCTATAAGGAGTATATATAGGGAAATCCGGATCTGGGCTCTAATCTTGGCCCAAATGACCCGGTTACATAAATGGACTAATAGTATAAAAAGCTAATCTAGTACATACAATGAATATGTAAACTATACAGTAATATAAATGTTGTCTGTTGGTGTACGTGAATCGCTGTGCATGCCCAATAGTCGACAGACCGGGGGGGTCAGGGTCTATATACTCCATCAAGTATAATTTTTGAAAGTCTACAAAACTACGACAAACTCAATATAAAGCATTGTTTTTACTTTCTACGGAGTATTACGTAGGGGTGGACCTGGTCGGCGGTCTCGGACCAGTCCGGAACCGGGTCCGGTACTATTTGGGACCAGATTGGGTCCGGTTTTCTGGTTCCGGTCTAGGACCGGGTACCCGACTGTGTAAATAAGGATCCGAACCCGGGTTACATTTTTGGGGACCAGACCGGGCGGTCCCAGTTCCGGACCCAACGGGCAAATTTTCCAATAATTTACAAAAAAATATAAATGGACCGGACCAGACTCGAAACTAGACCGGACTCGAGATCGGACCGTGACCAGACGGGTAGACCGGACTGAAACCAAGTCTGTGGAAACTCGGGTCGGTTCCGGTCTTCACTTTCCTAAAACCGGGACCGACCTGTCCCCGACCGGAACCGGGTTCAGACCGGACCGGGTCCAGCCCTAGTATTACGTAGTATTGAGTATAAGACTATCAGCCATTTGCCACCGTGGTAACTTGAGCGTTCACCTTGCCAACGAACATTATTATTTAATAAATAGTTTTTTATTTGTAATAATCAAAGTAAGTATTACGAGAAGTATTAGAAAGTTAATTATCTGACTGAATTGGCTAAAGTTACATTAGCGGACCATGCATTTTTTATTTCTTTCATATTATTTTTAATTTTATTAACAAAATATATTTTAAATATAATTTTTTTTTCACAATAAAGGATATTCAGCCAATTCAATCACTTCAGATTGAACTTCATAATTTCAACAAGCTCACTCAATTTTAATGTTATCAAACGCGTTCTACATATTTACATACTTAAGGGGTTTACACAGATGAATTTTTCAATAATTTAAAGATTCTTTAATTGATATCTTAATAATAATATCTAAAAATAAAAGAAATCTTACCAAAAACGTTGCTGCTAAAAGTTGTAAAAATTACATTAAAAAGCAAGAGATTCTCTTGTCTTCTCTTAATATCTTCTCTTAATATCTAACTGGAAATGAAACATGATGAATCATTCTCCCTATCGAAAATATCCACATCAAAATCAATAATATATACAGTTTAAAATATAATGACTTTGGTCGGTCTTTTGTAAAAAAGTTTTTTCTTTCAAAAGATCTCGATCTTGAGAAATTCGATATGTCCTATCAATTAAAGACCAAAAATATAATATTTTTTTATTTCCTTAACTTTTTATTTATTTCTCTCTAACTTCGGATGATTTAAGTTTATTGTTGTAATAAATTTAAAAAATTTAAAATAAAAAAGTATAAAGTTCATGAGGGACCACATTTACAACAATTGGGATAATTGAAGGGTTATATTTACGAAATTGAAAACACAAAAACTATATTTTAGTGTGAGTACAATTTGAGGGAAAAGTGTGGTTTACCATATAAACTACAGTTAAGAAATGATCTTTTACATGTATGAAAATGTAGGCATATCAAAACTGATTTGGATTTGGGCCATTTGGCAGTAATCTTGGTACTCGTTAGAAGCATCTACTTTAAAATTGCAAAGAGAAATATAATAAGGTTTAAATATATTTTTAGTTCCTGCAAATATGACACACTTTGTTTTAGATCTGTGTAAAATATATCTTTTTTGTTTTTCATCTCTGCAATATGCATTATTTTGTTTTTAGTCCATCGATCTCTAATTCCAAAACCACTCTACTTACTAGTTTTTTTGAGGCTAATATAAGACTTAGAACAATGTAAAACTAAGCATTCACTATTCACATTTTAAAAATATATGTTAAAAACCTTCTAAAAATAAAATAAATAGTCTTTCAATAACATGACGAATAATTAGAAGAAATCTGTTAAGCGGGGTCAATTTGAGGTCAAGCTGAGGTTGTTATCTTCGGCGATGGACTCAAAACAAAAGAAAACCAACATAAGTTGCAGAGACAAAAAAAAACATAATTTTGCAGAGATGTAAAACAAAATGTAGTATATTTGGAGGGACTAAAATATATTTAAACCATATAATTATACAACCTAGTAATTGGGATTTAGAGTCAAAGCTGCAAGTACCAGGGGAGGATCTATGTGTAACTTAATTTTTTTCATTTTTTAATGTAATTTTTTTATTTTTTCTTATTTAGAGACCCCACTGATGTTTAATATAATTGATCTTTAGCCCAGAGCATCTCAGATTCCTGGATGCGCCTCGTAAATTGCTTCATTCAATCTCCACATGGTGATAGCAAAAAAAGTTTTGCCATGCGCTGGTGCTATGGGCTAGCCGACTAGGCATACTCTATTCTTTAATCTGGATTATGTAACATGCAATGGCTGATCTAATTCAGAAAATACTCTTTTGTGGCTTGATTTTGGATTGTGTTAAATGGTCCGGGAGGGCCACAAACTATGGTAAGGTTGAGCAGTGAAGACCGCACAGCCGATGCAAGGTGGAGAAAAACATCTTGTTAGTAGGAAAGCAACGGAGAAAAAACGTTTAAGTTAGAGTCGTGTTGATAATGTGTGGTAGGGAAATGTGTGTCATTTCACTAGAAGTAACGCCCTTTTAGATATGGAAATTAGGCTGATGGGCCATCATATTACTGTAATACACATTCTATCAGTAATGGTAGCAGCTACTTGTATTTTTCTTCAACAAAAAGAATAGTTGTCTAGTATATTTCAACCTCATGATGCCTTTTTTCCCTTCTACTTTGGGCGAGGAGAAATCATACCATCATTAGTCAGGCACGATTTATGACTGCTCGAGTGTGTACCCGTGCATTAGTTTGTTAAATTTCCGTGTGGTGCACGACTAGTAAGCTGTTCTGTTTGTAATGGTCTTCGTAATTACTCCCAATATATAGAGATTTGATATAGAGCTATTGAACTAGCAATTTCTGGGTTTCAAGACGCACTGAAGATTAATCTGTAACTGCTTTATCACTATGATGAACTCCCACGGACGTCACATGAGACTCTTTGGGGCATAAGTCCTGGCTCAAGGGCGGATCTAGGAGCTAAAGGGAATTGATTCTGGTCCTAATCTGTAGAACCAAAATAGTACTGCTATAGAGCTGGGTCCAGGTTCTAGGATTGATCATTTGTTAGGTTTGAATGGAAATAGTCCGGCAGTCCCTAGCCCCTACTCCCTACTGTAGTGCTTAGTATCCATGATCACTTCATACTTGAGATTTGACTTCAATAGACAGAGTTGATTAAAAATGTAATGCAGTTGAAGTAGATAAGTTCCTAACTGTGGGAGTACGACACAAATTAATAGGCCTCAAAAGCCCTGTCATTACTCATTACTCATCAGTCATCACCATGCTGAAAAGGTTCTTTTATTGGGAGGGAGGGGGTGTTGCCGTGTTGGTTAGTTATGTAAAGCAATCAATTTCATACAAAAACTAATCAAGAAGAATCAATATAATGTCCCCGCAATACGCTTGCCTGAACTCCTGAAGGCAATTCTTCCTCAAAAACATAACTACACAATTAAAGTCAAGAATTTGAAATCTATTTACAGAGAATTTTAGGTTGAATAAATTGGTTTACATATGTCTCCTCATTAAGAAAGAAAATTTTGAATGTTGTTGGAGTTATCTTGTACCATTCATCTGCAATCCATGGAATTAAAAGTATCAGCGAGCCCGGATGGCTTTGAAGGAATGCTTGACTGTGTTTGGCTGTAGGATGATGACAAGTCACTACCAAACATTCTAGAAGTTCCTTCATCTGCCTGCCATCTTTGCAGGGCTTGAGGAAGGCTCATATGGAGATCAATACCGCCATCACCTTCATCTTCTTCAGATCTAGAAGGCTTCCACTGTTCAACAAGTGGTCCAAGTACGTTAACAGCATGTCCCATCTCAGGTCTCTGAAATGGCTCACGTGCAGTGCAGTGACCCGCCAACTCAGCCACCTTACAGATGCTCTCATAAGTTTCCTCATCGTCATGGTCAAGGTTCGGGTCAATAGTCTTTCGGAGGTTGTCTCTGTTGATAAAGACCCTACGGAACCATGTCACAAGATGTGACCTCTCATCTGGCATTGTCTCGTCCAGTGCTTTTCTTCCAGTAATTATCTCCATTAGGACAACCCCGAATGCATAAACGTCCACTTTTGTTGTGACTCGCCCAGTAGCTGTCAAAACAAGAGATAAGAGCTTCAGATTTTAGAACATTATGTGGGTCAGATGGTGGAGATGTTCCAGGTAATGCTGCATTTATTTTCTCATCAAATAGTATTATTATGTGCCAATTATTATAAAAAATTAATACAAGGTTATCATACCACATACCAGCACTAAAGAGAATATGTCTTGGTGCATGGACAAATAAAATATGCAGTTGCGAAATAACCCTTTCAGATTCAGAAAACATTTCCACCAGTATAGTGTTTATATGTAAAGAGAAATCCTAGTCCAGTCATTTTAGCCAAATTTCACAGATAAATGAACCAGCTCTAAAAATCATATATTGTGGATGAAATGACTGAATGGTTTTAATTATCTTAACTTAGTGTACTCAAATGTATTTTTTAAACAAATAAAAAGAACACTAATTAAGGGATGAAGGCGGAGGCATCATTTATGTTCACTGCAACCCTTTTAGTCTGTTTTAACTAATATTTGCACTACATTTTTTGTTACAAGGCACTTTACCATTGCAATGGAGCGTATTACTATTACGTTAAGGTACTACTTTGCCTCATCAAAGACTTGGTATATGTAGGCCTGTGTTGTTCATTAGCAAGGAAATGGTGATTAGTTTTAGTGCGATATTGGTACTACATGACACTTTGAGTGCATTAGTTACTTTTATTGGTGTGTAATTTGATTACATGTGACTTTTATTAATGACTGAAGGGAATAAGTTATTACTAGTTAGAAAATGAAACACTATAAGTGCAAAGTGCTACCAAGTAGGCACTAAATTAGTTATACCTATTGTTATAAAAATCATTCTAGGCGCCACGCACTAGTCCCCACCTAGGCGCTAGGCGGCGGTCGGGCGCCCCGACTAATTGGTTTGGTGTCTAGGTGAATTAATCGGCTGCCTAGGGCGCCTAGATGTCTGCCCAGAACGCCTATTCGGTCGCCTAAGGCCTCTAGATTCAGCCAAACAGTTTTTCCTTTGTAATCTTTTTAAGGGATATATGTATCTTTAACTTTAACCACAAACATGAAGAAAGGTAAATGTAAGTTGAGATAAAAACTATATATGTTTGTATATATACTTAAATTTTATTATTATTTAATATTTATAACATAATGAAGTTAAGTGATTAGTTATTATATATTATTAAAGGTGACAATTCTATATAACCTATCATATGCAAAATATTGATAAAAATATAATTTTTGTGTCTACGACTCGTTCTCACCTAGGCACTAGGTGCTGGGCTGGCGCCCGACTAGTGCCTAGCACCTTTTAGAGCATTGGCTATACCTTATATTCAATAGATAATCTTTTGGAAGTAAGGCTTGGATGTTGTTGTTATATTCAATTGATAGAAAGTAATTGTGAATTGCATGTACTCCTACCATGATTATGACACCAGTTACATACATTTCACTTAGTTTTCATATAACTAGTATGTTTGGGATTATACATTTCATTTCACCATAAAAAACAAAAAAACACTGCTGAATTAGTCTTTGAGAACTGAAATTGATATTGCATAAAGTACTACAAAGGAATACCAAGAAGATATCATGTGAGACTTGCTTAACTTTAAGGTAAGTAAATTCAAGCATACAGCAAAACAACTTACCAGCATATTCCGGTGCAAGGTACCCAAATGTTCCAGCTAATCGTGTCTCCACAGAGTATTTTCCATCAGGTGCATTTTTAACCAACCCAAAATCAGCAACCTTGGCTCTCATATCATCACCAAGCAGAATATTAGATGGTTTTAGATCTCTGTGTATGAAACTCTGTTGTGCCAAACTATGCAGATACTCAACCCCCCTTCCCACATCCAATGCAATTGTCACCCTCTGCTTCCAAGTTAAAGGCTGTAATCCATACTCCCTCCATTCGAACAGATGTTGACTCAATGTACCCTGTGGCATATATTCGTACACCAAAAGCCTCTCGTTTCCATTAACACAAAAACCAAGAAGAGCAACCAAATGTCGGTGTCTGACCTTAGTGAGGACAGCAATTTCTGCGTGAAACTCTTTCATCCCTTTCGTACCCATTGCACCACTGGACTCCATCCTCTTCACGGCAATCTTAGTTCCATCATGTAATTCTCCCTTATAAACAACCCCAAATCCTCCTCTTCCTAATACATTATCCGGGCTAAAATTGTTCGTCACTTGTCTAAGAACCTGGATTGATATAGATATGTTACCGCCTTCAAAAAAACTAATCTCACCACTGTTCATTCTTTGTGACTCATTTGCATTTCCAGAATATTCACTAATGTCAGTCTTAACCACCATCTGATTGGTTTTCTCAGGATTTCCTACCCTACCAAATTTTTTATGGCGGCGATTCACGTAGTATTTGTAAGAAACATACAACACAACTAGAAGGAATATTATCACAGCTATAATCACACCCACAATGATACCAGGCGAAACCGAGGAGCTATTTGGACTGGCAGGAGAAGGAGGAGCATTTGGGTTAGGACCCGGTCCTGGTGGTCCCCCAGAAGGAGCGACATTCTTCCCAAGAAATAAGTTGCCTGAATAGGTGAACTTCACAGAAGGTGGAAAGACGGGTATGTCCCCAGACAAGTTGTTATTAGTCAAATCAAGAACTTTAAGCTGGGGCAAAGTAGTCAAGCTCTTAGGGATGGAACCTGTGAGATTATTATCATTCAAGTAAACATTCCTAAGTGACGTCAAGTTCGCAATGGCTGGAGAAATAGCACCTGAAAAATGCTGCTTTCCAAGGTTAAGAGTAATCACATTCTTCTGCTGCGGATCACAATTCACGAACGTCCATTGCTTACAGCCATCATTCCCCTTCCAAGAGTCTGCAAGAGTCGTCGGATAACCAAGGCCACCCGCAATAGCAAGTAGGGCAGTTACCTGGGGATCACACGGACCTGGGGTACCCTTGCAGAAACTGTTTATAGGCCCAACAATCGCCTTAACACCATCTCCGAAATTAGGCTGAGGACCCTGCAACTTGTTGTTCTGCAATGTGATATTCTTTAGACTTGGGAGATTACCTAAAGAATCCGGAACAATTCCCGTGAACTGATTGTCCCTAAGCTGCAAATCGAATAGATTGGTGCATTTGGAGAGGTCAGGGATAGGACCTGAAAATGAATTAGCGTGAAGCCATACTTGGGAAAGCTGTGTCATAGAGGAAAGCACTTCAATAGTCCCTGAGAGGCCTTGTTGCTGGTTATTCAGCCACAGATTTTGGATCTCCGATGAAGAAAACGACTGGGGAAGTGAGCCTGTGAGATTGTTATAGGATAATTTCAAGTCCTGGAGATTTGGGAAGGAATCAAAGAAATCCGGAATGGAACCAAATATACCGGCATGGCTTGCGTACAGCGATTTCAAATTAGTGCTTTCTGTCAAGTAAGTAGGGATTTGCCAAGGGCCTAGGTTTGCGTTTTCAGAAATGCTGAATGTCTGCAACTTGGGGATCCCTAAAAGGAAACCCTGCGGGGTTGAGCTGAAGTTGTTATTGTTTAAGTAGAGGTCCTCCAGGTTTGACATGTTCGCAAAAGACGGCAATGTTCCGGAGAGGGAGTTTCTCTGGACGGAGAGGCTCCGAAGTTCGGAAAGCAGGGTGGTATCGGAAGGGAGGCTGCCGGCGACGGACTTGGAGTCTAAGTTGATGGAGATGACGTTGCCAGTCGACTTATCACAGTTCACGCCGGACCATGAGCAGAATGGGATGGAACCGGACCAACCAGAAGGCACCGGAGACAAAGCGGCGCGGAGCTTCGACATGACGGCGGCATCGTCGGAGAGGGCGACGAAGATGAAGCTAAAGAAGAGCAGGAAGTGGAGCGGGGGTTTGGCGGACGCCATGGGATCTAGAAGGTTGAGAGAAGAAGCATCTGTTACTCCGTCTGAGTTAGGCAGAGGGAGGGATTGTTTGGAGACGGGAAAATGTTGGAAGAGAAAATGGCGAACAAGTGGGGAAATCTTCACGTCCTTTCTTTCTTTCTTTCTTTAAAAGTGAAGCTTCAGGGTTTGAGCAAAGGATGTCTCACTGCATAAAAGTAGGTTTCCACACCTTAAAAACGTCCCTGGACATTGAATGTTACCTCTCCCGAATTTTGCCCGCTTTAAAATTATGCGAGAACTAAGAAACTAAAAATACAAATTGGTTTAAACAGGACCACAAATGTTTTCAAATTCCAAAATAAAAGTATCAATGTTTTTTATTCTTTGAATATGAGTAATCTATCAAGTTTGGAAAAAATATAATGTTTAAAGCCTAGTAATGTCAAATTTGGAAGAAATTTAATTCTATTCAAGGAATAAAAAACATGATAGTCCTATTTTGAAATTTCAAAACTTTTTCTTCTATTTAGGAAATTCTCTCAAATAAAATTTATACAATTGAAATTTATACAGAAAAAGAAAATGAGTAAAAGCATAAATTTATTTACTTTAATTAGAAAAGGAAATGAGTACAATTGAGATACTTGTATGTTATTACTACCTCTATTCCTATTATAACTTCCAAATATGTTTGTCACACAATTTAAGATAGTGAGTATTGTGTGGTGAAGAGTTGTGCAGAAGAGAGAGAAATGTGTAAGAAATGTTGTGTATCCCAAATTCTTTACCAAAATAGAAAAATACAAGTTTTAATGGGACCGGACGAAAAAAGAAACTTATAATTGAAAACGGAGAAAGTAATTCTTTACCGTGTGTTGGAGCCCTACTGCGGTAGTTTGTGAAATGATAAAATATTACATACTGTATTAAGATTCCAGACCACTTCTCCGGTAAGATTTATGTTTCATAAATAAACCTCAAATCTTAACATGTATCAAAATTCAAAATCAAAATTGATCCATAAGATATACTTCCTCCGGTCCTAAATAAACTTCACATTTTGACTTCACACAAATTAAGGAAATAAATTTGATTTTATTGTAGAGTACACTGTTGTGATACTGTTTGCCACTGTTTGGCACTGTTTTGCATTAATTTGAGGTAGATAATTTGTCAAATAAGGAAGGGAGAAGAAGTGTGAAGTTTATTTTGGACCTACTCAAAATGGAAAGTGTGAAGTTTATTTAGGACCGGAAGAAGTACGTAGTATATAAGAAATAACCTTACATTTATACAATTTTATGAGTTTTCCATGTTCACCATTTGTTTTTGAAAAATGTTCGCCAAAATTTTAAATGTTAATAGATCTACGGGCATCATTTTATTTTAACAATAACCCTTGTAAAAAACGGTAACCTTCAATACTTTATCCCAAACTTAGCTTGGACCAGTCATATCACATATGTATGTGGGGATTTAACTTTTCAGATTCACTTTTTGGATGATATTTGATTTTACACTTTATTTTCAATTGTTCCAAAAGGTGGAATCTTCCACCCCAGGAGTCCCCACCCCGACCCGACAGGATGGTGGGGAGGTTAGTCACGGTGACTCAATCAGAATAATGTCAGTAGGCCATACACCCGTGCGCACCAGAGACCCAGCCTTATTTCAGGTTCTGTGACCTCCACCCGGTTGCTGCAGGGATTCGAACCTTGGTTCATTGTTCCAAATCTCCCACCACTCGACCAACTGAGCTACCCGTGCGGGTTTACATTTTATTTTTCAAAAAACTTTGACTTTGCACACATCATATAACATTCTGTGAAGAAAAATTTCTAAATGAAGTGCAAACTCAAAACATTTTTAAGTGAAATATGGTGCAAAGTGAAAGTTTTTTGAAAATTAGATGCAAAGTCCAATATCACCCAAAAAGTGATGTGCAAAGTGAAATCTTTGGTATATATATATATATATCCATATGAAAGAAGCAACACTATGGGTCTGTTTACTAACAGAGATATTTTCCAGTTTTTTGAAAAACTAGAAAACTGGAAAAACGAAAACAGGAAACGTGTTTACAAAAGAAAATTTCTCGAAAACCGGAGAAAGGAAAACAGAGAAATGTGTTTACCAAATCGTTTTCCAAAACCAAAAAAAATGAGATACGTCTCTATTTTTCTTAATGAATTGGAGACATGACTTTTACTAGTTTTCCAAATTCGGAAAACGCGGATGCTGCAGTGCCTCTGCAATGAATTTGCATACTTACGCCTAGTGGTGGATACGGTCCTGCTCCAATGTCAGTTCTAGTCGGATCCAACTAATGACCCGACGCCCCGACGGTCCCTATCTGGTCCGATCAATGATCCAGCGGTCCGGACCGGTATTGACCCAGTGGTCCCTGTCAGACCGGTCGACGGTCGAGCAATCCCGGTCCAATCCGGTCGATGACCCGAAGGTCCTAGTCCAGTCCAGTCGATGACCTGGCCATCCCTGCTCGGTCCTGTCCATGACCTGGCGGCCCTTTTTTGGTCGATCCACGACCCACTGGTCTTTGTTCGACTCGATCGATGACTCGATGATCCCGATCTGGTCCGATCGACGACTCGATGATCCCGGTTCGGTCCACGACCTGGCGGTCCCTATTTGGTCCGATCGATGACCCAACGGTCCCTGTTCAGTCCGATCAACGGTCTGGCAGTCCTGGTCCTATATGGTATGGTCAATGACTCGGCAACCCCCATCCGGTCTGGTCAACTACTTGGCGGTTTCTGTCCTACCCAATCAACCTCCAAATAGTCCCGTTTTATCCGATCAACAACCCGATGGTCCCTATCCTGTTCGGCCAATGACCCGATGGTCTGTGTTCGGTCCGATCGATAATCGAGCGGTTCTGGGCCAGTCCCTCCAATGACCCGACGGTCCCTATCCAAGCCAGTCAATGACCTGGTTGTTCAGTCTCAGTTTTTTGAAATCATTTTTAAAGTGAAGGGTTTTAAAAGAGCCGTTGGATTGTCAACTAACAGGAAAATGAGAAAAGAATTTGTCAAACTAACTATTGAGATCGATCGGGACCAACCAGTTTCGATCCCGACTTTCCTATATGTGGGACGTAGTACCTTACTTGGGTGAAAAATTTTGATGAACATGTTTTCAGATTTTAAAATGGAAAACTTAAAAATGAAAACAGAGAATTGAAGATAGAAAAACAAGAAATTTGAGAATGGATAACAAAAATAGAAAACAAGAAAATATCTCTGTTAGTAAACAATTTTTTTTTTTAATTTTTAACGTAAAGCTCTGTATTATGATTCAAAGTGACAGTCATCAACTATTACCGATATAACGAGACATTCAATGGATTTAGGAAAACGACCTTGCTATTTAGGCAATAATTAAATAAAGTATTTCGAGTATATTTTGAAAAATAATTTTAACAGATATATATTATAATGTAGTTAGTATTGATAACTGTGATTTAT
>CAMAPE010000038.1:43620000-43800000 GCA_945859875.1 Cuscuta europaea
TACGGAACGTGACGAGTTTATGTACAGAAACGCGCAATGATGTTCCAACAACACATAGTAGTGCAGCGGTTACATGGGAGCTTTTCTGACTCTGAGGTCGCTGGTTAAAACCTAGCTTCATCTTTTTTTGTTCCATTTTTCACTGCTGGGTTGAAGTAATATATACGAACTGCCAACAAAAAAATTCAAATTGGTTCATTTAGCTCACTGGTCGAGGGTCTCCTTCTTTGACCAAATGACTAGTGTTCGAATCCTAGCCTCATCTTTATCCATTTTTGCTACTTTTCTCCAATTTATTCCTTATTTGTTTTGAAGGAAATTCCACTTTTATTGACCTCCAACTTGAACTTTTGTTTTTTCTTCTTTAATTTATGCACATATGATCCAAATATCATCAAAAGTACCTGAAAATACAAAATACACGCATAATACCGCACTAATACAAATTAACGACAAATAATAAAAATATGTACATAAGTACAACTTTAATAACTAAAATTAACAACAAACTAAGCCTAAAAAGTGTGTAAAATATAACCATATCAAATCCCCCACACTTAGGCTTTTGTTTGTCCTCAAGTAAAACAAACAACAAACACAAAAATATACAAAATTTTGTAAAATTTACAAACATAACTAAACAAATCACTCATACATCTCTAATGTCCACTAAACGGTCCAATACCCTGAAATGTCACAAAATAACGCAATGAGAGTAAACTGAGTATTTGTGCCTATCACTAAGATTTTCAAATCAAACTTTTAACACAAACACCTATAGATCTAAATTAGTTCGGGTTATGCAGAACAAGTTTCTCCAATCCGCTAAATTCAAAAAAATGACACAAATAGATCAATTATGACTTTTTTCGGTGAGTGGCGAGATTAATGAGTGTGGCTAGTTGGAAGGAAAGTTTGGTGTAAGAATATACAAAGAGAGTTAGATTGTACTAATACTGAGCGGATCATCACAAGAATTTACAAAAACTTGGAGCATACAAAACAATGAGAAATATAAACATGAAAAGTAAAAAAATGGGGTTTTACAAAAAAAATTACAACGAGAATTTAATGTGCCTCTTTGTTTTTTTTTTTTGTTTTTTTTTTCTTTTTTTTTCAATTTTTCCTCTTTTTTTTTTCTTTTTTTTTGATTTTTTTTTCAAAGAGGGCACACACTGAATATTACAATGAAAAACTAACCCCAAAATTTACAAACAAATATGTACTTCACTCATATGACACTTAATAGTAGCTCCATTTATTCGCTCTCAAGTAACAAAACAATCTACTCTAGGATTAGAAAAGATTAACTTTGGATAGGGCTTTAGAAGGTTATGTATTTACAAGGTTACAAATAAAAAAGAATTAGTAACAAGTGAAGTAAGATATTTTACACTTGTACACTGAAAAGGCTCGAACGGGATTACTAGGGAAAGTGTTATTTATTTACAAAGGGATAATGTTTGGCTTCATGGGTAAACAAAGATGGCCTAAATCATTTCTAAATGTGTCAAGTTCAAATAAAATTTCAAGGAGAATAAATGTATGAACATCTTAATCTGCATAAACTTTCACTAATTCAACTATTAACCAATAAATTGGAAAAATAAAATCTAAGGTGTTTAATGTTAAAGTATTAAAAAAAATCAAGTTCAAAGCTAATACTAAGTTACTCTCAAAAAATTATAGTGACATTTCTCAAACTCAAACCACATTTCGTCAAAGAGGTGAATGAATAGTTTTAAAAAGTTATGGAAGTAACTAGTAAGAAAAAGTGTAAACTAATGTGTTGTTTGTCTATTGTTGTATTTTGGACAAGACTGATCTTTACTTTTCCAAACAAACACACAAAATAAAAATAAAAGAAAATAAAATCACACAAACAAGCAAGGAAAAAAAAAATCACACAAGAAATCAGGGTCGAACTACCCACTCCCCCACACTTAAAATTTGCACTGTCCTCAGTGGAAAATAAATTAAAGAAGTGTAAAGAAAACTTCCCTGAAGTGCGGACGGATGATGTTGAGATGTCCTTTCGAGCGGATGTGGCCCCTTTAGAGTCCAAAAACAAAAACCTAGACATTTTTTTTTCTCTTTTTTTTTTGCTTTTTTTTTTGTTTTTTTTTTGAAATTTACAAACTTGGGTTGCCTCCCAAGAAGCGCTCGTTTAAGGTCATTAGCTTGACCCATGCCTTTCATTCATTTTCTGGATCAGTGAGGCAATACACAGAAGTTGCCTCTTGTCTCTCACTTTGGGTACTTTTCCTTTGATATTCAAGGATTGATCTTCAAGATTAAGCACTTCAAATTTAAGTGCTTTAGGCATCGGTAAACAAATGCTTTGCAAAATTTCGAGACATAAATTCACCATTTCATTGGCTTGCTCATCTGCAATAGATTCTCGTATGGTGTACTCCATGGGATCTTTAGAAAGCCAATAAGACTTATCAAATGTCTTTATGATACAAGAGTCTATAACATCAGCATAGTAACCATCAAGGACACAAGGTGTATCCTTACTCAGCTCTTTTATATTGAATTCGATCTTATCATCCCCAATCTCAAGGATAAGGGTGCCTTTTTTGACGTTTATAATTGCTCCTGCCGTAGCTAGAAAGGGTCTCCCGAGAATAACAGGAACTCGGGCATCTTCTTCCATATCCAAGACAACAAAGTCTCCTGGGATATAATATTTGTCAATTTTGATAGGAACATCTTCAAGAATGCCAATAGGATATTTGACAGATCGATCAGCCAATTGTAATGCCATTGTTGTTGGTTTGGGATCCCCCAAGTGTAGCTTTTGACATAGTGAATAGGGAATTAAGCTAACACTTGCACCACGATCACAAAGAGCTTTGTTAACTTTAGATCCACCAATGACACATGTGTTTGAGAAGCTTCCAGGATCACGTAACTTGGGTGTAATTTTGTTTTGGATTATGGCACTACATTCTTGGCTCATTGCAACAGTGGTTGGATTCTCCTTCTTCTTTGTGAGAATATCTTTGAGAAATTTAGCATATGAAGGAATTTCTGTAATGGCATCAAGCAAAGGAATTGAGATATCCAACTGTTTGATAACATTCAAAAATTTAGTTCTCCGCTCCTCCATATTAGCTTTCTTCAACCTGTTCGGATAAGGAACTGGGGGAATATATTTCCTTACCGAACTGCCTCTTTCTTTCTTCGACCCTTCACGATCATCAGATGATTTCGGCATGGTACCGACATCAAGTTCATTGTTGTTGTTTCCACTTTTCTGTTGTTGCTCGGCCCTTTCCTCCAACACTTCATGTTCTTTTTCATCACTAGAAAGGGGCAAGGATTGATGTTGTTTCCCACTCCGAGTAGTGACGACATTGATTTGCTCCCTAGGGTTTTCAGGACAAGCAGGAAGCTTACCAGTCACCTTAGTTGATGATGTGGATGCTTGATTAGCATTTTGATTCTCAAGCATCTTGTTGTGAGCTCGAAGTTGACCAAGTTCTTCGGTGATTTGTTTCAGGGTTTCAGCTTGAGATAATTGGGACTTGAGAAGTTGGTCAACAATGTTTTCTAGGACAGGAGTTTGGGTTGTTTCAGGAGTGGGGAGAAGTGGTTTTTGCTGTTGAGTTGAAGGGTATAGAAGATTTTGAGTGGGTTTATAGTGTTGCTGGTTCACAATACCTTGGCCACCTCTGAATTGCTGTTATTGGTTTTGGAAACTGGGTGGTGCACTCTGATAAGATGGTTGTGGATTAGCAGCTCCATTTTGATTGCTCCAGGAAAAACCGGGATGGTTTCTTCCTTGAGGATTGAAATTACCAAATTGATTTTGTTGGGGCTGCCTGTTGTAGTTGACATAGTCAACTTGTTCCATTGCTTCCCATGGACAAGTAGACTGATTGTGTTTTCCACCGCAAGATTCACACATAAGAACGGGAATGGGAGCTTGAGTTGATGTAGAGTTTTGCACAAGAGAGACTTGTGCCATCTTTTGGATAAGATTCATCATGCTATCGACCTTTGTGGTTATGGCCGACATTTGATCAACTTCATACATGCCTCCGATTTTTGGTGGAGCAGATGATCGCTCAGAATACCATGTTGATCCATTTGATGAAATACGCTCCATCAATTCTTCTGCCTCTTCAAGTTCCAGGCACATGAATGATCCATTTGCTGACGCGTCCACGAGTACCCGAGAATTTTCATGTAGGCCTTCATAGAAAGCCGTCATCAAGTGCCAGTTTTGGATGTTATGATGTGGACACTGTCGCTGAAGTTCTTTGAATCTTTCCCAAGCCTCGTAGAGGGGCTCATTGGGATTTTGCTTGAAATTTTGAATCATTCTTCGAATTTTCGCCGTTTTAGATGGCGGGAAAAATGTTTTGAGAAATTCACCATGAAGTTGATCCCAAGTGGAGAAGTGATTATCCGGAAAAGAGTCAAGCCAACTCTGAGCTCGATCCCGTAGAGAGAATGGGAACAGGCGTAGTCTGACAGCATCAGTTGGCACACCATTGATTTTGAAGGTGTTGCATGCTCGAAGGAATTTTGTGATGTGATTATTTGGATCCTCCGTTGGCGCTCCGCCAAATTGAGTATTTGAAACCATATGAATGATAGCAGGCTTGATTTCAAAGTGATTCATGTTAACCTCTGGTGGAATAACACTGTCATGCTCATCCACGGGAGGCGTAACATAATCATACAACGGTTTTCTGGTCCTCATAACCTGATTCACGATTTGTTGATCGGGTACCTGCTCATTAAAAACAATATCGTTTGACATTTTTTTTATTTTTTTCTGTTCACGTATGTGCTTTTCAATGTCAGAGAAGAATAACAATTCACAATTCGCACCACGTGAACGTGTGAGCATAAGCAGAAGGGAATTGGGATTGGGGAAAGAGAGAGAGAGATGAAAAGAAAAAATAAATGCGGAATTAATTAATTAATTAAGGTTCGCACGTAGTCAATTGCTATAAACCGAACGAGACTAGTGAGCCCTTAAAGCAGTATGAATATATACAGTAATTCACCAGGATGCGGCTAGGCCGACAGATATGGTGATTTGAGGGAAGAAAAAAAAATAGCTACAGTAATAAATACAGTCTCCACCAAGATGCAGCTATGCCGACAGTCTGGGGATTATTAAGAAAAAAAAATAAATAAAAAGTGCACTCCACCAACAAGTGGACACGGCCGACAAGCTCGGGGATGCAAAATTTAAAAAAATGCTGAAATTAAAGTGCGGAAATTAAATTGCGATAATATAAGTGCACAAATTAAATTGCGATAATTAAAGTGCAGAAATTAAAAAGTTGGGGTTTGAACCACCATAAAAAGAAAAATAAACGGTCCGACCATATAGGCGGAGTATCCTTTGAATTATAATGAACAAGTAAGCGGTCCGACCATATAGGCGGAGTATCCTTTTAATTAAAATGTACAAGTAAGCGGTCCAGCCATATAGGCGGATTATCCTTTGAATTAAAATCTAACAATATGTTCAATGGTCCGAATGTCCAGATATGTTCAGTCAACAAGTCCAACTCCAATGCTCAGGTAAGATGATTATTCACAGTCCTTTTTTTTGTTTTTTTTTGATTTTTTTTTTGATTTTTTTTGAACTTTAATTAATCACTTTTTTTAACCTGCAAAGGTAAACAAGATAACAACAAAATAATATACACACAATTTAAAATAACTAAAATCGAAAGTTTATGCTCTCAATATTTTTTTTTCAAAACCGCTTCCCCGGCAACGGCGCTAAGTTGGTGTGTAGCATATAATGGGCACACAACTATTTTTTTACCCAAGGAAGTAGGGTGTGGAACCACAGAGAAGCGGGAAATAAAATAATTAAGCACAAACTAAGGATTAAAGTTGGGAATGCGTTTCTTTTGATTTTTGTTTGCTTGGAAAAGTAATTAAATAAAAGTGATTGAGAGAAGAGATTTTTATCAACACAAAGTTCAACCAATAGCAAGTAGGAGTAGAAATTGGCAACTAATTGTTCAATTCTCATTTGTAAGACATAATTGCTAATTTTATTCTTAGACAGATTGTGAGAAGTTGTAGATAAATATTTTAGGACCCAACACAAGTCACCTAAAATAAGTAACTAGTCAACATTTCCCAGTGATGGCCAAAACGAGACTAGTTGTTTAAGTGCAACGGCAACCTTAATTATTAACTATATTATTTACCCAACCCCGTGGTGTAAATAATATAATTAAATAATTAAATTCTCCCGTAAAACTTCAATCCGGGACAAGGTAAAAGAAGTTTAACGGTGTGTTCAGAAAGTGTTCATTTGTGTATTTAACAAACAATATGTTTATGATTGAGTACTCATAATATATATCACAAACACAACATAATTAATTTTCTGGACACAACAATCTAAATAGAACAAACTTAACAATTAAAATCAATACAAATTAAAACATGATAAGAACAATTAATTAACCAATTTCTAGCCCCAAATTTATTTAGCTATACATGTTGGGAAACATAGAAATAGATGAATCCATGATTAAAGTACAAGATTTAATGAGATAAGGAAGATCAAACTTGTGATAGATGACAATCCTTGGAGCTTTGATGCTAATCTTGACTTAATCTTGAATGAGAAAGTGATTAGTTATGGTTGAAGATGGGTTGATGATTTGGGGTTGAGAAATGAAGAGAGAAGGAGGAGGAAATATTTATGGGATGTTTAGAGAGAGGTTGGTCCGAACTTATGTGTGGAGGAAGATGGATTAAGATAATATAATGATAAGATGATTAATCATTAATTGCTGAAATTTACGGAACGTGACGAGTTTATGTACAGAAACGCGCAATGATGTTTCAACAACACATAGTAGTGCAGCGGTTACATGGGAGCTTTTCTGACTCTGAGGTCGCGGGTTCAAAACTTTGCTGCATCTTTTTTGTTCCATTTTTCACTGCTGTGCTGAAGTAATATATACGAACTGCCAACAAATAAATTCAATTTGGTTCATTTAGCTCACTGGTCGAGGGTCTCCTTCTTTGACCAAATGACTAGTGTTCGAATCCTAGCCTCATCTTTATCCATTTTGGATACTTTTCTCCAATTTATTCCTTATTTGTTTTGAAGGGAATTCCACTTTTATTGACCTCCAACTTGAACTTTTGTTTTCTTCTTTAATTTATGCACATATGATCCAAATATAATCAAAAGTACCTGAAAATACAAAATACACGCATAATACCGCACTAATACAAATTAACGACAAATAATAAAAAAATGTAAATAAGTACAACTTTAATAACTAAAATTAACAACAAACTAAGCCTAAAAAGTGTGTAAAATATAACCATATCATCTGTCAAGGTAGAGGTTCTGCTGCTGTGTAGGAGTCATTTTCTGTTGAATTTCCTCGAACTGAGCTCTGCCTATCCTCTGAGATCCATTTAGTCTCCATTCCCTGAAGTTTAGATCTTTTCTCTTCTTGGATGAGGTTCTGTGGGGAGATGAGGGTCTAGGGACTCCAGCTTCTTTCTTCTTTTGCATGGAAGCCTGAAAGTAAGGGACTGGATCAACAGAGGGGCCAGCTGATGTTCTGGCAAGTTGCTTCTTCTTAGGGTGAGGGTCCTCTTCCCCCTTTTTGGCATCATCCAGGTCAGAGATCATCATAACAATTCTCTGAAACTCTGTTGCCTGGGATGTGGCAATCTGCTCTAGGGTTTCTGGAAGTGTCTGTGTTACAGAGGTGAGACCTTCTATCAGACCTTGTTGTTGGTGGACAGCTGAGGCAATATCCTTGGAACTTGCTTCAAGGAGAACCAATTTCTGGTATCTCTCTTTGTCATCAGAAAACAAAGTTCTGGTTTGATCACGGTGGACGTTGCAGAGTTCCTCTATGTCTAGCAGTTGTTCTTTAATTTTGGTATCAACCCATTGGAGATCTTCAAGATTGGTGGAGATTGTCTAAATTGCTTTACCTTGAGCCATCAGGGTTTGGTGAAATGTGAATAAGGTCTTATGAATGCCTTCTACTTCGGTTGACAGAGCTTCAGTTTTAGCAGAGGATGAATCCATGAAGTTGTGTAAGGATTCTGTTAGGGCAGAGAAGCAGGATGAGATGAAGTCCATACCAGAGTTGAGGTTGTCATTAACGTGGGATAAGTGCTCAAAGTGTTTGTCGTTGATTTGAATGAGCTTGTTCATGCCATCCAAAATTTGTCCACCAAATTCTTCTGCAGCTTCAACGAACTCATTGAAGGGCATTTGGGGTTCTGTTCCTGCATGTTCTGGCATTCCCAATCCTCTGGACCTATGCATAGGAGGCCTTCTTGTTTGTTGCAAAGAGGGTTTCTGAGGAGAGGGTTCTCTGGTAGGAGTTGGTTGGCGTTTAGAGGTGAGATCTCCAGCAAGAGAGGATGGAAGGAAACCACCATTCTCACTATCAGATGAGAGGATACGGTGTAGAGGCTGTCTCTTGGGAGTAGATGCAGCTGAGTGCAGAGAGGTTCTGGGAGAGTTTGCTGCAGGAGAGGATGGCTTCTGGTGAGATTGAGGAGGGGATTTCTGAGTTGAGGTGGTTTTCTGGTGCTGGGGTGTAGGTTGAGGAGAGGGAATTTTTTGTTGAGGAGGAGATGGTGGAGGTGAAGGAGAATGATTCCTGGTAGAAGGTGTTGGTTTACATGGGGAAGAAGGTTTGGGTTTGACAGTAGGAGTTTTCTGGGGTGAGGGTGAGGGGGTATTGTGTGGAGGAGTTGTTTTCTGTGGTGGAAGGGATGTCTGTGGGGATGGGGTTTTCAGGTGAGGAGATTGGGGTGGAGTAGTAAAAGGAGTTGGGATTTTGGGTGAGGGTTGAGGTTCAGGAATTACCTCAAGCAGAGTCTCTGTGAATTGTGAATCCCTCCATTCTTTGACCAACTTCTCCATGGCCAAAGGAAGATCATTAGCAATGGAGGGTTCCCCTTCTCCATGAGCACTATGACGAAATTTGATGAGAGATTCCTTTCTCTTCTTCTCAATCAGCCACTCATCAAAGGCTGTCATCTCATCTTCTGTCAGAGCCTTGACATGCTCTTCTTCAGTGTCATGAATGTGTTTGCTTTTGCCTTTGCATTCCTTCTTTTTCTTGTCTGCAAGAACAGATAGAAGGAAGTCCTTGTTGAGGCATAGCTCAACATCTTCTGTACCAGTCCACCATAGGACTGCAGCTTCCTCACTGATAAAGTTGGGGAGCAATCTGATTAGTTCAGGGAGAGATCCCACTCTCCCCTTCTTCCAAGCCAGAACTCTGAGAAATTCTTTGTCAAGAGCAGAGGAGACATTCTCCTGGGGTTCTGAGTGCTCAGGGGTTCTGTTAGCTTTATGATGTTCTGGTGAAGAAAGCATCATTGGTTGATCAGGCATTGTTGTAGAGGGAGATCTGTCAGATTCCCCCTGACTAGTAGCATCCAGTACTGCTACTCCCTCTTCAGAGTCACTTGACTCAAAAACAATCCTTTTGCCTTGCCGAGCATTTCTGTTGACTGGAGCAGAGGTGATAGAATCCTCAAGCTCCTCCTGTACAGCAGGAGTCAGAATCTTTGCCTTCTTTGCTATGGGGGAGGCAGAGGGGGTGCTTTCTGTAGAGATAGGGGAAGGAGCATTTCTCTTTATAACAGACTTCTTTGCCACCAGCTTCTGAACTTTGGCTGGGGCAGCCTTCTTCAAAACAACCTTCTTCACAGGTTTTCTGATCAGAACCTCCTCCTCTTCGGATTCTGATGGGGTAGAGGGCTTCTGCTGTTTCTTCCCAGCCTTCTTGGGTTTGATGACCTTCAGTTGAAGCTTCTACCGGTTAAACTCCAGGGTCCTCAGCCTCTTTTGTTCAGCCTTGAGGGCAATCTTTCTGTCACCAGAGGTATTGAGGAAAAGTAGTTTGGTGTAGTCTGCCTCAATAGGGTTTCTCAGCCCTATCCTTGCCTTTAGCAGGGTTTCAGATATTAGAAGGTCATAACCCATGGTGGTTTTGAAAAGTCCGGTCTCCTTGTCTTTCTTCTTGATGAATTCAACTAGGGATTTGATGATTACCTGTTCCCAGTTGATGTTCATCCCATGATGAACCGCAAAAACAGCTTTTGCATTGAGAACTGTCATGTCGTCAGTGGAGGTGCTCTTGCTCCAGACACACCTATGGAAGATGTTGACGAGCTTCTCATAGTCACTTTGAAGAAGATTCTTCTTCATGTATAGTTTGGGAACTCTATCCACTTCAGGTCGACAGTAAAGTTGGATAAAGTTGTCCACAGTGACCTTGGCACTGTCTAGGGATAAGAAGCCTTCAGTGTCTTCTTCTTGAGGATCCTCCACTATGCCAAACAGAGCGTTGATAATTTAAGGAGTGAGGATTATGTCATCACCATTGACATTTGACTTGATAGTCTCTCCTTCATACGTAGCATTTAGATAGAACTCTGCCACGTCCTTCGTGCTGTAGGAATCAAAATGATAGCCTACAACCTTGTTTAGTTGTGATTCCTCCATTCCCTTGATGATTTTCATCATCGTTTCATGATTTGCTGCAAGTTCAGGGAGTGCGGAAAGATCGCAGTTCATCCCAGTATAGATGTTAGTGACCAAGATGTTGATTTCTTCCTTGGTGAGGTCGTTGATGTTGATGAAAGCCATTAAAGCAGGGAAAAGTTTGTGAGAACTTGAGAGATATGGAGGTTTGAGAATTTGAGAGTAATGAAAGCAGTAACGGTTTAGGTTTGAGGAAGAGGAATATATGGGTTCGGGTTAGTGGACGCTTGAGATTATTTACGGTTCCGAGGTACCAATAAATGGAAAAAGGGGCACAGTAAATATTTTGCGGTTGTATACCGTTTTAAGGGTAAAAGGGTAAAAGACCTTCATTAAGTTACTAGGTCACCCGGTTTCTCAAAATTTTCTAAGTCCACAACCTTCTGTTACATGTAAGGTTTTCTGAGTATAGAAAAGGGGGGAGGGGGGTTTCTGTTGCTGAGGTGTTCTGTCAGAAAATAGGTGCGGTCACTAGCTTTTCCTTTAAAGTATTGAAGGCCTTCTTGTAGTCCTCGGAAAACATGAACTCCACCTCCTTTTGCAAAAGTGTGCATAAAGGAGATGCAATCTTTGAGAAATCTTTGATAAACCTCCGATAGAAACCTGCATGTCCAAGAAATGATCGTATCTCCTTAACGGTATTAGGATAAGGTAGTGATTGGATGACTTCCACTTTTGCTTTCTCCACCTCGATCCCTTTGGACGATATCACATGGTCTAGGACAATTCCTTCCTCCACCATAAAATGACATTTTTCAGAGTTTAGAACAAGATTTGATTCTAAACAACTTTTCAAAACAAGAGATAGATGAAGTAGACATGAATCAAATGAGTCTCCATGGATTGTAAAATCATCCATAAAGACTTCCATAAATAGCTCAACATATTCAGAGAATATGCTCATCATGCATCATTGGAATGTGGCCGGGGCATTGCAAAGTCCGAATGGCATGCGTCGGTATGCAAAGGTGCCAAATGGACAAGTGAAAGTGGTCTTCTCTTGATCTTCAGGAGCTATAGGCACTTGAAAGTACCCTGAGTAGCCATCAAGAAAACAATAGAACTTATGCCCGACAAGTCTCTCAAGCATTTTGTAACACCCCGACCCCGTAGGCCCCAAGATAGTTACTTATGACCTCTAGTACTGTCCTCACAAACCGCCACTAGCCTTTTCCGCGCACTTTGTCCTCACTCGTGCGCGCCCTGAGAAACTTCCCAGGGGGTCACCCATCCCAAGACTACTCCCGTGCAAGCACGCTTAACTTTGGAGTTCTTGGCTAATGAGCTCCCTTAAAAGGAGATGCACCTTATTGGTATGAGTAGTACTATTAATCCCTTTAAATTAAATCTCAAGTGTTACAATCACCCCCACTTAGGAACGCAACGTCCTCGTTGCGCCCATAAACCAATCTCAATCATATCCCAGAATCTTTTCCCCTGCTAAGTGCCCGCCCGATATCCAACGGATCAGTACACTGTCGCAGGGTTGCTCTGATACCATTTGTAACACCCCGACCCCAAGGTAGTTACTTATGACCTCTAGTACTGTCCTCACAAACCGCCACTAGCCTTTTCCGCGCACTCTGTCCTCACTCGTGCGCGCCCTGAGAAACTTCCCAGGGGGTCACCCATCCCAAGACTACTCCCGTGCAAGCACGCTTAACTTTGGAGTTCTTGGATAATGAGCTCCCTTAAAAGGAGATGCAACTTATTGATATGAGTAGTACTATTAATCCATTTAAATTAAATCTCAAGTGTTACACATTTGGTCAATGAAGGGTAAAGGAAAGAAATCCTTTCTAGTTACCGCATTGAGTCTACGGTAGTCTATACATACCCTCCATCCGTTTTGAATTCGGGTGGGCATAAGTTCTCCATGTTTGTTCTCCACTACCGTGACTCCGGTCTTCTTTGGAACCACTTGGGTTGGACTAACCCACTTGCTGTAGGAAATGGGGAAGATTATCCCCATTTGGAGTAACTTGATCACCTCCTTTTTTACCACCTCCATCATAGGTGGGTTTAGTCTTCTTTGCGGCTGTCGCACCGGCTTGGCTTCATCCTCCATTAAGATGCGATGCATGCATGTAGATGGACTAATGCCTTTGATGTCGGCTATAGTCCATCCAATTGATAGTTTATGCTCCTTGAGCACCGCTATCAATTTGCCTTCTTGCTCCATGATCAATTTGTTTGAGATAATGACCGGTGGTGTCTCTTTTTCCCCCAAGAACACATATTTCAAGTGTTTTGGGAGTGGTTTAATTTCAACTTCGGGTGCCTGCAAAACTGAAGGCAAAGGCTTTTCTTCGGGGATGGTTAGTGGAAATGCTCTCGACCCCGGTGGCATAAGTGGGAGTTGGAAGTGAGTATCCAATTCCACTATCATAGCTTGTGTGTTGGGAGTCAAGGCAAGTTCTAAAGAGTTTTCCCCGAAGTCATTCTCAAGTATGCTCAACAATTCGTCTTCTCCATTAATTTCAAAAGTATTTTGTACAAGAGGGTCAACAATATCAATGACAAATAAAGAATGATTTTCATTTGGATATTTCATGGAGTCATAAATGTCGAATTCAACTTTATCTCCATCAAATTCCATTGTTAAAGAGCCGCTAAATACGTCAATCTTTGCTCTAGCGGTTTTTAAAAATGGCCTTCCTAAGAGGATAGGAACCGCATTCTTATCATTCTCCATTTCCAAAACATAAAAGTCAGCGGGGAAAATCAAATTGTCAACCATAACTAGTACGTCTTCGACAATACCTTCAGGGTAAGCATTTGATCTATCCGCAAGTTGAATGACTACTCCGGTTTCATTTAGAGGGCCAAGCTCAAGCGATTTGTATAAAGAGTAAGAAATGACATTAATTGATGCTCCTAAACCGAGCATGGCTTTTGAAAACGTAGTTCCTCCCAACTTACAAGGTATAGTGAACATGCCCGGATCATTGTATTTCTTTGGGAGTTTCTTTTGAAAAACTGCCGAAACACGTTCACTAACTTGGACTTTTTGTTTTCCATTGAGTCTATGTTTCCTTTTTATTGTACATAGTTTTTTGAAATTTTTTGCAAATCTAGGCACACCCTTTATCAAGTTAAGGAGAGGAATATTTACCTCACATTTGGAGAATGTCTCATAGATGTCCTTGTCTTTCTCCAGCTTTCGCGTTTCCCTTAGAGCCTCGGGGAAGGGTGCTTCAATTTCGGGGGTGACCGGTGGCGGGGTTGAGATTTGAATTTCCACCTCCGGTTGAGTTATTTCCACCAGCTCATCTTCTTCCTCCTCTTCGACAATGTGGCTCTTTGCCTTCTCCTTGGCAATAACCAACTCCTTGCCACTCCTTAATATGACTGCATGGGCTTGTTACCTAGGATTCGGCTCCGTTTGAGATGGTAGCTTTGCCGAATCCTTAGCTTCAAGCCTACTCACGGCATTTGAGATTTGTCTGATTTGGCTTTCCAAGTTGTGGATGCTGGATTTTGTTGTTTCTTGAAATTGGACCACACTTTGTTGCATCGTTGTCATATTCATGGCAAGTGATCGAATCATGTCTTCGGTGGACATGATCGAGTTCGAAGTTTGGCCTTGTTTATATTGTTGAGGAGGAAGATTTTGTTAGCCGACTTGTTCTACCTTTAGTTTTTGATGTTTACAGATAATGAAGCTAATATGTGTGTTGAGATGCTGCAGGTTTACTCATTCATGTCAATCCACTAAAAATAGTCTTTCTTGTTAGCTAGAAAAGCCATTTTATCAAGAATGTGTGGATTGCATATTAAAAGCTCTCAAATTCATTTTTATCACTTCAAATATATTCTTTATAACTAATCAAACATTTTTCTTTTGCACAGCAGAATACAATTCCTAAGTTTTCCCCAGCAGTTGAGTACTTTTTCAAAATAGTTAACTAGTTTTCCTTCTTTGAGTTTCTCTTGTTTTGAGTGAGCTGTCTTCAAGCTTTTTCTCCATCCTTTTGCTGCAGCTTAACCTCAATTTTAAGAGCTCTATATCCCTCTTTATTATGTGTTTCAATCGTGGTTAAAGTTCTCTAGAGTTTGGTTTTTAAGTTGTCCTTTTCGGCAGCCAACTGCTCGAGGCAACTGCTGAGGCCGCTGCTGTTGAGCCAACTGCTCGAGGCAACTGCTGAGGCCACTGCTGTTGAGCCAACTGCCGAGCCCTCTGCTGAGCCAACTGCCAAGCCCCCTGCCGAGCCAACTGCTCATGCCAAATTTTTTCAGCCAACTGCTCAAGTCAAACTTCTTCGAGCCAACTGCTGAGGCTACTGCTCCTAGCCCTCTGCCCTTAGTAGCCCGCTCCTTCCTTGAGGTTGTTCTCCTAGAAGTCTGCTACACTAATCGTTATTCTAAGTATTCCCTTCTTAGAAATCCATCCAGACTTCAATTCAAATTGATTCTTAAGTTCAGCGCTACTCTTTCGTTGACTTTTCCAGTAAAGACAAATATTTTATTTTGTCGTCTGGTAAAGACAATTAATTTATTTGGGGACCCAGATCCTTTTCTGAACATTGGAGCTTCTTTATTAATCATTCTAGCCGTTGGCACTATCTTCCAAATAAGGAAATCAATCAAATATCAATAATTGATATTATAGCCGTTGAAGCCAATAATTCCGCGATTCTTTCCTTCCAAATCTTTGATTTCAAATCTTCAACGGCCAAATCTTTTCCTATATATACTTCGTCTTCTACATTGATCAAAACAACGAATTACACACGAAAAATTCCACACGAAAAAAATTCCTGACGAAATACTTTACACCTTGAATATTCTGCGAAAAAGTCCACTTCGTCTCCTGAAGCTTTTCTTAATCTCTCTGTCTTGAATTCTGCTTGTGCTATCACTTTAAAATTTATTTGCAGAAATTCACATTGGTTTTAAGCTCTTGAAATTCATATTTTTAATCTTGATAAAACCAATTTTTGAGAGAGCTACTTGATATTTGCAATCGCACTTGTTCTTGATAAAACTTTATATCTTTGTGTGTATTGCCTTGTAATTCTCAACTCTACGTCAAGCATCAATCTTTATATTCTGCTTGAGAGTTTGAGATCATATTCTCTACTTGTATTTGTTCTCCATCTTGTAAGGTTTTGTTTGGTTTCCCTAAAACCAATCTTAGGTTGCTGATTAGCCCGTTGTAAAACCAACTTAGTTGAGGTTGTGTGGTTGTGCCTCTTGAAAACCACTGTGAGGTTTTTGGTGTGCCTCTAGAAAACCATTAGTTGAGGTTTTTGGTTGATCCTCTTGAAAACCATTAGGTGGTGAGTTAGCCCGTGTAAAACTCATACTCATTGGCAAGGGTTTGTTTGCCAAAACTTTAGGTGGTGCTCTTCTTGTGTTCAAGGGAGACCATTTTTAGTGGATTTGGAAATCCTGAGGGAGGTGCCCTTAGGTAGAGGAGTAGGATTAGCCGAACCTCTATAAATCATTGTGTTCTTACTTGTTAATTGCTTTCTTGTTTGAACACACACACACTCACGTAAACTGTTTGTTCTATTCTTGATTGTTTCCGCTGCCTTCATATCTCAAGCACAATTTTTTAAACACCTAATTCACCCCCCTCTTAGGTGCTTTTCGTGTCTTTCAATTGGCATCAGAGCAGGTTACTAGAATAGTACTTAATTGTACCTAGTGATCCTCTCTTGTGTGCTTAAGTGAACTGTGTGTTGATCCCTCTGCTGTAGTATTTGAGTGCTCTGCTAGTCTTTTGTTTGCGCTTAATTTCTAAGATGTCTTCTCACAACATCTCCAAACCTCCTTTCTTCAATGGTGACAATTATGCCTATTGGAAGATGAGAATGGAACATTATATTCAGTCTATTGATTATGACATTTGGATTTTAATTGTTAAAGGTCCTTATGTTCCTTCTAAGACTGTGAATGCAATGACTTTACCAAAGGAGATGGACGAGCTAAATGATATAGACAAGAAGCAGCTAAGTTTGAATGCAAAAGCCATCAATGCTTTTCACTGTGCTCTTGGTCCAGACGAGTTCTCAAGAGTTAGCCAATGCAAATCTGCAAAAGAAGTATGGGACATGCTTGAAACAACTCATGAAGGAGATACTCAAATCAAACAAACCAAGATTGCTCTTGGTACATCCGAGTATGAAAGATTCAAGATGAAGCCAAATGAATCCATCCAGGATATGAGCAAGAGGTTTAATGATATCCTCTCCTCGTTGAGTAAGTTGGGTAAGAAATATTCTACCCAGGAGGTAAACCTTAAAATTCTATATTCTTTACCTAAACTGTGGGAGAATGTTATTGTTAATCTTACACCTCAGTGTACTAACATGTCTACTGCTAGTATATGGAGTACTTTGATGTCTCACGAATTATACTTAGAAAGACAACAGAGTGAGGATGCCCAAGATAAGCTGGCTCACAAGACTATGGCGCTAAATCTCAATAAAGAGAAGCATGAGCAACAAAGTCAAAGTAAAAAGCAATAGTGTCACTCATCCAAGCTGAAATTAAAGAACAAAGTTCAGTAGACGGCTGAAAGTTCCCAGTAGAGTGAAACTGAGAGTGAAGAAGATGAGGCAGCCTTGTTCAAGCGCTACAAAAAGTTTGTCAAATGGAACAAGGACAAGAGACCTGACAAGTCTGCTGCCAAAGGTAAGAAATATAATTCTAATACTCTAAAATGTTATGAGTGTGGTGAACCAGGGCATACAAAGGCCTACTGCCCAAAGCTAAAACAGCAGCCAACTGCTGACAAGAAACATCAAGGTGGCTGGAAGAAGAGAGGCAAATCATTGCAAGGAAACTGGGATGATCTCAATTCCGATGAATCCTCCTCCTCGAGTGAGCAATCGATGATGAGCACGCACATGTCTGCTACATGGCTCACAAAGATGATGAGGTAAGCTCTTGTTCTTCTTACTCTTCATCTCATAGTTTTTCATTTGATGAGATTAGAGAAGCTTTTGAACAGTGTCAGTCTGATTTGTTTCAAACTCTGGAAGAGAAGAAAATTTTGAAAAAGAAGCTCAAAGATTTGCAATCTAAATTTGATATTCTTGAAAAAGAAAAACTTGAGCTTTCACGCAAAAATGAATTTTTATCAAAAGAATATGCTACTCTTAAAAACATCAGTGACCAACAGAGTTACTCTTTAAAAAGGTTGTATCATATTAGGCCTACTCAAGAGGCAGTTTGGGATTCTCAACACCCAAACACTAATAAGAGGGGACTTGGTTTCGAAGAGGACCCTAAGGTTGTTGAAATAACAACAAAATATTTTTCTAATAAAGTAAAAGGTTTTGTTAATCCCTCTTCCAGCATACACCAGTCAAAGACACCTCTTAAATCATGCCACTATTGCATGAAGTCTCGTCATTTAGTGACTGATTGCAAAGTGAAGTAACTGGTTGAGATGGGTAACTTGATTCCACCTTGGAAGAGACCAAGATGGGTAGTCAAGGGTTCCAAAACTAACCCTAGAGGACCCAACTTTAAAAGGGTACCATATTCAAAATATTGAATGTTTTTGTAGGCATTCTTGAGCACCCAAAACACCACTTGGATAGTTGACAGTGGCTGCTCAAGACACATGACCGGGGACAAAGCATGGTTCAAAACTTTAACCTCCAAAGCTGGTGGTAATGTCACACTCGGTGACAAATCAAAGAAGAAGGTAATAGGCAAAGGGAAGGTAAGTATTTCTAACTCTACTTCCATTAAAGATGTGCTACTTGTTGATGGTCTTAAATATAATCTTTTGAGCATCAGTCAGTTGTGTGATGATGGCCATAAGGTTGTGTTTACTGCCAATGCTTGCACCTTTTATGATAGAGATAGTAATAATGTGCTCTTTTCTGCTCAGCGTGATGGTAATTTATATAGATTTTCTAGTTCTGATTTTCATCACTCTACTATTACATGTCTTCATTCTTCTCATGATGATTCTTTTCTGTGGCATAGAAGATTAGGACATGCTAGCTTTGATTTGCTCTCTAGATTGTCTTCTAAGAATCTTGTTGTTGGACTGCCTAATATGAAATCTGCCAAGTTGCAATTCTGTGATGCATGTAAACTGGGGAAACAACACAAAACTTCTTTCAAACCAAAGAAGGTTGTTTCAACTTCACATCCCTTACAACTACTACACATGGATCTTTTTGGACCAATTGGTGTAGCTAGCCTAGGTGGTGCCCAGTATGTCTATGTGATTGTAGATGATTACTCTAGATTTACTTGGACTCTCTTGCTTGCACATAAATATGATGCATTTAATGTGTTTGCTAAGTTATGCAAGAGAATACAGAATGAGAAAGGGTATACAATCACAAGCATAAGGAGTGATAGGGGAGGAGAATTTAGAAATGCTGAATTTGAAGCCTACTGTGATGATCATCGTATAGATCACAACTTGTCAGCCCCTCGGACTCCTCAACAAAATGGTGTGGCAGAAAGAAAGAATAGAACCCTTCAAGAGATGACACGCACCATGTTGAATGAACACAATCTGCCTAAATACTTTTGGGGAGAAGCCATCCATAGAGCTTGCTACATGCTTAATAGAGTACTACTACGCCCCATTCTAAAGAAGACCCTCTATGAATTGTGGCATGGACGAGCACCAAACATTTCATACTTCAAAGTATTTGGATGAAATGCTCTATTCTGAACATTAAGGATCAGTTGGGTAAGTTTGATGCAAAATCCACTGAAGGTATTTTTCTTGGTTATTCTTCGGTTAGTAAAGCTTATAGAGTCTTTAATAAATCAACTAGATGTGTAGAAGAGTCTATACATGTTGAATTTAATGAGACTAGCCCATTTGAGCCGAGAAAGGAACTTATCTTTTCAGATGATGAAGCTGAAGACCAGCCACCTGCCACTCAAGACCAGCCGACTGCCGCTCAAGATCAGCCCCCTGCTGAACAAACCAGCCAACTGTCGGCTGCCTACAAAGGCTTGAAGGACCATCCGGCTAAGAACATAATTGGAGACATCTCTAAAGGCGTAAGGACTAGAGGTAACATTAACCATTGTGCATACTATGCATTTGTTAGTCAATTTGAGTCCAAAAATATAGAGGAAGCCTTAAGCGATGATGAGTGGATAATTTCCATGCAAAAGGAGTTAGACCAGTTTGAACGTAATGACATTTGAGAATTGGTTGAAAGACCAAATAACCATCCCGTTACTGGTACAAAGTGGGTCTTTAGAAATAAGTTAGATGGAGGTGAGATTATCACCAATAAAAGCCGACTTGTTGCGAAAGGGTATAATCAAGTAGAGGGACTTGATTATGAGGAAACCTTTGCTCCTGTTGCTAGGTTAGAATCCATTATGATGCTTCTTACTTATGCTAGTTACATGGCTTTTAAACTTTTTCAAATGGACGTTAAAAGTGCATTTTTAAATGGAATCATTAAGGAGGAAGCTTACGTGGAGCAGCCTCCTGGTTTTGAAAATGTCACCTTTCCAAACCATGTATACAAGCTTAAGAAGGCTCTCTATGGTTTAAAACAGGCCCCACGTGCTTGGTATGAAAGGCTTTCATAATATCTTCTTGAAAATGGTTTTTCAAAAGGGGCTATTGACTCAACATTGTTTGTACGCACTTTGGCTAATGATATTATTTTAGTTCAAATTTATGTTGATGACATTTGATGCACACTAATTAGTAGTGCATAATTACATGTTTTTATGTTTGATTTATGTTAATTGTTTGACGTTTTATTTAGTTTGTAAACATTTATGTGATTTCAGTTGTAATTGTATTTTAGTCTTTTTTTGTAAGTTGTAAAGTTTTGTTAGGATTGGTGGTGTTGGAAAGGAAGACTTTGAAGTGAAGAAAAAGAAGATTTGGCTGCCCAGGAGCAAATACCCGACCGGGTATAAACCCTGACCCGGTCGGGTAAGAAGTGAAAAACGAAAATGCAAAGAAAGTGCATGGCCCGGTCGGGCCCACTACCTCACCCGGTCGGGTGAGAAGTGACCGGAGACAACCCGGCGTGCAAAGATCACCCGAACGTGAAGAATATCCAATTTTTGCACTCACCTGGTCGGGTCCCTTACTTGACCCGGTCGGGTCTGACTTGACCCGGACACTTTAACATGCCAAAGATCACCAGAACGTGGGGAAATATCTGATTTTGACCGGACCCGGTCGGGTGAGTACTTGACCCGGTCGGGTACCCGGCCAAAGGTGTTGAAAAACACCTATAAATAGCACACTTTTTCTTCACAAAAGATCATCCCTTCTTCCATACTCTTTAGCTCAGTTTAGAATAGCATTTCTTTATTTTTTTCTAGCTATGTTTAGTCTCCAAATGAGGAGCTAAACTTCCATTCTTGGTGTTGCTCTTGAAGCTTGGTGATTATTAAAGTTGTGAGTTATTTTCTTAACTTCTTTCCTTGAATATTAATTAATAGTTCTTTCCTTAATACCATCTCTATATTAATGTTGGGGAGTGTTGCTAAGATGACAATTAGTTAACATCTCGACATTAGTTAGAATGGTATTTTCTTCCTCTATATTAATGTTGGGGAGTGTTGCTAAGATGACAATTAGTTAACATCTTGATATTAATTATAGTAGGATTCTTCTTCTTTAATAATATTCTTCCTTGAATATTAATTAATTCCTACTCATATTTCATATTAATATTTTGAACATTACTTAAAGGATCAACTAGTTTTGTTTCATATATTAATTATTACTAGAAACGATCAACGAACCGATGGTTAATCGTTGATGGTTTCACAAGTAAGTAACTTCAGTTTATTAATGCACGGTCGTGGTTAATAAACTTAAGAGGGATTAATTTTGTTGGTTAAACCGAAACCGTTGTGTTGAGGTTATCAATCTCAATTGATTTCATCAAGGAGTTAGAAAGATTGAATGCTACTATTAAATCGGTATAAGGCGTTGTTCTATATTTGATTAATAGTAAGAGTTATTAATGAACGGTCGTTGTTAATAACTACCCTCGATGAAGTGGATATACTCCCCGATTGAGTATTCGAGAGGGAATAAGTTATAGATATAACAATGATCGACTAAAATATATCAAAAAGTGGAAAGTAGCAATGCCAAGTCCTTTTTATCTTTGACTTAAATCTCATATAGGTCGTTCAACTTAGTTTTTAATTAAATTAAATCACTCAATCCAAATCCCCCCTTTATTTACTAAGTTTCATAAAAAGAGAATTATTCCTTTCCCTGTGGATACGAACTCTACTACGCTATACTACGTATAAGTGTTTAGTATTGAATTTATTTTGACGCACCTTGACAAAAGTGCTCGTCAACATTATATTTGGTTCTACTAATCACTCTATGTGTGAAGAATTTTCTAAAGTCATGACGAGTGAGTTTGAGATGAGCATGATGGGTGAACTCACATTCTTCCTTGGACTGCAAATCAAACAAATGAAGGAAGGAACTTTTATAAGTCAATCCAAATATGCTAAGGAGTTGGTTAAAAAGTTTAATCTACAAGAAGGTAGACATTTTGATACTCCAATGAGCTCAACTGCCAAGATTGATAAAGATGAAAATGGCAAACCCACTGATGAAAAGGTCTATAGAGGTATGATTGGTAGCTTATTGTATTTAACTGCTTCTAGACCTGATATTATGCATGATGTTTGTGTTTGTGCTCGCTATCAATCTTGCCCAAAGGAATCTCATCTTGTGGCTGTTAAACGTATCATTAGATATGTTAAAAGCACAACCAACCTAGGACTTTGGTATCCAAAGGGATCCAATTTCTCCTTAGTTGGGTATAGTGATGCTGATTATGCTGGGTGTACAATTGATAGGAAAAGTACCAGTGGTACTTGTCAATTTCTTGGTCACTCGTTAGTGTCTTGGTCATCCAAGAAGCAAAACTCAGTTTCCATATCTACTGCTGAAGCAGAATATGTTGCCTTAGGCAGTTGTGTTGCTCAAATTTTATGGATGATTCAAACATTAAAAGACTACAATTTGAATTTTACTAATGTGCCTGTGTTTTGTGATAATACTAGTGCTATTAATATTTCCAAAAATCCTGGTTTGCACTCAAGGACCAAACATATTGAGATTCGTCATCACTTTATTCGTGATCATGTGCAAAAAGGAGACATTTGTGTTGATTTTGTGGACACTAAGCACCAACTAGCGGATATATTCACTAAACCGCTAGATTATGCACGTTTTAGCTTTTTAAGACGTGAATTGGGAATGCTTGAAATTAGTTAAAGTGAGTCCATTCACTGTCAATCATAAATTGGGATTGTGTGCCTTGATATGTTATTGGTTAAGTATGGAAAACACTAGTCCTCAAGGTAAAATGCTCCAGGAAAGTGATCCAGATGTACTGAAAGAGAAACCGCAGACAACTGCTCCAACCAGTAGACCACTGCTACCTAGCAGATGACTGAAATTGGTTCAAAGTTGATTCAAATTGGTATCAGACAGATGACTGAAGCATCAAGACAGGAATGAGGTTGTAAATATCAAGATCTAGACGAACAACAGTGTTCTCTATACTTAATCATTTATTAACATGATCATAACACAACCCCTACATTCCTTAAAATTCTCCTACCTGCTCCTCTTTATTTGGTATCATTATTATTTTAATTGATATCTTATATCCTCTATGTGTAATTCTTTGTTTATTCTCTCAATGACCCTCCATTTTTGATAGTGACAAAGGGGGAGAAATATGTTGACTTCAAGTATGTCTCATACTGTATGGGAAAAAGTCCCTGACCTAAGTCAATCAAAAAAAGAGGAAAGAGATTCTCTTTGTATGGGGGAGAGTGTTTATATATTTTGGTATCAAGAGAGTTGCATGAAGTGAGGGGGAGCTTGCTGTTAAATGTTTTTTCAACTGTTTTTATGCTCTCTTGAAGTCATTATTTGTCAACATCAGAAAGGAGGAGATTGTTAGCCGACTTGTGCTACCTTTAGTTTTTGATGTTTACAAATAATGAAGCTAATATGTGTGTTGAGATGCTGCAGGTTTACTCATTCAAGTCAATCCACTAACAATAGTCTTTCTTGTTAGCTAGAAAAGCCGTTTTATCAAGAATGTGTGGATTGCATATTAAAAGCTCTCAAATTCATTTTTATCACTTCAAATATATTCTTTATAACTAATCAAACATTTTACTTTTGCACAGCAGAATACAATTCCTAAGTTTTCCCCAGCAGTTGAGTACTTTTTCAAAATAGTTAACTAGTTTTCCTTCTTTGAGTTTCTCTTTTTTTGAGTGAGCTGTCTTCAAGCTTTTTCTCCATCCTTTTGCTGCAGCGTAACCTCAACTTTAAGAGATCTATATCCCTCTTTATTATGTGTTTAAATCGTGGTTAAAGTTCTCTAGAGTTTGGTTTTTAAGTTGACCATTTCGGCAGCCAACTGCTCGAGGCAACTGCTGAGGCCGCTGCTGTTGAGCCAACTGCTCGAGGCAACTGCTGAGGCCACTGCTGTTGAGCCAACTGCTGAGCCCTCTGCTGAGCCAATTTCCGAGCCCTCTGCTGAGCCAACTGCCAAGCCCCCTGTCGAGCCAACTGCTCAAGCCAAATTTTTTCAGCCAACTGCTCAAGTCAAACTTCTTCGAGCCAACTGCTGAGGCTACTGCTCCTAGCCCTCTGCCCTTAGCAGTCCGCTCCTTCCTTGAGGTTGTTCTCCTAGAAGTCTGCTACACTAATCTTTATTCTAAGTATTCCCTTCTTAGAAATCCATCCAGACTTCAATTCAAATTGATTCTTAAGTTCAGCGCTACTCTTTCGTTGACTTTTCCAGTAAAGACAAATATTTTATTTTGTCGTCTGGTAAAGAAAATTAATTTATTTGGGGACCCAGATCCTTTTCTGAACGTTGGATCTTCTTTATTAATCATTCTAGCCGTTGGCACTATCTTCCAAATAAGGAAATCAATCAAATATCAATAATTGATATTATAGCCGTTGAAGCCAATAATTCCGCAATTCTTTCCTTCCAAATCTTTGATTTCAAATCTTCAACGGCCAAATCTTTTCCTATATATACTTCGTCTTCTACACTGATCAAAACAACGAATTACACACGAAAAATTCCACACGAAAAAAATTCCTGACGAAATACTTTACACCTTGAATATTCTGCGAAAAAGTCCACTTCGTCTCCTGAAGCTTTTCTTAATCTCTCTGTCTTGAATTCTGCTTGTGCTATCACTTTAAAATTTATTTGCAGAAATTCACATTGGTTTTAAGCTCTTGAAATTCATATTTTTAATCTTGATAAAACCAATTTTTGAGAGAGCTACTTGATATTTGCAATCGCACTTGTTCTTGATAAAACTTTATATCTTTGTGTGTATTGCCTTGTAATTCTCAACTCTACATCAAGCATCAATCTTTATATTCTTCTTGAGAGTTTGAGATCATATTCTCTACTTGTATTTGTTCTCCATCTTGTAAGGTTTTGTTTGGTTTCCCTAAAACCAATCTTAGGTTGCTGGTTAGCCCGTTGTAAAACCAACTTAGTTGAGGTTGTGTGGTTGTGCCTCTTGAAAACCACTGTGAGGTTTTTGGTGTGCCTCTAGAAAACCATTAGTTGAGGTTTTTGGTTGATCCTCTTGAAAACCATTAGGTGGTGAGTTAGCCCGTGTAAAACTCATACTCATTGGCAAGGGTTTGTTTGCCAAAACTTTAGGTGGTGCTCTTCTTGTGTTCAAGGGAGACCATTTTTAGTGGATTTAGAAATCCTGAGGGAGGTGCCCTTAGGTAGAGGAGTAGGATTAGCCGAACCTCTATAAATCATTGTGTTCTTACTTGTTAATTGCTTTCTTGTTTGAACACACACACACTCACGTAAATTGTTTGTTCTATTCTTGATTGTTTCCACTGCCTTCATATCTCAAGCACAATTTTTTAAACACCTAATTCACCCCCCCTCTTAGGTGCTTTTCGTGTCTTTCAGATTTGATGGTTTAGAAGGTTGAGAGTTTCCGTACCTTAAATTAGGATGATCCCTCCATCCCGGATTATAGGTGTTGCCTTGAGGGTTATACCTCTTTTGATTTTAAAACCCCAAAGCATTGACTTGTTCGAAGTTCTCTTCTTGTAGCGTTGGGCAAGAGTCGGTGGGGTGCCCTTGTGTCGAGCATATGCCGCAGACCTTGACTTCTTGAGTTTTTAGATTTAAGAGAAAATCCTTAACCAAATAAGTCAAGCTGGCTACTTGACTTTCCAACGAGTTGTTGGATTCTGCCGCCATAACTCGTTTTGATGACCACCGATTATAGTGTCTACAATTCTCGGCCAACTCCGAGATAAGGTTTCTAGCTTGAGAAGGAGCCTTGTTGACAATTCCCCCTCCACATGCGGCGTTTATCATCCGCCTATCTTCATTGCAAAGACCATCATAGAAGTATAAGATGAGGTCTTGCTCCGAATAGCCGTGGTATGGACAGCTTGCACAAAGTTTCTTGAATCGTTCCCAATATTCGTAGAACGATTCATCATGATTTTGCTCCACGTTGCTAATTTGCTTTTTGAGAGATGAGGAGAAAGAGGCAGGGTAATACCTTTCGAGGAAAGCTTTCTTCATGGATGCCCATGTACCTATACTTCCCGAGGGAAGATAGAATAGCCAATCCTTTGCGGTGTCTTTGAGGGAGAATGGAAAAGCCCTCAATTTGATTTGTTCTTCCGAGGCACCATTGGGACACATGCTTGTGCACACAATATGGAACTCCGAAAGGTGTTTGTTCGGATCTTCTCCACTCAGGCCATGGAAGGATGGCAGCAGATGAATGAGCCCAGATTTTAGCTCAAACGTATTACCCTCATCAAGTGTAGGGAAGGTAATACACAGTGGTTGTTGATTCAAATTTGGAGCTGTGAGCTCCCTTAGTGTTCTTGTTTCAAGAGCCATGTGGAAGGACTCTTCGGATTCGCTAGAACTAGAGCTAGCGGTGTATGAATCTATGGTAGATGATTCTTCCGAGTCGGTATTAGAAAATTTACTTTTCAACCGCTCAAAAGTTTGTTCTATTTTGGGGTTGGTTTGATAGGTGATTTCGTTCAGTGAACGATATTTAACCATATATTTCAAAGCTCAGAAATAGAAAACCAAGAACTCTTTATATTTTTATTTAATTTTTTTTTTATTTTTCTTGAAATGAAATAAAAGAAAAAATTATTGTCTTTCCCTGGCAACGGCGCCAAATTTGACGTGCACTTGTCGTGAACTGCACTCAAAATAAATACAATATAACAATTATATGTAGTATAACGAAGTAAGGTTCGTATCCACAGGGAAAGGAATACTTTTCTTTTATATAATGAGAAACAAAGGGGGGGTTGAGTTTGATTTAATTTAATTTAAGTAACACTAAGATGAACGACTTATGTGGTTTAATTAATAGAGATGAGGACTTTGTTTTGCTTTTATCCACTTAATGAAATGTTTGTCGATCCCGGTTATATCTTTAACTATCTTCCTCTCGAATACTCAATCGAGGAGTATCTCCAGTTCATCGAGGGTAGTTATTAATAACGAGATGCGTTCATTAATAAAACTTACTATCGAGTCAATATAGAACAAGCGCCGTATATTAACTTGATAGTAGCAATAAACTTAAGATGAAAACGATTGAGATTGATAACCTCAACACAAGCGGTTTATTGGTTTAATCAAAATAATTAATTCCCCTTGGCATATTAACCATGAGATGCATGCATTAATAATCCAAGTTTACTACTGTTGAAAGAACCGGATTAATAACAAACGTATTAACCGATTGATTCTAGTAATAATTAATATGAGAAACAAAACTAGTTGATACTTTAAGTGATGTTAAAAATATTAACATGAAATATGAATAGGAATTAATTAATACTCAAGGAAGAATATTAAAGAATATGAATCCTACTATGATTAATATCAAGATGTTAACTAATTGTCATTTTAGTAACACTCCCCAATATTATCATAGAGGAAGAAATAACTACTACTATAACCAATGTCGAGATGTTAACTAATTGTCATCTTAGAAACACTCCCCAAATTTGATATAGAAATAGTATTTTAAAGGAAGAATTAATATTTAAGGAAGAAGATTAAAGAAAATAACTCACAACATACAAATTCATTAAGCTTCAAAATAGCAAAACCAAGATAGAAGAGTTTAGCTCCTCATTTGGAGACTAAACATGATGAAAAATATAAAGAAAGAACTATTCTATACTGAGCTTAGATGTATAAAGGAATTGGATATCAATTGTGAAGGAAAGAGGGTGTATTTATAGGCTTTTGGGATGGGACTCGGGTACTCGATCGGGTATATACATGGTACCCGATCGAGTATGTGTGTAATACCAGATTCGAGGTATACTCGACCGATTTTAGGCTATGTTCCAAAGGTATACCCGATCGAGTATATGTTTATACTCGGTCGGGTATGTGTAGAAAGTGATATTCGAGCTATACTCGACCGATTTTGGGTTTAACACTAGTACAAAAAAGGCTTTTCGCATCGGTCAAAAAAGGCTTTTCACATCGGTCAAACAGCCGATGTGGTTCCAGCCCATGTGAAAAGTATTGACTTTTCACATCGGTCAAACAGCCGATGTGGAAATTCTTTCTACATCGGTCGTTTAGTGCCCGATCTAGAAGATAGTCCGAAACAGCGTTTTTAATGATATTTCACGTCGGTTATAACCCATGTAGAAAAGAAACCACATCAGTTATTTTACAACTGATGTAGAAAAGCTTCAATTTTTCCCGGAGCATAGGTTTTTCACATCGGTTATGACCCATGTAAAAAAGCAATCACATCGGTTATTTCACAACTAATGTGAAAAGCTTCATTTTTTTCGGAACATATGTGTTTCACATCGGTTATAACCCATGTAGAAAAGCAATCACATCGGTTATTTCACAACTGATGTGAAAAGCTTCCATTTTTTCGGTAGTTTCACGAAAAGAATTTGCAATATGACCCCCGTTTATACTATAATCACATCATTAACGGTATCATCAACTACTATAGCACAATTTTTCGTCTGTTCACTTGATCTATCTAAAACAACTTAGTTTTTCAATTCTTCCACAAATGTTAAACAAGTTCTAGTAACAACTTAGTACATAATAATAAGCTAAAGTAAAACAATCCTTGCACAAGTCTAGAGTAATAACACATTGTACAAAGTTACAAGTCTCATCATCACTCAAAAACTTAAACAAACACGTTCATCATGTGTCGTTGATGGATTGCGTCATTTCTAAGAAATATGATGCCCAACGAGTTCGTACTTCATCAATCTCTTCTGATGAGAATGATTCCGGATTGGCGAATCGCTACAAATTAAATAAGAAGGTTATTAAAAAACATTACATGGAGAAAACCTATTGAACGTAAATAAAATAATAATGTACCTCATCCCACATTTCAAGAATTGCCGCTGAAACAATATTCAACATATGCAACATCACATAATAACCACATTCATAACTTCCAACTTGCATTCGAGACTACAAGTTAGAACAACATAATTACTAATCAGGAATTACGGTATTCAACTTGGTGCTACACAAATGAAAGTAAAAATAACATACAAAGCAAAGTAGTAGTAATTTACCATAGGAATAATCCATTTCACTCTTCCCTTTCTTGAGTATGGCTTGCCTCCATTGCACTATGTAATTTATAATATTATATATATATAATAATAAATTATTTATGTAATTAAGATATACAATATATATTCAAAAATAAACAAAACGGAATGTACAAAATACTTACGCATCAATAATATTTTTGAATTGTCTATTTGGGTTATTCCTCAAAGAACACAAGAAGACAATAGTGTTTTGGACAGGAGAGAGAATAAAGAGCTGCCAATGATTCATGTATACATAAAAAATAAGATAAAAGACAAACAATAATTTAAAAAGAAAATAATACATAAAAAAATATTTTTATCTTCAAGTAGGAACCAAGTATGTGTTCTAGTAACTTTTACTTCTTGGTAGTAATAAGGAGCCAAGGATGTTGCAAGCGATAAGCTCTTCCTTCAAGGACCTTAGGCATATTTGGCATTTCAACTGACTCACCATGCCTAATATGTCTCTCCTAAGTACTCTGAACCCATTTTACTCGCAAGGTGCCCATAGTCAGAACTTGTGTCAAAATAATCTCGTTCCTTCCTCCGTGCAGAGATCATATCGACATTTTTGTTTATATAAGCTTGGGAACGGTTCACAATACCCACCCAAGGATGTTGCAAGCGATAAGCTCTTCCTTCAAGGACCTTAGGTGACAATACAACTTCAATCATGAGAAGAGTGACTAGTTTGGCAATCAATGATGGGAGTGAAAAAATTACATCACGAAACAGATTCATCTTATGTACTGCAAATGCTCAAAATTCAGAAAGAATCTCTAGAAAATTTACAGTACTAAGAGGTGACAACACAATCTGATGCATTCTCGTGAGTACTTGAGTATCCCACATCAAGGTTTGAGTATAGTATATACGTGTGAGGACGTGAGGTAAACCTCACGTCTTGAGGATCCTTTTAGGTCAATTATCCACGCTTGCGCCACTAGTCCTTTAAAAAAGGTGTGCTTGTGTGGGTGGGGGCACTCACATCCAAAGCGTTAGTTCCTTTATCCATCAGATCAAGCTTTGTAAGAACCCCAAATGTTCGCTCTCCTGCATACGTAAGATTTTTCTTTAGGAAAAAATGCAGACATATTGCGTGATCAGAATATCACGAGATTCAGAACCAAATGCACCTGAAGGGTCCACTTCTCTTGAAAGTTTTATTGCATCTGAAGTGGCAATATCCTGATTGCATGGAGATATGGCAAGCATTATGCAGTTTGGCTACAAAGCCATAAGTAGGAACTATAAATAATCCAGAATGTAAAAAATGCTCGTAATTGGACATTGCAAAACACGATAGCAATGGCATGATAATGTAAGTTGAGTTTAAAAGACAGAGATGCAAACACACAACTAAAATATCAAATGCAGCATTACCTTCTCAACATAGGTTGGGATCATGTTTTCAATTTCTTGGACTATACTCTCTTGCTGCCCATCTGCAGTACACATGTTTGTTTTGTACTGGGATTATCTTATTAAAGAACAAAAAAGTAATCTCATTAGAAAAGAGAAAGATGAACTAAAGCACTCACCAACAGCCACCTTTGTCAAACCAGGCAAATCAACGAGTGTCAAGTTGACCACTATCGATGTTGTTACGATTTAGGTTAATAAAATGATAAATTAAAGAGCAGGAACACAAGAATTTACGTGGTCCACACAATCGGGGTGATTGTGCTAGTCCACGGCGAACGAGAGAGAGCTGTTTTATTATTATGTCTGCGTCAAGGGTTTACACGTACATTAGAGTCGTTTAAATAGGTTTAACAAAAACCTAAACAAAGATTAGAGCCGCAGGTCCAAAAGTTGAGCCCGTAATTAAGATTAACCCGTAGACCCGGTCGGGTCCCCTTCTGGACCCGGTCGGGTATCTCCTGAGCAAGCATGCCCGGGTTGAAACCAGGGCGGGTAACCAAAACAGAAAGGTAGAATCTCCACTGGACCGGTTGGGTCCCCTTCTTGACCTGGTCAGGTGTCTCCTCAAAAGGCATACCCGGGTAGACACCAGGGCGGGTATCCTAAACAGAAGCCAAAACCTTCCATGGACCCAGTCGGGTAAACCTCCTTACCCGATCGGGTTTCCCAATCCAGAGAGTTGCCTGACCAAATTCACATCATACCCGGTCGGGTGACTGACCCCACCCGGTCGGGTATCTCCTGCTGCTGCACAAACAAGGCTCCATCTTCAACAATCTCTTACTTGGAGGCTTGTTCAACAATCATCTGCCATCCAAGAACTTGTATCCTCTGTAAAACCCCTGATCTCATTCTCTCTCGTTCACGCCTTCTCATCAAGTATCTGGAAGGCCAGTTGAAGCCATGCAAAGCTTCTACTTCTCCGTTGTCACCTCCTTGGTTAGCATGTCTGCTGGATTCTTCGTACCAAGGATCTTCTGCAAATTTATAGTACCATCTTCAATCAGCTCTCGGATGAAATGACACCGCATCTTGATGTGTTTTGTTCTGCTGTGAAACACCGGATTCTTTGCGAGATGAATAGCACTCTGGTTGTCACAATATAGAGCGCAGTCTCCCTGCTTCATGCCCAACTCAGAAAGAAAGTTCTTCAACCAGATCAACTCCTTGGCCGCTTCAGCAATGACCATATACTCTGCTTCTGTGGTTGAAAGAGCCACACTCTTCTGTAGTCTAGACATCCAACTGATTGTCGTACCTCCAATAGTGAATACATACCCCGTTGTGCTCTTCCCGGAATCATAACAACCCCCCAAATCAGCATCGGCAAATCCTACAAGGATTACACCATTCCTTCTTAAACATAGGGCAGTTTCAGAAGAGCCTTTCAAGTAGCGCAACCGCCACTTAACTCCTTCCCTATGTTCCTTTCCCGGATTTGACATGAACCTACTAACAACTCCCACTGCATGAGCAATGTCTGGCCTTGTTGACACCATCGCGTACATCAAACTGCCAACGACTGATGCATAAGGAACTTTAGCCATTTCTTCTTTGTCTTCAATTGTCTTTGGAGACTGCTGCTTGGAGAGTTTCAGTTGACTCCCTAACGGTGCACTCCTTGGTTTGGCATCCGTCATTCTGAACTTCTCAAGGACCTTCTGAATGTACTTTTGCTGTGAAAGCTGTAAAGTACCTTCTATCCTGTTTCTGACTATGCTCATCCCAAGAATCTGTCTCGCTTCCCCTAAATCTTTCATCTCGAATTCTTCTGACAACTTTTCTTAAGCTTGTTGATCTCCTGCATATTTAGTCCAGCCACCAACATGTCATCAACATACAAAAGAAGGATGATGTATGATGACTTGAATTTCTTCAAGTAGCAGCAATGGTCCATCTTGCATCTAGTGTATCCATTCCGCTGCATAAAATTGTCAAACCTCAAGTACCACTGTCTAGGAGCTTGCTTTAGCCCGTATAGACTCTTCTTGAGTTTGCACACCAACTTCTCCTTACCACTCACTGGGAACCCTACTGGTTGAGCCATGTAAATGTCTTCTTCAAGGTTGCCATGAAGAAAGGCAGTCTTTACATTCAGCTGCTCCAATTGCAAATTTTCAGCAGCAACAATACCAAGGATCAACCTGATAGTAGTCATCTTCACAACCGGAGAGAAGATTTCACTGTAATCAACCCCCTTCTTCTGTTGGAACCCCTTGACAACTAACCTTGCCTTGTATCTTTTGCTCCCATCTGCATCATCTTTGATTCTGAACACCCACTTGTTCTCCAAAGCTTTCTTTCCCGGTGGTAACTTGACTAAGGACCAAATTTGGTTCTTGTCAAGTGAATCTAACTCATCCTCCATGGCCTTCTTCCACTGTATGGAATCCTTCACAATCAGCGCCTCTGTGTAAGATTCTAGCTCTCCATTCTCGGTCAGCAACAGATAATTTGCTGAAGGAGAATATCTGTTAGGAGGTCTTCTGTTTCTAGTGGACTGTCTGATTTGTGGAGTAGCTTCCTCCGAGCTCCCACTATCTTCATCACTCCCACTATCTTCAGAAATTCCTGTATCTCCTGAGCTCCCACTGCTCCCTGAGCCTCCAGCCATGCCATCACAACCAATAGGTTGTGGTATGTCGTCTTCAGTCATCCCTTCAAACATCACTTGCTGTTTGTTTTCTGGTTGCTTGCCTTTGCTAGTGTCTGCTGCAAGATCATCTTTATACAGGGCATTCTCGTTGAAGGTGACATCTCTACTTCTGATAACCTTCTTGCTGTGGTTGTCCCAGAACCTGTAGCCCATGTCATCCAGCCCGTACCCAACAAAGATACATTTCTTTGCCTTTGCCTCGAGCTTTTCACTATCTGCATCTCTAACTTTGACATAAGAAATACAACCAAAATCTTTCAAGTGATTAAGAGATACCTCATGACCTTTCCATTCCTCCTCTGGAATTTTGAACCCTATGGGAGATGAGGGTCCTCTGTTGATCAAGTACGCTACAGTGTTCACCGCATCGGCCCAGAACATCTTTGGAAGTCCTTCATGTAATCTCATGCTCCTGGCCCTCTCATTCAGTGTTCTATTCATCCTTTCTACAACAACATTTTGCTGTGGTGTTTCTGGAACCGTCTTCAACATTCTTATCCCCTGTTCAGCACAATACTCTACAAACTCTGTGCTACTGTACTCACCCCCATTGTCACTCTTTAAACACTTGATTTTGAGATTAGTTTCGTTCTCAACTGCAACTTTGAACTTCTTAAAAGTGTTAAAGACTTCAGATTTATTTTTAAGAAAATAAACCCATACCTTTCGTGTAGAGTCGTCAATGAATGTAACATAGTAGCGGGAACCTCCAATTGAAGAGACCGTTGTAGGTCCGTAGACATCTGAATGAATCAGCTCCAGCCGCTCAGTCTTGGGTTGTTGCCCTGTCTTCACAAAGGTTACCCTCTTTTGTTTGCCAAGGACACATGGCTCACAAAAGCTCAACTTTGAATTCTTCAAATCTGGGATTTTACCCTTTGAAGACAGCATCTTCATTCCATTCTCACTTATGTGCCCAAGTCTTTGGGGCCACAAAGTAGAGACCCCTGCATCTTCAACTGCTGCGTTTGCTCCATCTGTAGACACTTCTACCATGTACAGCGTACCATGCTTCTGTCCACGAGCAATGACCAGCTTTCCCTGTGTCACTTTTCATTGCTTGTTGCCAAAACTAACGTTATGGCCTTCCTCATCAAGCTGTCCCACTGAGATCAACATCTTCTTCAGATCTGGAATATGCCTGACATTTTTCAACCTCCAGGTTGTACCCAAAGTGGTATTCAGATTAACATCTCCAATACCCGTGATCTCCAGGGATTTGTCATCCGCCAAACGAACTCTTCCGCTGTAGGGCCTGAAATTTTGCATCAAATCCCTGCAATGACAAGCATGAAACGACGCACCTGAATCCATGATCCAGGACTCAATTGAATTCTCAACGCTGCAAATTAGGACATCTTCATAATCCTCTACCACGTTAACCTCCTTCTTGCCTTTGTCTGCAGAGGCTTTGGGGCACTGACTTCTGAAGTGTCCATTCTCCTTGCAATTCCAACAATTGATGTCCTTCCTGTTCTTGGATTGACCTCTCTTCCTCGACTTTGATCTTTCTTTCTTGTTACCTCCTTTAGTGGATTTTCTGCCCCTATCTTCAGTACTCAACAAACTGTTGGAGCTATCCCCCGAACTCCTCCTCCGGATATCCTCACCAAGGATCAAGTCACGAATACCCTCAAAGGTAAGTTTAGTGGTTCCATCCGAACTACTAACTGCTGTGACTGTACCGGACCAACTATCGGGCAAAGATGATAACAAAAGTAATGCTTGAACTTCATCATCAAATTTAATCTCAACCGAACCTAACCTGGATATGATTGAGTTAAACTTGTTGACGTAATCTGTTACGGCTGCACCTTCCTTCATTCTCGTGTTCACCAATTGTCTGATTAAGAAAACCTTGTTGGCCGCTGAGGGTTTCTCGTACATGTTGGATAACGCCTTGAGTAGTCCAAACGTTGTTTTCTCGTTGACGATGTTGTAAGCAACATTTTTCGCCAACGACAACCTCACCACACCAAGAGCCTGTCGATCCAGCAAGTTCCACTCTGCCTCCGCCATTGATTCTGGTTTGTTCTCAGACAACAGTAGATGAAGCTTCTTCTGGTAGAGATAATCCTCGATTTGCATCTTCCAGAAAGCAAAATCTTGACCATCAAATTTATTGATCTTAACCTTCCCTTCGTCAGCCATAGCTCTGATACCACTTGTTACGATTTAGGTTAATAAAAAGATAAATTAAAGAGCAAGAACACAAGAATTTACGTGGTTCACACAATCGGGGTGATTGTGCTAGTCCACGGCGAACGAGAGAGAGCTGTTTTATTATTATGTCTGCGTCAAGGGTTTACACGTAGATTAGAGTCGTTTAAATAGGTTTAACAAAAACCTAAACAAAGATTAGAGCCGCAGGCCCAAAAATTGAGCCCGTAATTAAGATTAACCCGTAGACCCGGTCGGGTCCCCTTCTGGACCCGGTCGGGTATCTCCTCAGCAAGCATGCTCGGGTTGAAACCGGGCCGGGTAACCAAAACAGAAAGGTAGAATCCCCACTAGCCCGGTCGGGTCCCCTTATTGACCCAGTCGAGTGTCTCCTCAAAAGGCATACCCGGGTAGACACCAGGGCGGGTATCCTAAACAGAAGCCAAAACCTTCCACGGACCCGGTCGGGTAAACCTCCTTACCCGATCGGATTTCCCAATCCAGAGAGTTGCCCGACCAAATTCACATCATACCCGGTCGGGTGACTGACCCCACCTGGTCGGGTATCTCCTGCTGCTGCACAAACAAGGCTCCATCTTCAACAGATGTAGTATAAGCATGTTGAATGGTCATTAAGTAAGATAGACTGAAAATTAAACAAGAAGAATACCATAGTAAATGCAAAGAAAGAATAAAATACCACCGGGTGAATAGATGCTGAGGTGAATAGGAACACGAGAAATCTGTTTTGTTTTCCCAGTTAGTCTATCAGTCTCATCCTCAATTTCTTTTTGCACTAGAGCTGCAAAATAAAATAAACATTAAAGTGGTCTATGAAATAAATTGAATCCCAAATCCGGTCAATAACCACATGAAATAATAATGCATATTGACTACATCCTCTATTTAATTCACACATACACAGATGCATATATACATACGACATACATACATATAAGCAATGATTCACGAAGATGATAATTGATAAATACTCAAAATATAACACATTTGTGCTTTGTGTCATTACTTTTAATTTAAAAAAACAGTTCAATAACATTCAAAGATTCAATTTGACAACACATCACTTACAAAAATTAATCCATATGTAAATCTGCACTAGGATAAAGGGAGATTCTAACTTTGAATAACATCATCTACTAACTTCACAGGGGCAATATCAACAAATTGAAACCTATTATGTACACAATGAATTCACAGAAGCAACAATATGTGAACTAAGATAATCATGGTCAAATTGAAACCTGAAAAGGAAGGTTTGCCTACTCGAAAGTAGCTCGAATGCCTTCCACTGCTCGAACGCCGTCTGCTGCTCGAACGTCGTACGCCGCTCGCTGGAACGCCGTCCGCCGTCCGCCGTTCGCTGGAATGCCGTCCGCCGTTCGTTGGAACGCCGTCCGACGTCCGCTTGAACGCCAGCCACACAAAGTCTGTCCAAAGCTCTCGAACTCGCTGAACTGCTCTTCCGTCTTCTTTCGTTCGCAGAGAACTCTCTGTCTTCTTTCGTTAGCACAGAACTCGCTCGGCGGCTAAAATCAGGCGCTAGGGATTTTGAACTAGTCCAGATCGGGTACCATGGATCTGGAATAAGGTCCGATTTTTTTTTCTTCGGCATCGGTTTTAACCGATCTAAAATAAAGTTTCGTTAATTCTGAAAATTACCCCATTTTTCTTTTCACATCGGTTCCAAACATAACTGATTTAGAATATTTCGTGAAATTTTAAAAAGTATCCCGTTTTGCTATTTAACATGGGTTATTACAACAATCCATCTAAAAAAGTTTATAAAAATTATAAAAATGACCCTATGTTAGTATTCTACGTGGGTTTTAAAATAACAAATGTAGATAAGGTGATGTAAAAAGGGGTTTTTGTACTAGTGTAAACTCAAAGGCATACCCGATCGGGTATGTCGGTCTACCCGATCGGGTATAGACACTCAATCGTGGCCGAAATCTTCCCGGCATGTTCCTTTGTCTTCGGATCTGATCCGATTTGAAGTTTCAACCTAATACCCGATCGAGTATAGGTGATACTCGACCGAGTATAGACCAAAATTTCAGGATCCCTTTTTTGTCTTCAAATTATGCACCTTCCTTCCACTTTTTGGGGTTCACCAACTGTCCTTTGAGTGATCAAGATCTGTTTGAGCTCAGAATAAACCTAATCTAAACTATTTACAAGAATTTAACAAACTAAACTATTACATCAAAGTGTGTAATTTCCAAAGTAAAACTCAAGCAAAACTAATTAAAAAAACAAACATACATATGGAAATTACAAACGTATCATGTACTTGTTGTAGTGTGCACTCAAAATAAATACAATACAACACTTATACATAGTATAGTGTAGTAAGGTTTATATCCACAGGGAAAGGAATACATTTCTTTTATATAAATAGTAACAAAGGGGGTTTTAAGTTTGATTTGATTTAATTTAATTAACACTAAGATAACGACTCATTAATAAAACTTACTACCGAGTTAATATAGAACACACGCCGTATATCAACTCGACAGTAGCAATAAAATCAAGATGAAAACGATTGAGATTGATAACCTCAACACAAGCGGTTTATTGGTTAGATCAACATAATTAATTTCCCTTAGATTATTAACCATGAGACGCATTCATTAATAATCCAAGTTTACTACCGTGAATGAACAGAATTAATAACAAGCGTATTAATCGATTGACTCTAGTAATAATTAATATATGAAACAAAACTAGTTGATCCTTTAAGTAATGCTCAAAATATTAATATGGAATATGAATAGGAGATAATTAATATTCAAGGAAGAAGATTAAAGAAAATAATTCACAACTTACAAATTCATTAAGCTTCAAAGTAGCAAAACCAAGATGGAAGAGTTTAGCTCCTCATTTGGAGACTAAACATGAAGAAAATATAAAGAAAGAGCTTGTCTAAACTGAGCTAAGATGTATATGTGAATTGGTTCGTTTATTGTGAAGGAAAGGGGTGTATTTATAGGCTTTTGGGGGCTGCAGGGTCTGGTACCTGACCGGGTGTATAGGATACCCGATCGGGTATCTTAGGAAATTTTCCTAGAAAATGACTTTTCGGGACATACCCGATCGGGTATGTTGGCATACCCGGTCGGGTATGAGCCAAAAAGTCAAAATCCTGCACGTTTTCTTGTCTTTCCAGATTCTGATTTTGACACCCGAATCAACTCAATACCCGATCGGGTATGTCAGTGTACCCGATCGGGTATGTGACAAATATTTACGAAATCTTGCTCCCACGATCATTTGTTCCCGGATTTGATTTGGACAATCGAATGAAGCAAATACCCGATCAGGTATTGCTTATACCCGACCGGGTATAAGAGTATTTTGACCAAATCGAAATCTTTCTTGCCTCCTTGCACTTTCCTTGATCTTTTGAGATCCAATCTTGATCCTTTGGATGATCTTTGACCTGTTTAGCTCAGAAAAGTCCTAATCTAAACAAATTACAAACATTTTACAAACTAAACTATTACACCAAAAGTGTGTAATTTCTACAACTAGAACTAATAAAAACTATTTAAAATTACAAAAATAAACAATAACAATTCTATACTATCAAACTTCCCCCTACTTAGTCCATTTGCTCGTCCTCGAGTAAAAGCCAAAATAATAGTTCACAATCCACAGAACAGATAAATTCAAACGAATAACATGTTCAGTTTTTCAATCATCCTCAATTTACAAAGAAAGAGTGTCTTCATGATCTTCAAGAACAATTAGTCTTTTTATTGATTGCATCCCAAAAACTCCCAAGTGAAATGACTTCTTGTATAAACCCGAATGAAATTTCCTCTCATTCTCTCATTCTGCCTAGGAGCCTTTTAAGGTTTTCATCCTAGCCTTTTATTTTCAACTGACTTATTTTAGCCACTTTTGCTTAGATTGCCCAATTTTGGGTTTTCAATCTAACTAGCATTTTTTTTGTCTGTTTTTTTAGGATAATGCAAGTTCAAGCTGGAAAGAATGAGTACATACCAAATGAGTGACTCCCCCCTACTTAGTCCGAGCACTGTCCCTAGTTCTCTCATGTCGTCTTTGTTTCGATGTTTTGTTTTTGTTTGGGGGTGTGATTTGAGGTTAGTGGAGAGATGAAAACAAAAATTGGGGTTTTTCAAATGAACTCGGCTCAATGAAATGGGGTTTTGATCCAGGTGGTATAAGATGGAGTATGAAATGTTTGTGCAACTCCACCGTTATCCCCTGCATATTTGTGAGCGAAGAGAAATCTAAATGATACTCACAATTGCCGAAGATTTCCTAGAGGTCTTTCTCCTTCTCCACCCTTTGTATTTCCCTTAGAGGCTCAGAGAATGGTGGCATGATCTCAGGAATGGCCGGTGGTGGAGTTGAGTTTTGAGGTTTCTCCTCCTCTGGTTAAGCTTCCTCCGTAAGCTCCTCTTCTTCTTCCTCCTCGCCAATGTGCTTCACAATGTTGGAACTTGTTTCAATTGATTCTCCAAGTTCAGTTCTTTGAGCACCGTTTCTTGCGGGTATTGTGACATAACATGTTGCATTTTTGTCACATTGATAGTGAGACCTCGGATCATGTCTTCAGTGGACATGCTGGAATAAGAACTTGAGTATGGGTTATATGTGTTGGAGAATGAATCATACCTCTCTTGGAAACCAACATCATTACTCTGTTAAAAGTATTCTTCTTGAAGCTTTAGGCAAAAATCGGTAAGATGCCTTTGTGACATGCAAATGTTACAGGCCTTTGTATCTTGAACTTTTGAGCATAAGAGAAACTCTTTTACTAAAAAAGTCAAGCTAGAAATTTGACTTTCTAGCGATGATGTGTTGGTATCCATTACTCATGTAAGCTCAGAAAATAGAAAAGTAATTATATATATATATATATATATTAATTTTATTTTTTTGAAATAAAATAAAAAGAAAAATAATTGCCTTTCTCTGGCAACGGCGCAAAATTTGACGTGCACTTGTCGTAGTGTGCACTCAAAATAAATACAATACAACACTTATACGTAGTATAGTGTAGTAAGGTTCGTATCCACAGGGAAAGGAATACTTTTCTTTTATATAAATAGTAACAAGGGGGGTTTTAAGTTTGATTTGATTTAATTTAATTAACACTAAGATGAACGACTTATATGAGTTTAATTAATAGAGATGAGGACTTGGTTTTGCTTTTATCCACTTAATCAAATGTTCGTCGATCCCGGTTATATCTTTAACTATCTTCCTCTCGAATACTCAATCGAGGAGTATATCCAGTTCATCGAGGGTAGTTATTAATAACGAGACGCGTTCATTGATAAAACTTACTACCGAGTTAATATAGAACACGCGCCGTATATCAACTCGACAGTAGCAATAAAAGCAAGATGAAACGATTATTGTGTTGATAACCTCAACACAAGCGGTTTATTGGTTTGATCAACATAATTAATTCCCCTTAGATTATTAACCATGAGACGCATGCATTAATAATCCAAGTTTACTACCGTGAATGAACCGAATTAATAACAAGTGTATTAATCGATTGACTCTAGTAATAATTAATATATGAAACAAAACTAGTTGATCTTTTAAGTAATGCTCAAAATATTAATTTGGAATATGAATAGGAGATAATTAATATTCAAGGAAGAAGATTAAAGAAAATAACTCACAACTTACAAATTCATTAAGCTTCAAAGTAGCAAAACCAAGATGGAATAGTTTAGCTCCTCATTTGGAGACTAAACATGAAGAAAATATGAAGAAAGAGCTTGTCTACACTGAGCTAAGAAGTATATGTGAATTGGTTCGTTTATTGTGAAGGAAAGGGGTGTATTTATAGGCTTTTGGGGGCTGCAGGGTCTGATACCCGACCGGGTGTATAGGATACCCGATCTGGTATCTTAGGAAATTTCCCAGAGAATGACTTTTCGGGACATACCCTATCGGGTATGTTGGCATACCCGGTCGGGTATGAGCCAAAAAGTCAAAATCCTGCACGTTTTCTTGTCTTTCCAGATTCTGATTTTGACACCCGAATCAACTCAATACCTGGTCGGGTATGTAGATGTACCCGATCAGGTATGTGACAAATCTTTTCGAAATCTTGCTCCCACGATAATTTGTTCCGGGGTTTGATTTGGACAATCGAATCAAGCAAATACCCGATCGGGTATTTCTTATACCCGACCGGGTATAAGAGTATTTTATCCAAATCGAAATCTTTCTTGCCTCCTTGCACTTTCCCTGGTCTTTTGAAGTCCAATCTTGATACTTTGGATGATCTTTGAGCTGTTTAGCTCAAAAAGTCCTAATCTAAACAAATTACAAACATTTTACAAACTAAACTATTACACCAAAAGTGTGTAATTTCTACAACTAGAACTAATAAAAACTAGGAAAAATTCACAACAATAATCCCAACTATTGTGGGTCTTCTAATATTAATCCCAAATATAAATAATCCTAAAATAATCTAAAGTTTACCGGCAGTCATCTATAAACGAGCCGGTGACCTAAATAAACAGCTTTGGTCGGTCAGTTCACCACGTGTCAGGTTTTAATGGGGCTCCATTACCTTTTTTATTTTCCTTTATTTCTCCCCTTTCTTTCTTCTTTTTCCCCCTTTTCTTTCTCGGGTCTTCTTCTCTAGCAGCTCTATCAAAGCCCTTTTCTTCCCCCACCTGCTATGTATCATATTCTTCTTTTCATTCTCGCATCTAATATGTTTCCTCTTCTTTCTTGTTTTTTTTTGCTTTCTCCTCTCTAGTCCCATCTCCTTCTATTACGGAGTATTTGTTTTTCCGTTTTCTTTTCCCTCGTTTTGTTTCATCTTCCTAGTATCGGGCGTACGAGTATCGGATCGGAGTATGGTTCCATCATCACCATCAAGGTCAGATTTTCAATTGCGGGCTGCCTTTCCCTAGGAGACGAAGAATGTCCGTCTTCATCCTCGTCCGACGGAGTTGTTCTTCGTAGCTATCCCTCCATCCCAGCCGGTCTGGTCTCCATCGTCGGTCGTCCATCATTCAAGTTTCATCATCTACCGTGATGAATTGTGTCAAGTTTGAGTTGGATTGACGAAATTGAACTATATATCCAAATCTAACATAGAAAGAATGAAATACGAATTTGAGAACGAAATGCCAGATGAGAAGGAGATTTAGTTATGAGGTAGAGGGGGGCAAAAAAAGAAGAGAAGATCGAGAAAATAAAAAAAAATGAGAAACCTGTGAGAGACGAAGGAAGCAAGAATAGTCTAGTGAAGATGAAGAAGCCAACCGTTCATCTTTTTTTCTTTTTCTTTTAATTTTTTTACCGTCTGAACAAGTTATGGGTAACATGGATCAATTTGAGAAGACTACTAGTACATTTGAGATTATTTAAGAATTACTTATAATTGGGATTAATATTAGAAGAACTCTAATAGATGGGATTATTCTTATGAATTTTTCCTGAAAAATATATAAAATTACAAAAATAAACAATAACAATTCTATACTATCAACCATCAACAACAAATTGCTAGAAGAGTCTTTTGGCCTTCAAAATAGTTGAATATCTATATTCTCTCCTGTAAGCGATAAGCCAAAAATTCTCATATGCTTACACTGCGTCTACCTAACCCAACGATAATCCTGGAACCCAAAAGTGCAATATCTTTTCAGTAACCATCCTCACCAAATGAAAACAACAAAGGATACTGCAGGCTAAAATATGCTGGATTAAGTTCATTAATACGCTGCAACTTTCCGCTCTGTGTTTCAACCAAGATATCTCTCTCCCCCATAGACTCATCAAAATCGCCTTCAACTAAAGCAACAACCTCGGATACAGTTGGGAGGTTATATGTAGTTCTTGCATCGCTACTTCGTTTGCCTATCAACCTCAATCTCACGTCAACAATCTCACCTTGATGAATCGTTTCCTTAGCCATTCTAAACGATTTCACTAAAACATTGTGATCATTCAACATGTTTCTTAATTCCTCCACAATCTCAATATGCAACTGGTTAGTATCAGCGTCTCCCCTAAAAAATGAAACAAATCTTCATTTGACAATTCCTATATTTAGCATAAATGGATAAGAATAAGAGTTTTATCATTCTTATGCTTGTGGAGGAAACTTTGGCCCGAAATGGACGATGATGAAGATACTTGAAAGCGGATTTTGGTGGCCGAATCTATTTCGTGATGCACATGGCTTTTGTCGATCTTGTGACAATTGACAAAGAACAAGGAATATTTTAAGAAGAAACGAGATGCCCCAAAACCCCATGCTTTTCAGTGAAATTTTCGATGTATGGGGGATTGACTTCATGAGACCTTTCCCAAACTCTCAAGGTAACATTTACATCCTCCTTGCGGTGGATTATGTCTCAAAATGGGTGGAAGCTAAACCCACCAAAATTGATGATGCTAAAGTGGTTGCTACTCTTCTTAAGTCACACATATTTTCTAGGTTCGGGGTCCCCGAGTTTTGATAAGCGGCCGTGACATACATTTTTGTAATAAAATTGTTACATGATGTACTCTAGCCTCTGCTTTTTTACAATTTTCAATATATTTGCAGTGTCATAATTACTTCACAATTTTTTCTTGCCACTCACTTTATCTTGTTGACTAGAAGATAATAAAGCAAATCTTCAAAAAAAAAAGATAATAAAGCATGAGATGTGAATGTTAGAAAAAGATTACACTGTATTTTTTCTATTTAATTATATTGTTTCAACTCACTTGCTAACATTTATATTGGCGCTCCTATTTGGCTAGCTACATGTTTATCCTATTTTAAGAACATCTATGCATGCTATTCAAAAAAATTGTGATCTTGGGTTTAATATGAAAATCCTCAAATAACCTCCAATCATAAAACCAGGGTTTGGGCAAGCCACAAAACTCAATGAGTTGTCTGTGAACAGACAATTCTGTGTGCGTGAGACAGACGAGTGTACGAAAGGTGTACACCAAAATGTGTACGCATTTTTCAAACTCAATAACCCCAAAACTCAATAACTATAGCAAAGTCACATTCAATTTAATATTTTTAAATTATGATCAGGGACGGATTCAGGATTTCTGGTCAAGGGGGGCGAAATTGTTTCATGAGTGTAGGGGATGAAAATGTTTCACTAGTGTAGCGCGAAGAATTTTTTTCCGCTAGTGTAGCGGGGCGATTTTTTTGCTAGTATAGGGCTCTGCGGCAATTTTTTATTCAATTTTTTTTATTAATACATACACGACGCCAATTAAAACTATTACATTCTAAATCTAGACAATGGAAAAATAACTTTGATTTTATAATTGAAATGCTCTCACAAAGTATTGATACATTAAATCGTAAAATATAGCAACCCAAAGGAAAGTTATTTGAAGATACAGAGTTTAAAAGGTATACATCCATCAATACTTTTAAATAACTTTTGCCTTGTTTAACCCCATGAATCTTTATCAGAATAAAGAATTGATTTTTGAATTACAATTTTTGTCTAACAAAGAGGGTGTTTGTGAGTCACGAAGAGTTTTCTTATTATTACAATAGTATGTATGACATTATTATTTTTAGAATAATATTATATTGGTGATTCATATATATGGTGCATATTATATGATGGAGTATATGGCCCAAGAACCCCCGACCCATAGACTCCTACTATTCTAAGGGAGGCCCAATAGGCCCAGGAAGCACAGCAGGCCCAAATCACAGCGCCCCAAGTACTGGGCAACCCACGTGGCACACTGGGGGTGCCTTCGGCCACCTGGCCGAAGGCTCCAAATTCTCACAGGATGGCCAACTCAAGCAAACAAAGTTATTGGGAGAAAACGGCGAAATTCAGTAGCCCTCGGCACCTAGAGCCCTCGGCACTAAGGAGGTCCCCAGTACTTAGAGCACTCGGCTAATCATTTGCAACCGAGGGCACCTTTCTCGATAGAATATCCTCTCCACATGCGCCTGAATCACCGTACCAAGTACGACGTCACATCCAACAGCCGCATTAAATGCGGCCATATGCGACTGCCAGTGCCAACCTGTTGATGTGACCCCTCGGCCATTGGATGCTTGACATGTGTCCCTATCTGGCATTTATTACTACTATAAATAGCGCCCCTTTTCCCCATTTGTAATCCAAGCTAAATTCGCTCACTACATTCTCAGCAATATATTCTCTCTCTCTCTTACTTTTGCTCTGACTTCTCTCTAGTTACTCCCCGCAGTAACCCTTCGGATACATACCCCCGGGTAGACTATCCATCATTATATTTGCATTAATGCTAAAATAAGTTAAAGTTTATTATCTATGCAATAATTAGTTTATAGAACGTCAATAGTAAATGAATTGTGTAATTTAATGTCAACAAAAATTTATATTTTGGATTCACCTCACATGATCAAAAAATTATTTAACTAGTGTGTCTGGTAGTTAATATCATTTGATATTTTACAAAATCGGGTAGTAATTATCTAATAAAGATAACTAAACATTACAAAAACTATGAATTTTTATATAATAAATATCCCAAGTCTTAAACAATGATTAGAGTTGGTCCATTATATTGTTTATTTGTTTAAGTATGTAAATTATTTTAGACGTTTCTCCTTTTCAATCTCCAATTAAATTTTACATTATGTAAGGCTATATATTAATTTTAAAAACTAAAAGTTAAGGGGGGCGAACACATATATATCTAATTAATGTGTGGAAAATTTTATGAAAATATTACATATATGATGAAAAATTTTAAAAGTCCAAGTGGGCAGTCGCCCCCATAAATCCATCCCTGATTATGATTTCAAATAATACACAATTGTAATCTTGATACCAAATTTCTTTCTAGAAAATAATTCTAAACAAATTTCTTTGTTCAACCATAATCCTCAAAAAGTATCTCACGTTATTTTGTGGATCCTTAAATAATAAACCTATCACTGGAGTTGTCAATCCTGAAGCATATATGTCGCATACATTTAAAACCGTTACCTATAAATGCTGCACTCTTTTCTTTTACTGTAATAGACACATTGTATACTTTTTATTTTTTATTTTATTGGGACTGGAATTTTCTATAGTTAAAGACTTAAAGTACGGAACTTGAAGCCCGAATATTTAGGGAGACAATGAGTTTGTGATTATCTTGATGGGTGCAAAGTGATCCTAAATCATGACTTTTGTTCTTTAATATGTTGATCTAGGATGAAAACGCCTTAAATTAGGTTTGTTTCGTGGAGTCTCCGTACAACTAACTTGATTTCTTCACATTATCTTGAGAATGAGGAAAGTGGTCCTAAATTATCTTTGGTCTTCTATAATTCATAGCGAATGGTCTTAAAGTACTATTACCTCCATCTCTAAAACTTTGCCAAAGTTGACCGGTACGGAGAATAATAAAGTAAAAACTGTGTGGTTGAGGTTTGTGCAGAGGAGTGAGAAATAACCGAAACCATAAAATAATTGATTAAAATAGTGGCAAAATTTTTTGGGACGTCCCAAAAAGGAAAGATACAAAGTTTTAAAGAACAGAGAGAGTATTCATTTTCTTACTAGGTTTCTTCACATCAATATGAAGTGCTTTCTTTATCCAAATAATGAGAAGAGCATACCCATATCCCATGAATATGTTTATATTGTTGTAAATAATTAAATTCTCAGTTTGACTTTTACGATCTTTTAGGTAGACATTTGACTCTAAATATATGAAAATCTATACTAATAAAATTTAATTTAAATTAATATTTGAATCATATACTTCCTTCGTTCTTAAATAAATGCAATAGTCATCTTTTTACAATTGTCGATGCACAATTTTGACCATTAATATATATAATTCTTTATTAGTAAATCAAAATTTGATAATTTACAATGAGATAAATTTAATATTTTTTTTCAAAGAAATATAATGCATTAATAAATAAAATGTACTTAAAGTATAACATGTGAATAATGTAAAATTCAACATGTTGCATTTATTTAAGAAAGGAAGTAGTATATTCCAATTAAGTACTTCCTCCGTCTCTTTTTAGTTGCAACAGTCAATATTTTACGTTTGCCAACGCAAAACTTTGACCGTTATTATATTTAATTCTGTATTAGTAAAAAAAAATCAGATTATAAAATTTAGTAATGAGCCGAATTTAACAACATTTTTCAAAAAAATAATAATAATTCACATACATTAATAATAAGATGTAGTGAAAGTAAAGTACATGAATAGTGTATATATTCCAATGTTGCAATTAATGAGATACGGAGGATAGTATATAAAATTAATTTTGTATGATTCAATCAATACATCAGGCTATATGCTGTAACTACGAGTATACTACCCCCATCTTGTTGGGGGAAGGAGACCTTACCCGGCCAATAATTAAACTTATCAAAAGAAAAAGCATGAAAGACGGAGATAGAGGAGAAGAAAATAAAAAAGAACTCCTTCCCACGCCATAGACACCTACTTGTCACACACACACATACCCCCATTACTCCACCCGTCCCATAATTAACTTCTCCCTTCGATTTCACACACATTAAGGAAATATATCTACTGGGGGTAAATTTTACTGTTTTGACACTGTTTCGACACTATTTCGACACTGTTTTGCACTGTTTTGCACTGTTTTGATGTACATAATTTTTCAAATAATGAAGTGGGAAATTAATTTCGGGACTGCTCAAAAAGGAAAGTGGGAAGTTAATTTTAGGACGGAGGGAGTGTATATATATATATATATATATATATAGAGAGAGAGAGAGAGAAGATCCTGTTAGGCGCGCCTGACGGGGAGCGTCGGGCGGTCTTACCTGTTTGAGGGCCTTCTTGGTGAAACTTTTTGATGATACATCAAGTTTAGTTTATGCATACCAAATTTCAGCTCAAAATTCGATTAGGAAGCTAGTCAAATAAATTCTTGAAATGATGAGCTGAATTCTGAGTTTTTTTTCGAATTAATGTTAATTAATTAATTAATTACGAAAATAGGGTTGGGTTAAAAGTATTTATCAATATACTGCTGGGTTAACCGTGGTCGGGGGGAAGTCGTCCAATGGTTGGGCGACTTATAAGTCGCCAAACCGTTTGGCGACTTATAAGTCGCCCAACCGTTGGGCGACTTTCCATTAAGTAAAAACAGCGACCAGCCACAAAACAAAACACTGCGAACGAAACTCAATCCCCAAATCCCCCAAGCAGCAGCTACGAAGGATGAAGGACGAAGGACGACCGAGCCATTTCCAATTCCGGCGAACTTCCATATCCGGCGACCCCACTCCGGCAAACCTCCATCTTCATCTTCAACACTCTTTCTTCTTTCTTGTAGGTAAATCAAACTTCATTTCATCTAATTTTTAACTTAGGATTTTGAATGTTAAAATTTTAGAATTTTTAGATTATGAAATGTTGAAATTTGATTTGAAATTGATTGTAAATTTTAAAGTGTATTTTGACATTTGGGCATTTGGGTGAATTTGAATGTAGCTAAATTTGGGTATTGAAATGTAGACTTGAATGTAGATATCAAAATTTGGGTATTTTCATATTGAAATGTGAGTTGTTTGTGAATCTTGACTTTTGGATATATTTGAATTGTTATCAGAATATGGATTTCTCAAACTTCCCAATCGTGTGTTATTGGAGAGGGAACTATTATGAGGATGCTGGTCAAATATGCCATGAAGGTGATACAACCACATTTGTCATGGTTTGTCGTGGTGCTTGCATGCTCGAGATCCTTCAAAAAATACATACAGCCACAATGATTCATCCTAGCCGTTCTTTGCGTTTGAAAATGAAATTTCCCATGAACGGGGGAAAGTACATGCTTATGCCCCTCACTGATGAGCTAGCTATAACAAATATGTGGGCCATAGTTCAGATGGAGGACATGTCAATGCTTGAGATATGTGACGCTTATCGTAATCCATCAACATCAAATGCTGTTGTATCTAGGCATTATGTCAATGCAGGTGTGAATGCTGGGAACTCCTCAAATGCTCCTGTAATGGGGATTACTTGAGGTGTGTGTCATTTCTGATCGACATGGAGGTATTGTCAGGGCAATGAATGAGGTGGGCAGTACTTGGGAGGAGCCTTATGCGCATCATAGACTATGTATCCGCCATCTTGCATCGAATGTGCACACTCATTTCAAAGACATTCATCTAAAAAATCTTTTTGTCTAGACCGCACGGCAACATCAGAAAAAGAAGTTTGATGGTGGGTTCAAGAAGATAGGTGAAATGAGTTTGGAGGCACGACTGTTTCTGGGGAACATTCCCCCGGAAATGTGGTCATTGCACCACGATGGCGGGTACAAATACGGTACCATCACTTCTAATCTGGCAAAGGTTTTCAATAGCGTGATGAAAAATGCTAGATATTTGCCCATCACCGCTTTGGTCTAGGTTTCCTTTTACCGGGTTAATGCTTATTTTGTTAATAGGCGTGAAACCAGTATAATGAGAGTGACAGAAGGACACGAGTACTCCCCATACATCACAGATTTAATTGATAAGAATAGAGAGAAGGCCAAGCATCACATAGTTACTCCATTTGATTTAGGCTGAGGGTTATTTCAAGTGGAAACCGGTTGTGGTGGCCGAACGTTGGGGAAGGGTGGGAGAAAACAAATTGTCCATCTGAAACGGAAAACTTGCACTTATAAAAAGATGGAGATATATAAGATTCCATGCTCCCATGTGTTAGCCGTGTGCAAACAACGTAGCTTGTCTTATGCTCCATTTGTGGATAAGTTTTTCTCATTTGACCAATACGCGGCCACATATCAAGATTCTTCAAACCCATTCCTGATCGTGATTATTGGCCTACTTACAATGGACCTGAAATCGTGCACGATCCATCCATGCTTCGGGCTAAGGGAAGACCTAATTCGACACGTATTAAGAATGAGATGGATGAAGGTCCCCGAGGAACGGTTAGATGTGGAAAATGCCACTAAACCGGCCATAATAGGGCCACATGTGCGAAGAGATCATCAAGACACGATGGGGGTCCAGTGGGTAAGGTGCTAATTATAGTAATTCACAGTTCATCTCAGCGTTGCATGAAAACATATTAATTAATAAAATGGATGATTAAAAAAAAGAATTAGTATAATAGTAAAAATTAACTAATACGATTTTGTTTGTTTGTAGGCATGCAGGTGACAACGGATCCTAGGTCGAGTGATCAAGATGACCATGACAACTTCTACTTTGTCTTTTGTATTGCAGTTTTTCTTGTACAACATTTTAGATAATTTACAACATTTTAGATGTTGTAGGAAAAATTTACAACATTTTACGTATTTTCTCTTGTATGTTGTATTTATGTGTTCGAGTATATATGAATATTAGATGATTAATTGTTATGAATGTTTGATGATTGTACTGTGTTTTACCGGTGAGTTGTATGCGTTTATGTATGTGTTTGTGAACATGTGTGTTGTATGTTTTATAATGTGTTGCATCTCGCTCGTTACACTTAAACGGGAGAAGGGAGACCTTATTTATAGCAAAAAGATGAGTCTGGGTTGAAACGGGGCAAAAAAACTGATGAAATTCTGTTTTCGGAATTAGGCACGATCGTGCCTACCCGTGCAGGCATGATCGTGCGTGGCTAGCAGTAGTTGTTGGTCTGCGTTCATATGGATGGGGAAAGTCGCCCAACCGTTGGGCGACTTTCCCTAACCATGGTTGAACCCAGCAGTAGATCGGTAAATATTTTTTACCAGCATTATTTTCGTAATTAATTAATTAATTAACATTAATTCGAAAAAAAACTCCTGAATTCCTGATCGAATTTATTTGACTGAATTCCGATCGAATTTCATGCTCACAAAATTACATTAAAATATTCCACGGAAAGACCTTCAAAAGAGCAATTCCGCACGGAGCCCCCCATCAGGCCGCCTGACCAGAAAAGGACCATATATATAAACAAAACAGTGTGAGGTAGCATTTTGGAGGAGAAAATGGCTTTACATGGTTTTAGAGATTTTTTTTCTCATTAATAAAGCAATAATTAATTATTTCATTATCACTTTATTATTGAGAATTTTTTCTCTCAGTTTCATCACAACATATGTCACCTGCGCCATAAAACGTGTCATTTTGATTGCCGACTTTTACGGGTGAGTTTCCGAAAATCGAAAAATGAAAAAAAAATAGATTATCAAATAAATTACATACGGAGTACTCCGTATTATTTTGTACTCCCTTCGGTCCGTATTAAAGTTCTTACTTTACTTTTTGGGATGTCCCTTATTTAAGTTCACACTTCCATTGTAGGAAACAAAACAGTGTCAAACAGTGTCCAAACAGTGTCAAACAATGCACTCCACAGTAAAGTCAAATTTATTTTCTTAATCTATGTGAAGTCAAACTGGGAACTTTAATAGGGACAGGAAGGAGTATGAATAATATAATAGGAGTACATCTTTGCAGCATACAGGTAAACAATTCGTTTTACAAATAAATAAAAAATAAATAAATATATAAATTATAATGATAAAGCATAGATAACAATAGAGAATTTGATGAGTACGTGTTCAAATATTTCTATAATGTTTTAGGAAAAGTATTTGATGGAGTAATGGGACTAGGACCAGAGCTTAATCAGCCCAAGCCCTGAACATGGACCCATGGATCCAAGTTCACAACCTGGAGCCTGCCTGCCAGTCCGGCCGACCTCACAGTCCGGAAGAGTAACGGTCAAGCAATTAATGCGCTATTAATTATGTATTTAATTTCGTATTAATGTTGTAATTAATTAGTCATTATAATCGATAACGATTACGATTTGTATACGCCTATAAAAGGCGGGTTGTAATTCAGATTAGGGGAGACAAATTCTATATGCTATTTCTGGCTACCAAATTCCCTCTGCAACTTTCCTTATTCATATTTTTTTCTTGATTTCCACTTGAGTGTCGTACGTAGCTTTCCTAAAAGTCTACGAGCGTCCTAATTTGGACCAACATTGGTGCTTTCATTGAGAGCCTCTATTGTCTCTCACATCGCTTGAGTAGGAATTCAACCGGAAATTTCAGAAAAAATGAGAGAATACACAAAAAATATGGAATTTACAAAATATGCTCCTAAGACGATAGTGTCGCAGCTAAAGAAGATGTCGCTGCTCCAGAAGACCCAGATCTGAATTCTTGCTGAGCCGGATCTATCATCGTCATCCCGGCCGCTGCTGTGCGCTGAAGCGCCTACCGCTGTCTCAGTCCTTGCCAGCGATGTTGGGAGACGCTACTTGCACCTTGGTCTGCGACCTCACCAATTCTTCGCTGAGTCTGGAGTCACGGAGCAACTGGAATATGGATCCCCATCGGACGGCGGTCACCGAGGCAACGACTCAGATGCCATAGCAGCCCGCTAATCCAACTCCGCCGCGCTGCCGCCAGGCCTGCCAATCTCCGGCCTCAACTCCCCAGACCGACCTCTCTCACAGTCACTGATGAGAACTCTTTTGCTCTGTCGGTCTGTCCTCGGTTATCCAGCGAATCGAATTAGCAAGCGGGAAGTTCGGCTTCTCACAGTGAGTCGCCGTCCTCAGACTGTAGTATGGCCCTTAATTGATGTGGGTTGCTATGTTGCTCTTCCGCTAGCAGTAGCACGACTAGGGTTGGGATGTATCAAAGATTCAAAATCATGGAATGGTGGTCCTGCACGATCCACTTCTAATAGTCCCACTTCAAAAAGAAAGCTAAGTTACTAAGTATACTAAATTATTGCTTGCGAAATATATGATTAAAAAAATCACAAATTGAATCCTTTGAAAAGAAAAAATTAAGTGGTTTAATTGCTTTTACTCTTGTTAACTGTGTGTAATTTTAACATTGAACAATGGACTTATGAAATCTAATCACTCAAGTACGCCGGACGAGCACGCACACTCGTACACTGGCTGAGCACACACACTCGCGCCACCGGGTCACGTCATATGGGTGTGACGATTAATAAGCTCCAATGTAAATGTTAATACCACACACTCTTGACTTCATACGAGTTCTTGCGTGCTCTTACCTCTTCCTAGTGCATCACACTCTTACGAGTGACTTGGACTACTCCCTCTTAGCCGAGTCTACTACTCGACTAAGGAAGTGGGGGAGTCGTGATGGAGTAATGGGACTAGGCCCAGAGCTTAATCAGCCCAAGCCCCGAACTTGGACCCATGGATCCAAGTCCACAACCTGGAGCCTGCCTGCCAGCCCAGCAGGGAGCCTGCCAGTCCGACCAACCTCCCAGCCCGGAAGAGTACGTAACGGTCAAACAATTAATGCGCTATTAACTATGTATTTAATTCCGTATTAATGTTGTAATTAATTAGTCATTATAATCGGTAACGGTTACGATTTGTATACGCCTATAAAAGGCGGGTTGTAATTCAGATTAGGGGAGACGAATTCTATACGCTATTTCTGGCTACCAAATTCCCTCTGCAACTTTCCTTATTCATATTACTTTCTTGATTCCCGCTTGAGTGTCGTACGTAGCTTTCCTAAAAGCCTACAAGCATCCTAATTTGGACCAACAGTATTGACATTCAATGGAGCCAAAAACTCATTATTTTTTGGCTTGGGAATATGATGAAATAAAGCAAATGGGCTCACTAAACTATCTGCGCTTCTTTGTTATGAAGCAACAGTGACTCCATGCAATTTTTGACGCAATTTTCACTATGGGTCATCCGGAAACAGTCTCTCTATGCTTTAGTACAAGGGTAAGACTGCGTATATCTGACCCCCTTACCCCAATGTAGGTGGGGAGCCTTTGCGGCACTGTGGTAATGATAATGATGATTGACATTCAATTAAATATACAGTATAAATAAAATTAAGGAATTTTATCAGTTCGGGACCTGAAAGATAGAAAATTTATCAATCAAGGACCTGAAAGATGAAATATATCGATATGGGACTTGAATGAGGAAAAAACTATCAATCTAGGACCTAACATTTCATATGATTTGATTTATTTAATTTTTTATTAGTTCCATTGCTAATATTTGATGAATTTTTCTTCACAAAAGTTTATTAGTTTAATAAAAATAAATAATACGGAGTATTTAAATATTTCAAAAAAAAGAATTATGAAAACTTAGGTCCTCCATTGATAGTTTTCCATCATTCGGGTCCTATATCGATATATTTCATCTTTCAGGTCCCGGGTTGAAAATTTTTCTATATTTCGGGTCTTGGATTGATAAAATTCCTAAAATTAAACTCAAATTATAGGGTTGGGTTCTAATGAGAAGACATCTTAACGTGAGAAGTGAGAAGTTACACATTTACCTACTTCTGATGCACTTTTTTGCTAATCTGATGCACTTTTTGTGATTGCAGAAAAGTTCCGATTAATTACGGAAATGCCACCGCGTCTAGCATCACATTTTTTAATCTTTTTTGCACTTTCCCGTTCACTTTTTTGCTAATCTGATGCACATATCTTAAATTGAACGCACAAGATGCATTCTCACTTCTTACGATAAGCATTCTTCTCATTTGATCCTTATTCTATATATATTGGGTGCTAATTTAAACTAATAAACTGTTTCAAAAAAATAAATTGGGTGCTAATAACAGTGTTAACTTTTCTAAATTGTTATAAAAAATTTACATACGATGAAGAATATATATATATATATATATATATATATATATATAATTGTGTGTGTATATATATATATATATATATATATGTAAAAATTTTAAAACAATTTAGAAAAGTTAACACTGTTATTAGCACCCAATTTATTTTTTTGAAACAGTTTATTAGTTTATATTATTATTGTGAATATTTCCAGTAGGGATTACTTCGTACAATAAGTAGTCATACAAACTGATTTAATATTACATCTTTGCAACGCACCAATAAACAGTTTGTGTTACAAATATAGACATAAATAATGAATTGGTGAATAATAATCCGTAAATAATTAAAGCAAACAAATGAATAAATAAATAAATAAATGAATAAATAAGTCACTAAATAAATAAATAAATAAATGAATAAATAAGTCACTAAATAAATAGAACCACACCACAAATTCCACTTTGACGTTCGGGAGTTAACACAAAATTGTACGTAGTTCGTATGTTGCTTGCGATATATCCCTGCAGGTCAAACAAACAAATATTCCAGTTTCTGTAGTAAAATTAGGAGAAACTTTAAAAAGACAAGGGACATAATGATTATTGTCATGATTTTGGATGTTTAATAATTCAGCACATATAATTAGTTTTACTAAGGATGAGACTAATAATATGAAATGGACCAATACAATGACCAATTGACCATGACTAGACGTCGTCCCCCTCATGAGATATGACCTATATAAGCTAAGCTCCATTTCACTTCACCATAGCTTAGAGTATATTCATCGATCATCTATATATCATATTTATATAACTAATTATTAATGGCTAGAAGTTTGTATTTCATCACTACACTGGTTTTAACCTTGGCGACCACGACAGTGGGTCATGGGGAGGAAGTATACACTGTGACGAGTTACGGAGCAAAACCTAACGGCGGCGGCTCGCCGCTGGAAGACAGCCTCAAAAGTGCATGGGTCAAGGCGTGTAAATCGAATGGTCCGGTAACCATCAACGTGGCGGAGGGAGTCTTCAATGAAGGCGCCGTCACTATCGACGGCACTGATTGCGGAAACAAGAATGGCATAACATTCCAAATCATCGGAGAACATCTGGCTCCTGACTATACACACTTCGGAGACGACGACTGCGAAGCGTGGGTCATGTTCGCCCATGTCACTAACGTTACCATTACCGGCGGTATCCTAAACGCCACGGGTCAATATCTCTGGGATTGCAAAAAAGCCGGAGGTCACTGCCCCAACGGAGCTAAGGTATGTAATTACTAACCATCTCATCTATAACATGCAATTTCCTTATACTCCGTATATACTAGTATAAGGAAGGAATTGGGATGCTTTCTTTTCCGTCATAAACCAAATCAGACCAGATCAGATAATACAAGACTTAAACAGACCAAATCGATCAGACAAGACCAGACATGGACAGTTACGAAATACACATTGGCCACACAGTTATCAAATCAGACCAGTTTAGATCGGATCATACTAGACTTAAACGGAACAGATCAGACTATACCAGTAAATTTCGGTCCAAAAGAAACTTTGAGTGCAATTAGTATTTTGCTAACCAATCGGTTTATTGGTTGGTTGACACAAGGTAGTCAATAATTAAGTTCTAGTTTTTGTATTGAGAAATTTACTTATATTTGAGCAGATCATTCATAAATTTCCGTGTACGACTAAAAACGTCTTTAAACATTATTCTATATATGATCGAGTAATAATCAAATTAGTTAAAGGGACAAAAAGTAGCTAGCATCAAAACATTACTGTACCTACTGGCTACTTAGCTTTGGAATAAAAATTTATTTGGTCATATTTTAAGAATCATCGCATCTTTTGTCACATTTAGCTTCTAGTAATTGTCTTATATATACAAGTATTATCTAAAAGGTCGCCAAAAAAAGTCTCCAAAAGCTCGATCTTAGTCTGATTTTTTTGGAAAAAATCACTAAACGGGAGTAAAAAAGTTTTGAAATTTCAAAATAGGACTGCCATGTTTTTATTCCCTGAATTCAAGCTTGACATTATCAAGTTTTAAACATGACAGTTTCCGCCAAGTTTTTTCAAACTTGACAGCAATTACTTCTATTTAGAGAATGAAAACACAAGGATCCTATTTTGGAATTTAAATTTTTTTTACTTATATTTAGGATAATTTATAAATTGTTTTCAAAACGTACATTTTCTAAAATTCTGTTATATCAAACAAACAATTAGCTTTTATCAAACAATATATTATATTATATTTATTTTAATTACTTTTCAGTTATTACAAGCTAATGACATTTACTAAGAAGCTCGAAAGAATCCTTTCAAAAAAAGAAGCTTTAAAAAATATCGACCTCATGACGCACACATTATTTGATCAGCGAAATTTCAGCTTAAAACACTAGTCAATCACAATTCTTCAATTTTCACCTAGCTAATCTATGCCCAATATTTGGTCACATTTCATCTTTAATATAATTCAATTTATTAAAATGTATATAGCTAGTAGAATCTCAATCCAATTAGAGCACTACAAAAAAACAGTCATTCTGTCACGCGGATTTGATGAATGTATTTTACCCTTTATAATAAATACATATGATCCATCTGCCCCTCGCAATTTTGTCCTAAACAACTTTCTCTTGAAAGTAAATAAGTGATTAATTATTTTTGCAGCGCAGTTCTTTTTGTTTATATTATATATATAAGACGGCCGGTTTGATGTAATGTTCTTTGATTGTCAGACATTGGCTGTTTTCAACTCCGATGGTGTGCAGATTAGGGGAGTAACCTTATATGATAGTCAAATGTTTCACTTGGCGATTTTAGGGAGTAGCAATGTGTTGATGGAAGACTTAACGATAAAAGCGGCAGAGAGTAGCCCTAACACAGACGGAATACACATCTCAACTTCCTCTCACGTTAACATCACTGGTAAAACCGTTATAGGGACCGGGGACGATTGTGTCTCTCTTGGTCCCGGCTCCAAGAACGTGTGGATTGAGAACGTCATAGCTGGTCCCGGGCACGGAATAAGGTATCATCCCATCCAAAATATCTTCCTTTCTCCTCTAAAACTTACTTTATTACTCCCTCCGTTTCAGTTTCTTTGACACGCTTTCCTTTTTTGGTTTTTTCAAAAAGATTAACACACTTCCTTATTTCCTTATTTGGTAAATAAATCTTTACCAAAACAGTGCAAAACAGTGCCAAACAGTGTTCAAACATTGCCAAACATTGTACTCTACAGTAAAATTTACCCCTCAGTAACATTTTTTCCTTAATTCTTGACAAGTCAAACTGTGTCAAAGAAACTGAAACGGAGGGAGTATGTACTACGAAGTTCTACCTCCGTCCCGGAATTATCTCCTTATTTGACTTGGCACGGGTTTTAAGATAGTGAGAAATGTGTGGTGGAGAGTTGTGCAGAGGAAAGAGAAATGTGTAAAAATGGTTGTGAACCACAAATTCTTTGTCAAAAAGGAAAAAAGAAATAAATTTGGGACGGACCGAAAAGGATAGAATGAAGATAATTCCGGGACGGAGGGAGTAGTATATATATGCTATATATATAGTAGTGTTCCGGTCAGGTATTCCTGACCGGAAGCGCCGTCCGGACGGCGTCATTTGGGGCCCTAGCCTTCCCGGTAGAATTTCTTGATGAAATTTTTATGGCATGTTCTACATCAAGTCTAGATTATACACAAAACAAATCAGCTAAAAACTCAATCGGCAAGGCCGTCAAATGATTTTTGAAACATAAGTGCGCCGAAAAATACATATAAAACGCAGTTAACTTCCAAAAATTATTTGACGACCTTCCCGATTGAGTTTTTGTCTGATTTTTTTGTGGATAAACTAGACTTGATGAACATTCCATAAAATTTCATCAAAACATTCCGTCGGGAAGGCGGCCAAACGCCGTCGTCCAGACGGTGGTTCTTGTCCGAAATACCTGACTTGAACTTTTCTCTAGACCAGACCAAACCAGATTTGACTTTGATAGTTATAAAATACACAGAGAACCAATATTACCCGATCAGACCAAGTCAGACCAGATCATATTAGACGAAGACAAACTTAAATAAATCATACCAGACCAACAAATTTGAGTTCTTTTAAGTAAAAATTAAACATCTTAAGTAATTATGAAATTCATGTCGCGTCGCTTGATCTTTTGAATTGGAAATAATGTATACGGTACGGTGCAGCATAGGGAGTCTAGGGCGAGAAAACATTGAGGACTCAGTGGAACACATACACGTACAAAATGTTCATTTGGAGGGAACGCAGAACGGTGTGAGGATCAAGACGTTTGCGAACAATAAGGCGACGGCTTTTGTGAATGACGTGGTCTTCCAGAGCGTAACGATGAAGGACGTTGCGAACCCCATGATCATTGACCAATACTACTGCCCGGATGGCGAATGCGACAACAAAGATGGCCAGGAGTCCAGCGTTCAGATCAACAATGTCAAGTTTCTAGACATAAGTGGGACGTCAAAGTCCGAGGTTGCCCTCACTTTGAACTGCAGCGCCACCCACAAGTGTGCTAACGTGACAGTGTCCGGCGTTGATCAGCTCACTTACAACAACGTTAAACCTCAAGCTTCCTGTGCTAACGTCGCCAATCTCCGCGACGACTCTTGTGAGAGTGTGTTTTTCCCCGGCAACTGACGCCGCCCTGTATATATATATTTTAGGATTAAAAACGGTTTCAAAATCAATATACAGCTGTCGTGCTTTTATTCCGTATCAACGAATAATTACTATCAAATTTGGAAAATACCGTCTGGTTTAAAGTTCGGTAATGCCAAAAGATGACCGTACTTATTCTTATTTAGGGAATACAAATATAAGTCCTGATTTAGAATTCGTTTTTACTCTTATTTAAGAAAATTTCTCTATACTTCCCATTTTTATTATAGTAGTTGCTCATTTGAGTTCTAGGTTCAATTCTACCTTACAAGCTTTGCTTGGTGGCACGCGGAACCGACCGAACCCAGTTTTTTTGGTATGGGTTCCGATGTATGAGTAAAATTATGTAATATTACTAGTATCTTATCTTATACTTTTATAAAGTAACAATCTGGGTGGCAATTTTTATTAAGGGAAAAAAACAATTAATAATACAAAATGTCTTCCATGAAAATAACTTTTAAAAATACAAACTATTTGAATATATACCAAAAGTGATATATATATATATATATATATATATCATCAAAAACTAAATATCATTTATTTGATGTCTGGATATTACTTTTGATGATCAAAATGATTGGATTCCTTGTCAAAAAGACTCTATATTATTTTTGTTCTATATAAAAATAATTGGTATTATTGGTAATCATTTTCAAAGTATGTATTATTAATGGTTTGTGGGTGATAGTTGGTATTATTTAAAGTTAATTTCCCTTTTTATAATTACTATTTCCCAAAAAAGAAGTATTATGTTTATAATCGAAGTACTAGTTTTTCCAAACGTGTTGTATAAGGGTGTGTTAATGACTACTAACGTGTAATGTGTACACTGTTCTATATGATCTTGTTGTTTATTTATGCATAGGCATCATAGTAGAAAACATGTGGGTGTTAGGGTTAAGCAAACGGTAAATTCAAGAACTATAACACAATAATTTACGTGGTTCACACAATCGTGTGATTGTGCTAGTTCATGGCAAACGAGAGAGCAGTGTATTATTACGTCGACGCGTCAGGGTTTACAAGTACAACGGAGATGTTTAAACAGGTCTTAAAAAACCTAAACAAGAAATAGAGCCGCAGGCCCAAAAATAAATGACGTGCTCTTGTCGTGAGGTGCACTCAAAATAATTAATCAATACAACACTAATACGTAGTATAGTGAAGTAAGGTTCGTATCCACAGGGAAAAGAATACTTTTCTCTTATATCAATAGTAACAAGGGGGGTTTTAAGTTTGATTTGATTGAATTTAATTAACACTAAGATAAACAACTTATATGAGTTTGATTTAATGAGATGAGGACTTGGTTTTGCTTTTATCCACTTAATGAAATGTTTGTCGATCCCGGTTATATCTTTAACTATCTTCCTCTCGAATACTCAATCGAAGAGTATATCCAGTTCATCGAGGGCAGTTATTAATAATGAGACGCGTTCATTAATAAAACTTACTACCGAGTTAATATAGAACAAGCGTCGTATATTGGCCCGATAGTAGCAATAACTTAAGATGAAAATGATTGAGATTGATAACCTCAACACAAACGGTTTATTGGTTTAATCAATATAATTAATTCCCCTTAGATTATTAATCATGAGACGCATGCATTAACAACCCAAGTTTACTACCGTGGAAGGAACCGAATTAATAACAAGCGTATTAATCGATTGATTCTAGTAATAATTAATATAAGAAACAAAACTAGTTGATACTTTAAGTAATGTTTAAAATATTAACATGGAATATGAATAGGAATTAATTAATACTCAAGGAAGAATATTAAAGAATATGAATCCTCATATGATTAATATCAAGATGTTAACTAATTGTCATGTTAGTAACACTTCCCAATATTAACATAGAGGAAGAAATAACTACTACTATAACCAATGTCAAGATGTTAACTAATTGTCATCTTAGTAACACTCCCCAACTTTGATATAGAAATAGTATTTGAAAGGAAGAATTAATATTCAAGGAAGAAGATTAAAGAAAATAACTCACAACTTACAAATTCATTAAGCTTCAAAGTAGCAAAACCAAGATGGAAGAGTTTAGCTCCTTATTTGGAGTCTAAACATGATGAAAAATATAAAGAAAGAACTATTCTATACTGAGCTTAGAAGTATGGAAGAAGGGATGATTTTATTGTGAAGGAAAGGGGTGTATTTATAGGCTTTTGGGAGCAGCAGGGGCTGATACCCGACCGGGTATATAGGATACCCGATCGGGTATCTTAGGAAATTTCTCGGAAAGCCACATTTCTGGACATACCCGGTCGGGTATGTCGGTTTACCCGATCGGGTATGTGACAAATCTTTACGAAAATTTGCTCCCACGATCCTTTGTTCCCGGATTTGATTTGGACAACCGAATCAAGCAAATACCCGATCGGGTATTGCCTATACCCGACCGGGTATAAGAGTAATTTTTCCAAATCGAAATCTTTCTTGTCTCCTTGCACTTTCCTTGATCTTTTGAGGTCCAATCTTGATCCCTTGGATGAGCTTTGACCTGTTTAGCTCAGAATAGTCCTAATCTAAACAAATTACAAATAATTATGAAAACAAAGTATTACACCAAAAATGTGTAATTTCCACAACTAGAACTAATAAAAACTAGTTAAAAATACAAACATACATGATAGGAAATTCACACTATCAATAAAATTCGCACTTTATTTTTCCCGTATACCCGGTCGGGTAAACCCATGTACCCGGTTGGGTATCTTGATCCAGAGAGTTTTCTCTCACGCTACCCGATCTGGTAGCCAGGCGGGTATTCTTCAGTGGTAACTACTATATTTTTGGGGGTTTTCATACAAATAGTATTTGTAGGGACATATCAAATTTTGTAGGTAGAACGTTTTGCAGACAAAAAAAATTGTGGCCGTATTTGTATGGACATCATCGAAGAGAAAGATATAACCGGACAAAATTCATAACTTTGTCTACAAAAGTTTAGGCATACAAAACATTTCTAGACAAATAAAATTTGTATTCCAAGTGCTTTTACCTCAACATTTTTTGTAGGCTCAAGATATTTTTTCCAACAATAATTTATTGTATGGCAAAATTTTTGTAGATAAAATATATTTTTCTCTACGAATATTTTTTATAGAGAGCGCTATTCATCGGAAGAATGTCCTTTTCACTACAAATAAATTCTTGTACGGCGAGTGATGCTAGGAAAATGACATCACAAGTTGCAAAAAATTGCACCCAAAAGATTTCAAATAATGATAATTATAATACAACACGTACTACTAAAAATCGTTGTGCCACAAATTTCAAATAAGGGATTTGCATAATAAAGTACTCCATATCAAACTAAAACCTTATCGTTGAGTGCTAATACCATCCAAAAAATCAAATAAACTGAAACGTCACTACTAGAAAATTACCTTTAGCCCACAAAATTCGTCCAGACAAAATGAGATTTGTAGTTAAATATCTCTTTTCCTCACAAAATTTCTATTTTGTGGGGATTGTTTTGTCCTTGCAAGCATTTTCTTTACATACAAAATATTTTGTAGGCCCAAATATTCTTTCCAAACAAAAATATATTTTGTGTGCTTTGCACTTTTACCACAACATATTGAACATACAGATTGTAATGTGTAGCGCAAAGTGACATTTAATTTTACTACACACAAAATTGGTTCGACAAATAAGTGCAATATTGGGATTAGTATACATACACCAGGTAAGTCTGCAACATTATTTTTTTTGTTGAAAAAATGTTTGGTAATTAAATATAATTGTTAGCACGTAAGAAGATTTTATGTAAATAATATTAAAGATCTGTTTGATATAGCATTTTTTGATTTATTAGTCTTTTTAATCGACCATTTCAATCACTATACACCATTTCAATTACTATATATTATTCTTTTGATTTCATTTGTTGAATTTTATAATAATCAAAATAAGTAATTTTGAAGTTACTTTTCTGACTAAAATTACCTAATTTTAATTTGTTGAAAAGAGCTATTTTAATTTTTTCATAAACTATTTTTATTTAAGTAATAAAATATATTTTAAATTTTTTATTATAAAATGTGTTTCAATAGAATACATATTTTTAATAATTTTTTAATAAAATATTCTTATTTAATATTTTTTTATAATTATTTATAGAGTTTTTTTCAAAAATGTTACTACTATTAAAATAAAACTTATTTACACAAATATGACTAGTACTTACTGCAATATAGTGTCATGATAATATAATTTCAAAAATTGAACATAAGTTACCGTAATTTCATTACTATTCTAGTCACTAGCTAGTCACATTTTTGTAACAATCATTATTTTAATCATATATATGTAATTATATCTTATTTATATTCTATCAATTTTAGTTTTTTAGGTAACCGACCCTATCACCAATTTTATCATAAAAAAAGTAATGATCCTGCAATTTTTAGGTAAAAATTGAAATAACTATATACGGAGTAATTAAAATTTATCGGTCAAGAGTAAAATTAGAATTGAAAACCGAAATAGAAGTACCATCTAAAATAACCACCCATAATCACATTTTGCCCTAAACAGAGATCCAGAGATCGACAACTCCTCAACCGCATCTTTCTCTCCCGGAGGTTCAGCCGTCCAGGTATTCTTTATTTTGATCTTCTGCTTGATTAACTATTGTCATCTGGTTTCTCCTTCTAATTGGGTATAACCTTAGTGATCTACTAATCTTTTCTTTGTATACAAAGTCTATGTTAAAGATTTTATTATTTTGATAGCGTTGATTAGCTGCTCTATTGGACTTATTTCCTTGGCGAAAAGGGTTAGCAGTCTAGCAGGGAAAGCAGCTTTGTTGTTGATTAAAGTAAAGGACCACGGGTCTAGCGCTTTTGTTTTGTGGGAAGATATTTTAGTCATTGGTAATTTTGTAATCATATTCAAATACCTGATGATTTACAAGCCTGCGGTTCGCACCTTGCAGCCCCATTTTAGAAGTGTTTTATGTTTCTAGAACCTATTTTTAAAAAATTTCCGCCACACATAAATGCATGAACAAGATCGATCAGTTGAGTTTATTTCTGGTCCATTAGAGCAATAATCTTCATTAGACACACTTTCTTTTGAAGGAATTAATTAAAGTGCTTCCAAATTTCCAACCTTTTATTCTCTTCTTGCTTTTGGTTGATAGAGTAGCGGACAAGTTGGTAGAGTCTGTAGTTTGTTAGTGTCCAAACTTATTTGAAATCTTTATGAATTCACTAATTTGATCATCTTATTCTTACTTATAAGCACAAGTACAGTGACAATTTCATAAGTGATAATTTCATAAATTTTGACTTTCACCTTTTAATTTTTACTACACCGATAGTTTTAAACAAAAATCTATTATATCTTATTTGGTGAATGAAATAGATAGACTTATCACTTTAAAAAAATAGATAGACTTATTATTATGCTCTTTTTTATAAGTTTACTTATTTTTTGTGAAGAGTAATACGGAGTACTTCGTTGTTGATATCATCGAAATGACTTTAGAGTTGCAAACCAAATTTTGTCATACCACCATGCACATGAATGAATATGGGCAAACATTAATTAAACCAATTCAAAGGATCTTAAATTTTAAGTCAAATTATATCAAATATAGATTTTAAGTCAAACTTAAGTCAAATTTAAAAAAATGCACATCAAAATTAGATTAAATTAAATGAGATTCTCGCATATTAGATATCGCTCATGTATAAGTGCATAATTAAGTAAGAAGATGAAGAAGAATGAACGGCGGATAAATAAATACATGAATAAATTAGTAACAATAATAAATAATGAATGAATGAATAATTGAGTAAGTAACCGAGTAAATAAACAAATAAATATATATTACTTACTTTGTCCTAATTTAATTTGAAAATTTACTTTTTTTTGTCAACACAATTTCACTTTTCTATGTTTTAGGGGAAGCAGATACATAAGTTATAGTGTTTGGGTGAAAGTGCAGAAGTACTTTTGATACTCTAATTTATTCCTATAATCGGTTTTTTTAGAAGCTGGGGAAACCAGCTTCTGAAAAGTGATTCTTATTCTGCTTCGGAAAAATTCTCGAAGTAGGACTAAAACAGTGTCAAAATTCCAAATTAAGACTATCATGTTTTTTATTCTCAAAATATGACTATTTACTGTCATGCTTAGAAAATACTGACATGTTTGAAGTCTGGTACTGCCGATACATAGAAGCAATTAGTCCTATTTTGGGAATAAAAATATGGCAGTCTTGTTTTAGAATTTTCAAACTGTTTTAGTCCTATTTTGGGTAATATCTCTTCTGCTTTAAAATTGGTTCCAAACACCCTTAGTATCAGTTTCTTATGAAATACGAAGTAGTTATTTACTTATTTGTGTTTACATAGTTATTTTAGTGTTTACATAAATATTTGAGTATCAGATATGAATAAGGTTTTTGTGTTTACATAGTTACGGAGTATTTTAGTGTATATTCTACAAATGTAAATTCGATATGGAATCATTGATTCGAACATTTGAAGTGAAGATTTAAAAACCACAAAAAAATTGCACGCTTCTTTGTTTGAGACGCACTTGAGAGGAAGTAAATAAAGAAATTATGTATGAATAAATCATACGTACTAATTAAATAAATTATTTCCGAAATACTGTCGGGTTAAGAATAATTCCCAAAATACTGCTTTGTTTGAGACGTACTTGAGAGGAAGTAAATAAAGAAATTATGTATGCACCTATATATATTGCTGGTAATACAAGAGCCGCCACTTGGAGTGGTGGCTTTCCTTAACCGTGGTTAATTCCAGCAGTATTTTAGGAATTATTTTTAACTTCACAGTATTTCGGGAATAATTTATTTAATTAGTATTATTCCGGAAAAAAACTCGTAATCAAGTGGTTAACACTTAACGTCGTTGGGGAGCCGCCACCAAATTGTCACTTGCTTGCTCGCCTTGATCAAACCAACAACGAAGTTTGTTAAGTCATATATGAGATCATTCATATAATCATCATATCCATAGTAGAAAAAAGTTTTTAAAAGGTGATGGCGCCCAATTATTGTCTTAATTTGGGGCTTTAGTTTGTCAGTAAATTAATAATCCGAAAATGCACCTATTACCATGACTAAACTTTCCCACAAATTGCCTATATAAGCACCATTTGATCCAATGCTTCATTTCACATCACCATCTCTTATATCTTCATCTCATCTTCACACACATAATTAAGTACGTAGTACTATATATTAATTTGATCTTTTAATTTTCTTTTTGTAAAAGCAAAAAGATGGCTAGAATGTGTTTGTATTTGCCACTAGTTTGGACGACGCTGTTTTTGTTAGCGGCGACTACAATGGCGGAAAACGAAATAATGTACAACGTCGAGAGCTACGGAGCAAAACCCGACGGCCAGAGCGACTCGACGAGCGCCTTCCTCGAGGCCTGGGATGAGGCTTGAGGGGCGAACGGGCCGGTCACCATTGTGGTGCCGGAGGGAAACATCAATCTTGGACCTATTACTCTCGACGGTGCACTTGGTAAATGCAACAACATATACAAAATAACGTTCAAAATAATGGGAACACTTGTGCGGCGGGCACCTCCGACAAAAATCGACTCATGGATCATGTTCTCAAGTGTCAAAAACGTTTTCATTAACCGCGGAATCCTATTTGGCGGAGGTCTCTCTCTGGGAATGCAAATGGGCTCACCCAACTAATTATTTTGATGAATGCCCTCAAGCTCTTTCTGTAAGTAATTGAATGTTTTTAATTGGATTGATTTCATTCCTAAACTAAATCAAATCATATTACATCAGATCATTAAATTTCATTTCTAAGTAATTCTAAGAGGAACATGATAATTAATAGTCAAATTGTAAATCTAAAAAATTTAGGATGTTTTTAGTTGGATTGTTTTCAGTCCCAGACCGGATCAAAGCAGACTTAAACAGGCCAGATCAAACCAGGCCAAACTTAAATAGCCAGACCGAATCAGACCAGACCTAATTTAAACAGACCAGACCTAATTTAAACAGACCAGACCAAATCAGGCTAGACTTAAACAGACCTGACCAGACTTGACTTGCGTAGTTAAAAAATACAAAAAACTCAAACGCTTATCAGAACAGACCAGTTCAAACCAGACGAGACTAGACTTAAACAAATCAGACCAGCAAATTATGATCCAGGTAAAAAATAAACCTAACTTTTGAGAAATTATTATTGTTACATGCATGATTGATTGTTATGTTTCAATGCCTTTTCAGTCATTGCTTTTTATAACTCGGAGAATGTGGGGATTACGGGACTAACCTCATATGATAGTCAAATGTTTCATATCACAATTATGGGGACAATCAAGGCCACAATACGACATGTGAAGTTAATGGCAAGGGAGAACGCTTACAACACAGATGGAATACATGTCCAATCTTCTTCTCAAGTTACCATCACTGATTCAGATATGGAAACCGGCGACGATTGCATCTCTATTGGCCCCGACGTCAAGACCGTGCGGATTGAAAAAGTCTTTTGCGGTCCCGGCCACGGAATAAGGTATTGTGACTATATGGTATATGGTGTCATCTCCCTCAACAATTAAAAGCAACGCAACGTAATACTTTTTTCACTGCGAAAGAGGAATAAAAACGAATAAATCTAACCAATGAGTGGGTTTATTTAAGAGAGAATTTCCAAAATAGGACTAAAAGATGAGACAATTAGAAAAATAGGACCTATTGTTTTAAATTTCTTAAATAAGACTAAATATTTGTGTTTGGACAGTAATAGCCCTAATGAAACTGGCGCAACATTTTTTGCGCATCTCATCCATCCTCCAGACACGTGTCGCAGTCATCACCCAGACATGTGCGACAACCATCCTCCAGTGTCGCAACCGTGGATCCTCCAGCAAGTTCGCCGCCTCCGCTGAGTTCGTCGTCGTCGTCCTCCGACGAAGCTACCGTTCTCCGGTAAGTCCCTGTAACCTCCATCCAGAATGACACTTGATATGCGAGAATGCCACTTGATATGCATAATGACAAAATAATGACAATTTCATATAGAATCATAACATTCTCAATTTGGCAATTTTAAATGCTGTAATGACATAAAAGAGACATTTTTTCAAATAATAAATAATTATGACATTTTCTGATTCAAAAAGTGACATTTTTCTTGATAATCATTACTGAGGACATTTTGAGATTCAAATTAATCAAAAGTGATAAGAAGAAATTCAAGTTGAGAAAAATGACACTATTTTGTCAAACAGGCCAAAAACATGGCATTTCATATATTTTAATTTCAAGGTGATCTTGTCATTTTAATATCTTTCTGACATTTTTTCAATTCAGATTTAAATAGTTATGAAATTTTCAAATTAAAAAATAATAAAATAAATTTAAAATCCAATAATTTTTTTTGAACACTCGTTGCTCAAAAGTTGTTCAAATTCCGTCCCCTCCAACCTTATTCGACTGCCAGCCAACTTATGAGATCTAATTGAATCCCAAGGAACAAAAACAGAGCACAACCAACAAGGAAATGGAAGAGAAAGAAGAGAGGAGAAAAGAGGAGAAGAGAATAGAAGATAGAAAGGAGAAGGGGAAATTACTTGATTCCATGGGAAAAATTGCAGAAGGCTGGCGGTTGCTATGGCTGCGGTACCAACGAGCGGCGGATGTAACTGTGGTACCGACGAGCGACGGGAGCGACGATGGAAGATTGGAAATTCGTTGGTGAACCTTTCATGAGGTCTCTGATGAGGAACGACACAACAACTCCTAAATCCGGAAGATGCAGATCCCAAATTTCTAATATGTCAGAGGCGCTGATGTTGAATTTAAGTAGGGAAGGGCAAAAATGTAATCTGTGATCCTATTTAGGAATAAATAAACTTATACTCCTATTTTGGAGTTTTGCCAATGTTTTAGTCTCATTTATTTAATGAAAAAAAATCTTAAATATTAAAATGTGATTATATAAAATTATTACTTACTAGTAGTAACTATTAGTGATTATATGTGCTCAAAGTTTACATCACAGTAACAACATTTAGTTACTACGATATACGTTTTGAATACAATTGTAGTCACTAATAGTTACTAAATCGCATTTTTATCCATTACTCGTACATTTTAATTAGTACTCCATCCGTCCCGCTAAGATTGTCTCATTTTACCTTTTTGGCAAATCCACTAAGATTGTCTCATACCATATTTGGTAAAGTTTGTGTGGCTCTTAATCATTCTTACTTCATCAATTCCATATCAACCACATAAAATAACTTTTCTTAATAACCGTGTCACATTCTCCCGTCCCAATGTTAGTGGAACGGAGATAGTAATATTTAAGGAAAAATCCCTTATTTATTTATGTCAACATAACAATATACTCTTAAGTTGTGATATAATCTTTTTTTATATTTGATTAAGTGTATGTTTGGTAGGCATAGGTCCCTATCTTCTATCTTTTATACTATGTACTACTACGCATTTAAAAAGTCACTAAAAGCATCTAGTTGTATGTTTGGGATAACAATATTTTAGAGATTTTTAAAAATAAAAGATATTTTTTTAGATGCTATAGTGAATGGCGTCCGTGAAAAGTCTATAGATTTTAGCATTAATTAGTCCCAACAGCTTATATGTTAAACAAAACTGAATCAAACAATCATCAGTTTATTTCAATCATTAAAAGTTAATTGTTACTAAAACCCCATAAAAGTATTTTTTAAACTAGTTGTGTCAAACTAGTCATATTTATGTTCGGTACAACTCTCTCAGTATTATATTTTTACGGAGTACTCCCTCCCTCCCGAAAAGGTTGGCTAAAGTTGACTTTCACGTGGATTAATAAAGTAAAAACTGTGTGGTTGAAATTTGTGCAGAGGAGAGAGAATTAATTTTAGACACATATTTCTTACTTTAAATGGAAATGACAAATCTTTTTGGGATATCCAAAAAAGGAAATTTGGCCAAACTTTTCGAGAAGTTTGGCCAAATTTCCTATTAATTACTTTTATTAATTAATAAAAGTAATTTGAGTTGGTAGTGAGGTTAATACATTACTCTATTATTTATACGTGGGGTGCAGCATAGGAAGTCTAGGGGGGGAAGGGACAACCACTTCCGAAGTTGAAGACATAGAGATACGAAATGTTCGGTTGACGGAAACCCTAAACGGAGTGAGAATCAAGACATGGGCAAGGGCTGCAAGCCGCGGGTTTGTGAAAAACGTCAGGGTCCAGGACGTCACGATGAATAATGTTTGGAACCCCATTCTCATTGACCAGCACTACTGTTCAAAACCTGATCCGCGGCTCTGTTTCCCCGGGGAGGAGTCCGCATCACGATCAGCAATGTGACGTTTGTAGACGTTAAAGGGACGTCGGAGACGGCGGTTGGTGTCAAATTGGATTGCAGCCGCGCCCAGCCGTGTCACGAAATAGGTTTAAACCCGGCCGATGTGAGCCTCACTTACAACGGCGCTCCAGCTAAAGCTTCATGTGCTAACGCCCCATGTCCCATCGGCTTCCCCCGCTTTTAATTAAAAAAAGATGACACTCCGTGTCTGTGGGACTCCATCCTCAAGGGCCCCTGGAACCAAATAGTTATTGCTTTGAAGACACTTTGTGGACCCCGCTTTTATTTTTTATTCATACGGATCGAGTATCTGTTTGTTTCACTTATACGTACGTTAGTACCTACTTGAATTGCACTTTAATACAAGTATTTACGGGTCTTTTACCAAAATACGGAAAACGGTAGCATGGACTGTCAAAAAACGAGGAAAAAACTAGGTTTTCCAAAAAAAACGGGAGTCGGAACATGATGTTCCAACCAGAGTTACGGGATTAGGAAAAATAAGGCATACCTCCTATCGGATAAGCCACTTCCGAATGGGGATTTCTTCTATTTTTTTTTAATTAGTGGCCGAAATGTGTTAATTCCAAATTTAAACTTTTGATTTGGAATAAGCTTTTGATATTCATCCCTCCTATCGGATAAGCTTTTGATTTTCAACGTTTTTTTAAACTAAAGTTTTAAATTCTGTTAATTCCAAATTTAAAAATTTTTTTAAATTCTTGACATATACGAAATTAATTTTTGAAAGTTGACAGATACGAAATTTTTTATCTAATTATATTTTGAGGCGGTTGTAATTGCTCACCCCAATCTTGATGTTCATCTGCATCATCCTCTTCCTCGTTTCCATCTTCATTTCCATCTTCATAATGGAATATGCCTCGGTGGAGCATCTCTTCATCGCCTACATCTAGGACCAACCGCTGTAGCCGTTCTTGAATATCCTCATAACTCGTGTGGTTGCCGGCGAGCTGATACACATCGTGAAAGCCTTGCTTCTGCATAAAAATGTAACACGTGTAAATAATATGACACGATATATGTTAATGAATATGGTATGTATTCAAACACTTACCACAAGACCCCAAACGCGTGTTGTCGGGATGTAGCCTGTCGCGGGCATATTGTGAGAAGGATTCTGTGTTAGATTATTGGACTTATATTGCATGTAATATTCACAATATATTATTTATCGGGTTTAATTGTATGTTATATGCTATCTTATATTTAGGCCCAAAAATTAGTGGTCCTATGGATATTAATTTAAGTGGGCTAATAAGTTATCTAATAAGGTATAGGGCCCAAATGTGTAGAGACCCATGGGCTTGACCTAATCAATGATGGGCTGATTAGGGTTAAGCACTCTCTATAAATAAGGGGTTATGGTCCCTAGTTGAACACGCCATTCCGTCTTTCTGCATCCCATCGCTAGAGAGATAATTCCCGAGGGCGTGTATCAGCTAGAAGACGCAAACCCTAGCCTCTGTCTCCCGGATTCCTAAAGATCCATCTCCCATGGAGTCAGGTACGCTTCCGCTCAGGTAATTCTCTAGATAATTTCAATATGAAGATTAAAGTATTCATGGATTTATTCCAACAATTGGTATCAGAGCCTCTTTCATATTGAATTATTTGGAGTATTCATAATTGTTTCAATCTTGAATGATTGAATTTATGGAATTTCTTTTGTCATATGATCTGTCGATTAAATGGAATCAGGTAATGCGATTTTGCTTTTATAGAATTCGTGCCTAATGTACCTAATGTATTCAAACATAAAATCAAATGGAATCATTATGTTTCGTATTTTTTTTTCTGAATCGGCGATTGAATTTTGGAGTAAGGTGTTTTTTTTCAACATAAAATCTGATAAAATCTGTCGAGTCAGTCGCGTTTGGGGTGCTGCGTTTTGTAATCTTTCTTTGTATCTGCTTATTTCAAATCGCAATAGCGATAAAGTATGAAATAAGTGGAGTCAACAATTTTGTTTAATTCAGTACTCCTTTGCCGATAAATCTATTGTGTTTGAGTAATAATAATATACTACTTCGTATTAATTTTCTTTTCGGTGGGGCTGAGATGATTTAAAGTCATTCACACGGATTTGGGAACTAGCCACGTACGTTTGGAGTTGTTTATAGTTTAATATCTATTCTTGTTATGTTTCAATTTTTCAGTCAATAAAAGGTGATTGATATCACTTTTATTATTTGGTTCTAGATTTTCAATAATTACTAATTAGTCTTTGAGTGATCCGTGCTATATGAATATGGGTGATTCCAGTATTGATGTTACCTTATTTACGAAGTATTACATTGGAATCTTTTATTCACGTTTTAGAAGTTATCTGGATATGGAAAATTGTATACGAATATCAATTTCAATTTTGATATGTTTTCTTTTTAGTGAATCAATTTTGGAAACTTCTATGACTTTGGTAATTAAATACATATATGTGATTACGGGCAATATCAGTTCTATTAGAATTGCATATTTGGAAATAGATTACTTTTGTTGATGATTATAATTTACGGCTTAAAAAAAATGTGTATTGTGTGTTATGGGATGTATAAACCCCATTTTGTACGTGATCGCACATCAATTGGGTATGGGTTTTACAAATTATCGTTATACATAATACATTTGCATGTGATTCAGAAAAATTTGCCCAAATTTTATTTTTCAGATTTTCGAGTTAATATTAGCATGTCTAATATTTGAGTTAGTTAATTGATACAACATGCTGCCAAAGTAGCCTCTCTTGTTGAAATTAATTAACTCATATATTAAGATGATTGTGTACTTTCTTATTTCATGCGGATAATAATCGGCCCAAAGGAAGGTTATTATTTGGCCGAAATTTAAGTACATTTGTGATAATAAAATTTGTGATGATTATGAAGTTTTTCGTGTGAATATTAAGTCGGTACAAAGAAAGGCTTAGTATTTGACATGATTTTATTATCAAAATTTTATTATTACGCCAAGAGTACCATTTGCAAGTCTAATTTATGTCCAAAGACAAGATTAGATGTTGCGTTAGGTATCTTGTGATGGGGATTGCTAATATTTAAATTCAAAATTAATTATCAAATTAATTTCAGTACATAGAGCATATCATTTATATATTTTTTTTGTTCTCTTTCAGTCAATAATTCTGCTGCTACAATATCTGCTAATATTAATAGCATTCCAGTGCTTAACGGCACGAATTTTAAGGAATGGAAAGAGAACGTTATGATCGTTCTCGGCTGCATGGATCTAGACCTTGCACTTCGGACTGAGAAACCCGCCGCTCTTAAGGACACATCTACCCTTGATGAAAAGAGGGAGATGGAGAGGTGGGAACGCTCAAACCGCATGAGTCTAATGATCATGAAACGTGCAATTCCAGAATCATTCAGGGGCACAATGTCTGATGAGGCTGATGCAAAATCGTTCCTTGCCGAACTTGAAAAGCGTTTTGCTAAAAACGAAAAGGCGGAAACTAGTACTCTTTTGAGCACTCTTGTTTCCATGAAGTACAAGGGCAAAGGGAACATAAGGGAGTACATTTTGGAAATGTCTCACATTGCTTCAAAATTAAGTGCACTAAAGCTTATTTTACCTGAGGAATTGCTTGTGTAATTAGTTTTGATCTCTCTTCCTTCTCAATTTAATCAATTTAAAGTCATTTACAACTGCATTAAGGAGAAATGGTCTCTCAATGAGCTCATTTCTCATTGTGTTCAAGAGGAAGAGAGAATAAAGCAAGATAAGACAGAAAGTGCTCATTTGGCATCTACCTCTAAGGGCAGCAATAAAAGGAAAATTAAGGAAGCTGCAAATTTGGGGCCTCCCAGGAAGCATCACAAGGAAACTAAAGAAGAAACTAAGGAATCTGGATGCTTCTTTTGCAAAGGGACTAATCACAAGAAAAAGAACTGCACTAAGTACCATGCTTGGCGTGCGAAAAAGGGTATGTCTCTTTCTCTTGTTTGTTCTGAGGTTAATTTAATTTCAGTACCAAAAGACACTTGGTGGGTAGATTCCGGTGCTACTACTCACATAATTGTATCTATGCAGGGTTGCCTGAGCTGCCGAAAACCAATTGATGGTGAAAGATACATCTATGTCGGTGATGGCAAGCGGGTTGAAGTTGAGGCTATCGGTGTTTTTAGATTATTATTAAAGATTGGTTTTTATTTGGATTTGAAAGAGACATTTGTTGTGCCGTCATTTAGGCGGAATTTAATTTCTATTTCTGCATTGGACAAATTTGGTTATTCTTGTTCATTTGGAAATAGCCAGTTCAGTCTATTTCAAGATTCAAAACTTATTGGCACTGGTCTTTTATCAGTTTATGATAATCTATATTCACTTGATATAAATACCTCATATAATGAAACCTTGCATGTAAGTACTCGTGGTACTAAAAGAAAATTAACCAATGAGAATTCGTTTTCACTTTGGCACAAGCGTCTAGGACATATTTCTAAAGAAAGAATTCAGAGACTTGTGTCAGATGGAATTCTTGATTCTCTTGACTCCTCAAATTCTGATATTTGTGTTGAGTGCGTTAAGGGAAAACTAACGAACAAACGGAGATTAGGTGCTGAGAGAGTTTCAGATCTATTAGAATTGATATATACGGACATTTGTGGACCATTCCCTACACCATGTAGAAATGGCCAAACATATTTTATCACATTCATAGATGATTACTCTCGTTATGGTTACCTTTATCTCATTCATGAAAAGTCTCAATCAATAGACGTGTTCAAATCTTATAAGGCCAAAGTTGAAAATCAATTAGGCAAAAGAATAAAAATCGTTAGATCTGACCGTGGTGGTGAATACTATGGTAGATATGATGGTTCCGGTGAACAACGTCCAGGACCATTTGCTAAATACCTAGAGGAGTGTGGAATTGTTCCTCAGTACACCATGCCAGGAACTCCTAGCATGAATGGTGTTGCTGAGAGACGAAACCGTACATTGAATGACATGGTTAGGAGTATGATTTGTCATACTACTTTACCCGATTCACTCTGGGGAGAGGCACTGAAAACTGCAGCTTACATACTTAACAGAGTTCCCACTAAAGCTACAACTAAAACCCCTTATGAAATTTGGACTGGAAAGAAACCCAGTATAAATCATTTCCATGTTTGGGGTTGTCCAGCTGAGGCAAGGCCTTATAGGCCAAATGAAAAGAAACTGGACTCAAGAACAGTTAGTAGCTATTTTGTAGGATACTCTGAGAGGTCAAGGGGGTATAAATTTTATGATCCCACTACCAGGACTATTTTTGAGACGGGTAATGCCCGGTTCATTGAGGATATTGAGTTTGGGGGGTGGGGAGATAAGGTTAGAGATTTTGTCTTTGAGGAAGAACATGTTACTCTTCCTTCAGTTGTCATTGAACATGATCAAGATATGTTTATTCCTAATGATGTTCAAGAAACAACTCCAGTTCATGACAATCTCGAAAACATCCCCAATCAAGTACCTGAATTTGTTAATGAAGATCAAACTCAACAACCTCAAGAACCTGAGGTGCCATTAAGGAGATCCACTCGAGAGAGGAGAAGCGCAATTCCGGATGATTATATTGTATTTCTCCTAGAACATGAGGAAAATTGGGAATTGGTAGAAGAAATAATTGTCTTCCTCCAAGAACAAGAATCGGATGTTGGTTTTGCGGAAGATGATCCAATCAACTTCCGTCAAGCCATGGAAAGTTCTAACTCTAAAGAATGGATTAATGCCATGAAAGATGAGATGAAGTCTATGAGTGACAATGACGTTTGGGAGATAGTCTCATTGCCTGAAGGTATTAAACCCATTGGTTGTAAATGGATATTTAAAATCAAGAGGGATTCAAAGGGCAATGTTACAAGGTTTAAAGCTCGTCTTGTTGCTAAAGGCTACACTCAAAAGAAAGGAATTGACTATAAAGAGACTTTCTCTCCGGTATCCTCGAAAGACTCTTTTAGAACACTAATGGCATTAGTGGCACATTTTGATCTTGAGCTTCATCAGATGGATGTAAAAACTACATTTCTCAATGGTGACATTGAGGAATCAATCTATATGGAGCAACCAGAAAACTTTGTTTCGGGAGATTCAAAGAAAATGGTTTGCAAATTAAAGAAATCCATCTATGGGCTCAAACAGGCTTCTCGTCAGTGGTATCACAAGTTTCATAAAGTCATTATATCTTTTGGTTTTCAACCAAACGTCAGTGATGATTGTATATACCACAAGTTCAGTGGGAGTAAGCATATTTTCCTGGTCTTGTATGTTGATGACATACTGCTTGCTACTAACGATATAGGCTTATTACACGAAACTAAGAGATTTCTTTCAAAGAATTTTGAAATGAAAGATCTTGGTGAGGCTTCTTTTGCATTAGGAATTCAAATTCACCGAGATCGCTCCAAAGGCGTTCTTGGACTCTCACAAAAGAGCTATATCGATAAGGTTCTCAAAAGGTTTGGTATGAAAGACTGCAAACCAGGAGATACCCCAGTTTCTAAGGGAGACAAGTTTAGTCTCATGCAGTGCCCTAAGAATGGTTTTGAATCTAAAGAAATGAGGAACATTCCTTATGCTTCGGCTGTAGGAAGTTTGATGTATGCCCAGGTTTGTACAAGACCTGATTTGGCATACATTGTTGGGATGTTAGGCAGATATTTGAGCAATCCGGGAATGGACCATTGGAAAGCAGCCAAAAGGGTCATGCGGTATTTACAGAGAACAAAGGAATATATGCTCACATATCGGAGATCGGATCAGCTTGAGATCATTGGGTATACCGACTCTGATTTTGCTGGATGTCAAGATAGCTTGAGATCCACTTCAGGCTACATCTATATTCTAGCTGGAGGAGCTATCTCCTGGAGGAGTATCAAGCAGACTCTTACAGCTACTTCCACCATGGAAGCAGAGTTTATAGCATGTTATGAGGCATCCAATCAGGCATTATCGCTGCGAGATTTTGTTAGTGGACTACGCATAGTGGACAACATTGAAAGACCACTTAAGCTATTGTGTGACAATAGATCAGCAGTCCTCTATGCTAAGAACAACAGTAGTTTGACCAAGGCAAAACACATTGGGGTCAAATTTAAGGCTGTTAAGGAACGAGTACAAGAAGGAAAGTTATCTATAGAGCACATTAGCACAAACTCCATGATTGCGGATCCGCTCACTAAAGGATTACCACCCAAAGTGTTTCATGAGCATGTTGCACAAATAGGTGTCAAATCAGTTGAGGATTATGAGTTTTAGTGGGAGTTTGTAATGTTTCTATATTTGGTTAATTGACTTGATTCAAGTTTTTAAGGTTATTTTCTGCAGAAATAAAGTTTAAAGTTTTATGTACTCTTACAGTTATATTATTGATCTCAAGGTGGACCAGTTGGAAATAGACATTCTATTCCAGACCACACTTTATGTTATTTCCACGCTACAAACCTATACTTGATCCATGTCGTTTATTATATTAATATATGTGATCATTGATGAGTCTAGTCATTCAAATATAGCAAAGACTTCTTTGATCCTATGTTGATATAATTAATGGACCGGATTGATTAAAGATGACTACAGTTTGATAGCAAAATTTTGGAGCTCCTAAAGTAAACATACAATTCTAAGGATTGTGTATACATGTGTATGTCGTCCAAGTGGGAGATTGTTAGATTATTGGACTTATATTGCATGTAATATTCACAATATATTATTTATCGGGTTTAATTGTATGTTATATGCTATCTTATATTTAGGCCCAAAAATTAGTGGTCCTATGGATATTAATTTAAGTGGGCTAATAAGTTATCTAATAAGGTATAGGGCCCAAATGTGTAGAGACCCATGGGCTTGACCTAATCAATGATGGGCTGATTAGGGTTAAGCACTCTCTATAAATAAGGGGTTATGGTCCCTAGTTGAACACGTCATTCCGTCTTTCTGCATCCCATCGCTAGAGAGATAATTCCCGAGGGCGTGTATCAACTAGAAGACGCAAACCCTAGCCTCTGTCTCCCGGATTCCTAAAGATCCATCTCCCATGGAGTCAGGTACGCTTCCGCTCAGTTAATTCTCTAGATAATTTCAATATGAAGATTAAAGTATTCATGGATTTATTCCAACATTCTGGACACGTGTCATCCCATACCGCCTGTACCATTCTCGGTACCTATCAGTCGCTTCGAGGGACATAAGTCATTCATAATCAAGATAGTATATACTCCCTCCGTCCCAATTTACTTAGCCAAACTTGACTTTTCAAGTCAACAGCGTCTAACTTTGACCGATTATATGTTTATATAGAGAAAGTATTGATAATATGAAAATGATATGAAAATGTTCTTTGTTAAAAACACTTTTATAAAAGTTTAAAATTATTAAATTTTGCATAAATATACTCCCTCCGGTTCCAAAAGATCTTGACACTTTGACTTCACAGTTTTTAAGGAAATAAACATTGTTTGGCACTGTTTGGCACTGTTTTGTGTAGATTTATTTGCCAAATAAGGCAGATAAGGAAGTGTAAAGATCTTTCTGGTACTGCTTAAAATGGAAAGTGTGAAGATCTTTCAGAACCGGAGGGAGTATTAGCTTAAATAATTGGTCAAAGTTAGAGGTCGTTGACTTGAAAAGTCAAGTTTGGCTAAGTAAATTGGGACGGAGGTAGTATGATTTAGCACGTCCGCCCACAATGTTAAGGCACCGGCTGATATGTTGGACTGATTGGTGTGATGATCATTACCCTGCTTTGGGTTTTTCGGAATATCTTGCAAAATATTGAACTGATGAAGAAATCGATTGGGGTAATGCCTTTCGGCCATATTGCAAAATATGAGCATCACATCAGCCGACCAAAGCACCATGTCATCGAGGCATTCAGTCTGGGTCGTCTGACTCTTCACCCGAGTTTATGACTGTATAAAATAGATACATTCATAAATTTCAATAATATTATATACTACAAAAAAATATATATATAAAATGTGAGCTTATCTAATTGAATGAGTTAAAAATTACTTAAACGCGTCTTATTATAAAATGTGAGCTTATCTAATTGAATGAGTTAAAAATTAGTAAAATAAATACTTCTAAATAACAATTTAATTTATAAAATTTAATTTATAAAATTTCTTAAAATAAAACAAAATACAGCGTAATTTATAAAATTTCTTAAAATTTCATAAAATTTCTTAAAATAAAACAAAATAAAATTTCTAAAACACATCCCCTGGTCGGATTTAGCATTTCCGACAGGGATAAATTTGTTTTTTTAGTTTTATTTCAACCAAAATATATTAAAATGAACAAAAATCAAAGCAAACAAAAAAAATCGAACACCCAAAGTCGGATTACACAAATAAAATAATGGAAACAAAAAAAATCGAACACCCCCTAGTCGGAGTACACAATTCCGACTAGGTTTTTTTATTTTGTTTTTTATTATTTTTAATTCCTTCGGATTATATGGCAACATTAAAAAATTTCGAACACCCCTCTAGTCAGATTACACAATTCCGACTAGTTTTTTATTTTATTTTTACTGATCAACCAAATTTTCAAATCTTTTCCTCCTGTCGGAATTGGAGAATCCGACTCCAGTAAATTGGTAACCTACTGAAGTCCCGTATTTTGGCTTGTCAGTCCCAAAACTCCCGTAAATTGGTAATTTCCTCAGTATTTACGCCCTAGTTTCTTCTTTTTTCGTTTTCACGTTTGCTATGATTGCTCAAGAGTTTATTCATAGCTCTACTTCAATACTCCGGCAGTTGTATTTACATGTCCTACTTATATTGTTTGATTGTCTCGAAAGAAGTGTCACATTTCTTTTTTGGAAAGAATTGTGTGTTATATAACATTTCACTTTGTTATACTAAAATCTCAATTATAATGTTTACTTTTTCAACCATTTTATTATTAATTGTGTTAACAAAACATGACACATAAAATGGGACGGAGGTAGTACTATGCATCTGAACTTGAAGTGTTTAAACTGAAATGGTAGTTGAGTTAAACAGAGTTGTTTGGTAAAAAGAGTTGAAAGTGTGACAGGAAAAAATAAAATTACATTAATTCATAATTGCCCCATATAGGACTAAAAGAGAAGAGAAAATCTCAAATAGGATCATGTATGATTTTTTCCCTAAATAGGACTATTTTAATCCTACTTGAAAACATCCGTATTTTTCATTCCATTATTACCCGGCCCCTTATCCCTTTTACGCTTCCCCTGCGCTGACATGCACTTTGTCGTGAGGTGCACTCAAAATAAATAATCCAACAACACTTATACGTAGTATAGGTGAAGTAGAGTTCGTATCCACAGGGAAAGGAATAATTCTCTTTCTATAAAACTAGTAAATAAAGGGGGGGTTTTGAGATTGAATGATTTAATTTAAAAACTAAGATGAACAACATATATGTGTTTATTTCAGAGATAAAAAAGGACTTGGCATTGCTACTTTCCACTTGTTGATATATCTTAGTCGATCATTGTTATGTCTATAACTTATTCCCTCTCGAATACTCAATCGGGGAGTATATCCACTTCATCGAGGATAGTTATTAACAACAACCGTTCATTAATAACCCTTGCTATTAATCAAATATAGAACAACGTCTTATACCGATTTAATAGTAGCATTTAATCTTTCTAACTCCTTGATGAAATCAATTGAGATTGATAACCTCAACACAACGGTTTCGGTTTAACCAACAAAATTAATCCCTCTTAAGTTTATTAACCACGACTGTGCATTAATAAACTGAAGTTACTTACTTGTGAAACCATCAACGATTAACCATCGGTTCATTGATCGTTTCTAGTAATAATTAATATAAGAAACAAAACTAGTTGATCCTTTAAGTAATGTTCAAAATATTAATATGAAATATGAGTAGGAATTAATTAATATTCAAGGAAGAATATTATTAAAGAAGATGAAACCTACTATAATTAATATCAAGATGTTAACTAATTGTCATCTTAGCAACACTCCCCAACATTAATATAGAGGAAGAAAATACTATTCTAACTAATGTCGAGATGTTAACTAATTGTCATCTTAGCAACACTCCCCAACATTAATATAGAGATGGTATTAAGGAAAGAACTATTAATTAATATTCAAGGAAAGAAGTTAAGAAAATAACTCACAACTTTAATAATCAACAAGCTTCAAGAGCAACACCAAGAAATGGAAGTTTAGCTCCTCATTTGGAGACTAAACATGCTATAAAAATATAAGAAATGTTATTCTAAACTAAGCTAAGAAGTATATGTGAATTGGTTCCTTTTTGTGGGAAGGAAAGGGGGGTATTTATAGGCTCTTTAGGCTGGCAGGGTCGTGTACCCGATCGGGCTGTAAGGGCACTCGATCGGGTACTTGGTTGCTTCGCGGAAGTATAAAAAACTGGGTCATACCCGATCGGGTATGTCGGCCACCCGATCAGGTATGAACACTAGATCGTGCCAAAATCTCCCCTGCATGTTGCCTTGTTCCCGGTTGATCCGATTCGAGTTCTTTTAGCGACTTACCCGATCGGGTATAGGTCATACCCGAACGGGTACAACACCAAAAATCAGAATCTTGAGATTTTTGCACCTTCCTTCCATTTGTGATGTTCACCAATGGTCCCTAGAGTGATCTTGGACCTGTTTGAGCTCAGTATAAACCTAATCTAAACAAATTACTAACATTTTTACAAATTAAACTATTACACCAAAAGTGTGTAATTTCCAAAGTAATAATCAATCAAAACTAATTAAAAACATAGAAATAAATATGGAAATTACTTCAAGGAACCCCAGTTTCAACAGAAACTCTTCTTGCTACAAGAAGGACGTCCAAGTAACTGGAGTAGTGAAGTGGTGATACTTCAAGGAAACTCAGTGAAAGGACCAGTGTTAATGGAAGCCAGGCAGTGCATCCCAGGACACATCTAGACTTGAAGAAGACGTGGAGTGCTTCTTAAGTACTAGGACTAAGGCTTTGTAAACGGCAGTTTTTACATCTTAGTGGAACAGTGGACTAGAGGAACAAGTTGTTCCTTGAACCACTATAAAAATCCCTGGTGTCGTTTACTTACTGCTTTAATACTTGCATTTAGATAGAACTGTCTAACTCCTTGGACTTGGTATCTGTGTTCAGCAGAACTTGTTCTACGAGTTAACAGAAGGCCTACTGCCATTGCTTCTCTGAGGCTAACAGAACTCCCTACCAGAACCCCATCCACTGCCAGTCTGTTCTTTCAACAGAACAGGCTATTCTGTAAATCTGGTACTTAGTTCAAAAAGCTAAAAACCAATACAGTCTATTCACCCCCCCTAGACTGTATCCAGTATAACCGGGACCAACAAGTGGTATCAGAGCCTCCTTGTTCTAATAATCTCTTAGGTTATTTGTTGAACAAAGATCCACTTGTTTTTCTGTTTTACCTCATTTCTATCATATATAATGGATCACTCCTTGTCCAAGAATCTTATGTTTTCAGATCTTAAGTTTGATGACTGGAGGATCCGGATGAAAGCACATCTCTGTGCTCTACATGATGAGATGTGGGAAGTTCTAGATATTGGCCCTTTCACAAGCTTCCAGAAGGTCAATCCTGAGCATGCCATAGACAACACCAGACCCCAGATGATCAGTAAAGCCAAGTCAGAATGGACCACTGAAGAGAGGAGAAAGTACAACCTAGACAATATTGCCAAGGACATCCTCTACAAGTCCATTGATGATAGGTACTTCAACAGAATCAAGAAGTGCAAGACTGCTAAGGAAATCTGGGATACTCTTGAGCTCATTGGAGCTGGTGATGAGCAAGAGAAGGACAACAAACTAACCATAGCCAACAAGAAGTTTGATGACTTCAAACTTCTCCCTGGTGAAAGCATCTCCAAGATGTATGACAGGCTCCTCACTCTCACTGGAGAGATCTCTGAGCTTGGCAAGGAACTCACCACCAAGGAGATCAACCTAAAGGTGTTGAGGGGACTGCCCTCAGCATGGAAGATGAAGGTGGTTGTTGTGCAAGCCAGCAAGGATGTAAAGACTTATCCCACTGATAAGCTCATTTCAGATCTCAAAGCTCATGAGTTTGAAATGATTGAAGAAAAGGAAGATGTACCAGAAGAGAGGACCACTACAGCCCTCACTGCCAGCACATCTAAGGTAAATGATTTTGACCCTTCAGTACTTTTATCTGATGAATATATGGCTGCCTTTGCCAGGAGATTCAAAAAGTTTATGAAGAATCCCAAAGATGGAAGGAGTCCATCTTTCAACAGAAAGCCATACTAGAAGGTCAAATCAACAGAAAGCAGTGGAGAGCTTCTCTGTTACAATTGCAGACAACCTGGTCACTTCAAGGCTGATTGTCCCCATCCTAGAGTGTCCAAGAAGCAAGGACATGATGGAGAAAAGAAGAAGTACGAGGACAACTTCAGAAGAAGAAAGGAACTTGTGACAGAACAGCTAGAGAAAGACCCTCTGTCAGAAACAGAATCCAGTTCTGACTCAGATTCTGATGAGGCCTTCTGTTGTCTTGATACTGAGACAGAAGACCTTTGCCTGATGGCTCATTCTGATGATGAGGTAACCTCTACTTCTGAATCTAGTTTTTCTTCGGTAGGCTTAGCTTTTGATTCTGATTCAATGTCAGAATTTTGGGAAGAGTTTAAGGCCATACAAGCCACTTATTCTTCTGTAACAGAAGAAAACAGTAAGTTGAAAGCTGAAATTCTTGACTTAAAGAAGGAGGTTGAGATCAAAATCAGTCTTGTAATTGAGGAAAGAGATCAACTGGAGACTGAAAATGTTTCTCTTCTTAAGAGAATAAGAGAAATAGAGCCTCTCGAGATTAAGTACAAAGCTTACCAGAAGGCCCAGTCTTCCATGGAAAAGATTGTGCTTGCTCAACAGATTGGCACTGGTTTTGGTCTTGGTTATGGCTCAACAGAATCAGGTGAGCCTTCTGTAATGCCTAGCACCAGAGTTGCTAAGGCAGATAAGGTCATAGAGCCACTGATTTCTAGCCCCACCTGTCAAGCTGGTGTATCTGGCACCAAGGTTGTTCATGAGGAAGTCAGACCAGAAAAGGGTAAGATAAAGGTTCAACAGAAACCCTTTTTGAAAAATAATAAACCTGGCAGAAAACCTAACAATAGAAAAGGTTTTCAAGATAACAAAAATAAAAGACCATTCATTGACAGACAACCTCATGTCAATCGTGCCAGAAATGATCACCAGAAGGGCAAATATCAAGAGAGAGTTAACTTCAGGCAGAAGAGGTTGACTGGTCAACTTCAGAAGCCCAAGGTTAACCGTCCCTCTGCTCTTGATAGTATATGGGACTTCTTTCCAACAAAAAAGGCTATGCAAAAGTATGTAAACAGGAAGCATGACCCTCACAAGCATCTGCCCAAAATGAATCACACTTCAGTTTACTATAACTACCAGGTGGACAATGGGTACCACCCACCAAGGTTTCACTTGATGAGACCAAAATGGTACCAACTACCCAGACTCCATGACCCCCCAGGACCCAGCATTGCTTGGGTACCTAAATCTTTCTTTTGATCTTGCAGGAACTGTGTGCTGGAGCCATCTCTGAACAAGAATGGTTTATTGATAGTGGATGCTCCAGGCACATGACAGGTGACAGAAGTTGCCTAACAGAGTTCCAGAAATGCAAAGGACCTAGAGTTACCTTTGGAGGTAATGACAAAGAAGGTCAATCAAAAGGAAGAGGAAAGCTGATCAGGAACCAGATAATCATTGATGATGTCTCATATGTCAAAGGACTGAAGTTCAACTTGCTTAGTGCTAGCCAATTCTGTGACAAAGGCTACACTGTTGAATTCACAAAGGACTTCTGCTATGTGAAGCATGAGACAACAAAGGAAGTGGTTCTTACAGCATCAAGGAAGAAGAACATCTATGTAGTTGATTGAAACACTGCAAAAGATGGAGTTTGCCTGATAGCCAAAGGAGATTCAAAACTGAGCTGGGACTGGCACAAAAAGCTCAACCATTTGAATTTCAAAACAATCAACAAACTGGCCATAGAACACATTGTAGAAGGGCTACCAGACATTGTGTACAAGAAGGAGACCCTCTGCAGTGCATGTCAGAAAGGCAAACAAGTGAAGAATTCCTTCAAGCCCATTGCTGGAGATCTTTCTACAAGCCCTCTAAATCTGATTCACATGGATTTATTTGGACCTGTTGAGACTCCAATTGTTGGTGGCAAGAAATATACCTTAGTCATGGTTGATGACTACTCCAGATACACATGGACTGTTTTTCTATCAAAGAAAAATGAAACTCTTCATAAGTTGCCATCTCTGTTAAAGCAACTTCAGACTGAGAAGAACTTGAAAGTGAAGACAATCAGATCAGACAGAGGAACTGAATTTGTCAACCAGGTCATAAAGGACTTCTGTGATCAGAATGGAACTTTTCATCAACTTTCTGCCGCCAGAACCCCTCAACAGAATGGCGTAGCAGAAAGAAGGAACAGAACATTAAAAGAAGCTGCAAGGACAATGATTGCAGAATCTGGATTGCCTATGAGATATTGGGCTGAAGCAATCAACACTGCATGCTATACTCAGAACAGAAGCATGATCAACAAGAATCACCAGAAGACCCCTTACGAACTCTGGAAGGGAAGAAAACCTAACATCAGCTACTTTCATGTATTTGGATGCAAGTGCTACATTCTCAACAATGGAAAGGAGCATCTGAAAGTATTTCAAGAAAAGGCTGATGAAGGAGTCTTTATAGGCTATTCAAACACCAGTAAAGCCTATAGAGTACTAAACAGAAGGACCCTACATGTTGAAGAATCCATACATGTGAAGTTTGATGAAAGCATCTCTGTTAAAGAGGTAACAGAGATTCTCAAGGAAGTCAGCATAGAAGACAGAACACCAGAACCAACAGAAGAGGTAGCAGACAACCCTGCATTTCCTACACCTGCACCAAACCCCCTTCTGTTGCATGAAGATGAAGACTCTGGAGATGAGGAACCAGAGAGACCAAGACAGCAGCTGACAGACCCAGACCTGACATGGTTAAGAGATCATCCTCCTAACCAAGTGATTGGTCAAATCAGAAGTGGAGTTCAAACCAGATCCACATCAAGAAGAGAAGCAATGCTTGCGTGCTATATATCTCAGATGGAACCTCTGACAGTTGAAGAAGCTCTTGCAGACTCAGATTGGATCAATGCTATGCAAGAAGAGCTCACTCAATTTGAAAGGAACAAAGTATGGGAACTTGTTCCTAGGCCAAAGCACCAGAATGTCATTGGAACCAAATGGGTATTCAAGAACAAAGCAGATGAAGATGGCAACATTGTAAGGAACAAAGCAAGGCTAGTAGCTAAAGGATATTGTCAAGAAGAAGGAATAGATTTTGATGAGACCTTTGCACCAGTTGCCAGAATTGAAGCCATCAGAATCTTTCTAGCATATGCTGCCTACAACAACATCAAGGTCTACCAGATGGATGTCAAGAGTGCATTTCTGAATGGAGATCTTGAAGAGGAAGTTTATGTGGAACAACCACCAGGTTTTGTCATTCCTGCTCAATCTTCTTGTGTCTACAAGCTTAAAAAGGCCCTCTATGGTCTTAAGCAAGCTCCCAGAGCCTGGTATGACACATTGTCCCTTTTCCTAGTGAACCATGGGTTTACTAAAGGAAAGGTTGACAAAACTCTATTTCAAATCTCTGTTGCTAATCATATTCTGTTAGTACAAATATATGTTGATGACATTATATTTGGAAGTACTAATCCAGAACTGTGCAAGAAATTTTCTCAAGTGATGCAGAGTCAATTTGAAATGAGTATGATGGGAGAACTCAGTTACTTCCTAGGACTTCAAGTCAAACAAGTTCCAGAAGGGATCTTTATCAATCAAGGGAAGTACACCAGAGATCTAATCAAGAAGTTTGGAGTGGAAGGCAAATCATCAGTAAAGATTCCCATGAACACTTCACAAGGAATTGGTCCAGATGATGAAGGAAAGGATGTAGATGCAACAACATATAGAGGAATCATAGGATCTCTGTTGTATCTAACTGCAAGCAGACCAGACATCTCATTCTCTGTTGGAATCTGTGCCAGATACCAATCAAAGCCCAAGGAAAGCCATCTAAGTGCTGCAAAGAGAATCATCAGATACATCAAAGGAAATCCAAATGCAGGCCTATGGTATCCCAAGGGAGGTAACTTTGAACTAATTGGTTATTCTGACTCAGATTTTGCAGGTTGCAGACTAGACAAAAAGAGCACCTCTGGTCACTGCCAATTGCTAGGAGGAAGGCTTGTTTCCTGGTTTAGCAAGAAGCAGAACTCCATCTCAACAATTACAGCTGAGGCTGAGTACATTGCAGCTGGGAGTTGCTGTGCTCAGCTACTCTGGATGAAGCAACAACTGAAGGACTATGGAATTCAAGCAAAGGAGATCAAGCTGTTGTGTGACAACACCAGTGCCATTGCTATCACTCAGAATCCAGTTCTTCATTCCAGGACAAAGCACATTGAGATCAGACATCACTTCATCAGAGATCATGCTGAGAAGAAGCACATCTGCATGGAACATGTGCCAACAGAAGACCAGCTTGCAGATATCCTGACAAAGCCTCTTCCTGAGGCTAGGTTCAACAAACTGAGAGAGGAATTGGGAATGATGGATGAGATTCCAAGGGAAAGATGAAAAGGAAGGCCCTCTGTTGCTCATTTGCTGTTGATAGAAGACCTGTAGCAGAACCCCTTCTGTTAACCCCTCCTGTCAACCTCTTATGATCCCTACCCTGGCAGAACACCTCCGCAACAGAAACCCCCCCCCCTTCTTACAGAAAAAAACCCTCTCTTGTCTAACAGAAGGTGGTGGACTTAGAAAATCTTGTAAACCGGGTGACCTAGTAAATTATTAAAGGTCTTTTACCCTTTTTACCCTTAAAACGGTATCAAGCCGTATAAAATTTACTGCGTCCCCGTTTATTTACTGCGCCCCTTTTTACATTTATTGGTATCTTGGAACCGTAAATTATCTCAAACGTCCACTAACCCATATCCATAAAACCCCTTTCGCAAACCTAAACCGTTACTGCTCTCATAACTCTCAAGCTTTTGAACTCTTATCTCTCCAAAAAAAAAAATCTCTAACCGCAGTAAACTCCATGGCTTTCTTGACCTTCTCCGATCTCTCAAAGGAACAAAAGGCAACCCTCCTGAAGAATGTATTGACTGGCCTGAGATGCGAACTGGAAGTACTACCCAGGTTCGTAGAGAAAAAGGAACGGATGACCGCCATTGTTGATGGTCTGTCTAAATGTCAACTGAGCAAGGTCATCTCTCATGGTTATGAAGCCTACAACAACGGGGACACCGTTGAGTTCTATCTCAACGCATCCTTCAAGGATGAAATCATCTCCTCCGTCGTCCAAGGAGAAGAGGTGTTGATTGATGCTGACGTCATCAACAACATCTTCAACATTCAGCAAGAGGAAGGAAGGGACTCTCTACTCGATTTGGAGGATACTGACATCCCTCTGACAGAATTCAAGAAGAAGTTCTGCAGAAAAGGGGAAGAAGTAGAGAAGGTCAACATCAAGAAGAACTTGCTCAAGAGGGAATTTGAGCTGCTCATAAACATTTTCCACAAATGTTTATGGTGCAAGTACACCTCCACAGATGATGTCACAACTGCCAATGCAAAGGCCCTGTATGCAGTGCATCATGGGGTGAACATCAATTGGGGACAAGTCATGGTGAAGTCCCTGATTGAAGTAATCAAGAAGAAGAATCCAAAAACTAGCCTCTACTCTGGGAAGCTAGAACATGGACTACTGATTTCAGAAGTGCTCCTCAAACAAGGGGTACACTTGAGGAAGGCTTCAACTTTGGATCACACCAAGGTAATCTTCTTAACTGCTTCTCCAAATAGGGAGAAAGCCATAAAGGCTGAAATGAAGAGACAGCTTCAACTTGAGGCTAAGAGACAACAGGGAGAGAAGGTACAGAAACCTCTCTCTGTAGCCCCTTCTGCTGAGAAGAAGAAGAAGAAGAAGACCGAAAGGGAAGTACCTGCTGCCCCTTCTAAGGCCGGACAGAAGAGGAAGAGGACCACAAAACCAAAGAAGAAGGTTTCTAAACCTGTGGTTTCTGCATCTGAAGGAGTGGCAGACACTCAGGGGGAACCAGAGATCCCCACCTCTGCTGCATCTCCTGAACAGAACAGGGTGTCTACTTCAACAGAACACCCAGTCCTGTCAAAGATGGGTATCTGTCCTTGCTAGACAGACAGTTTACCCGGGTTCTTGAATGGAGAAGGTGGAGAATGGGACCCCTCTCCAAAATAATCCAGTATTTTGACCATTATGAGCCAGAGGAGGAAGCCATTCTGAACTGGGTTGGGACTGATGATGTCTCAAAGTGTTTTGCCCTCAACTTCCTTCACTCTGTTCTTGAGAAGAAGGCGAGCTACAAAGGGAAGGCCATTCTCATCTCCTCACCTTCAGAAGAGGCTGTCAAACCTCTAGGAGAGGAAGAAATTGAAGCCTTTGAGGAATGGCTGTTCACAAAGATGGCAACAGATTCTGTGCAACCCCATCTCAACCCAGGAGAGCCCTCTGTACCCAAGACAGAAGGGCAAGCAATGATGGAGCATATCAAGGAGTGGAGGACTTTTTTGCTCAAGGAGAAAATCATTGAGGTAATCTCTCCAAGCCCCTCTGTTATTATCCCAACAGAACCCCACATTCCCTCACCTCCTTCCAGCACCAGAACCCCTCCACCAGAACACCCTGAACCTATATCTCCTAAACAGAAAACCCCCACCCCTCCTCATTCACCTAAACAGAAAATTGCATCTCCCTGCAGAGCAATTGTTCCATTCAGAAACCGTTCACTCTCACCTCCACCATCCCCCCCTCAACAGAATGCCTCACCTGTTCACTCTTCACCCCAGCACCAGAACCCCTCACCCCAACAGATCTCCTCCTCATCCTCTGAATCTGAACATCAATCCCCTCCTCCAGAATCTTCTCCTCCAGAACAACCTGCAGAGAACCTTAAACCTTTATGGTTTCTCAGAGACTCAGACCCTACAACTGTCTCCCCCATCTCTGCACCCAAAGGGTATTCTAGGGACTCTGTTGCCCCCAATCCTTCCCTCAGAAAGAAGAAGAAGATAGTACGCAACAGAAAACCTATCTACTCTCCGTATGAGATTTCCTCTGACATGGATGGATTCATGATCAGCAAATCTTACAAGGCCACATCTAAGAGACAGAAGACCCCTCCTCTGACTCAACTGGAACATGAACAGGCTGTCCAATCTCTTTCATCTGTCCAAGAACATCATCCATTGCCTAAGGGAAGAGGTCTAGAGATGCCTCAAGCTGATGGACAACAGAACAACATCCCCTTCAACAAATTTGTTGAATCTGCTGAAGAATTTGGAGGACAGATCCTCCAAGGCATGAACAAACTGATTGAGATCAATGACAAACACTATGGGCACCTTGCTCATGTGAATGACAATCTAAACTCAGGTATGCAGTTCATCTCTGGTCGTTTTGAGAACCTCACAGAAACTCTCAACAACTTCATAGCCTTATCCTCTGCCAGAACAGATGCCCTGTCAACAGAAGTGGTAGGCATCCACAACACACTCTCTATCTTTCAACAGACTCTCCTGAGTCAAGGACATGCAATCCACAATATCTCAGAGCATCTTGACCTCTATTGAGGCAATGTGCAGAGTTCATCAAGAACAGGCTCAAGCACTTCTGTCTACTGACAGAGATCGTTATCAGAAGATGGTGCTTCTTGAAGCCAATAACAAGGACATCTTCTCTGCCATACAGAAGCAGCAAGGTCTCATTGAAGGCCTTACCTCTGTCACCCAGACTCTACCAGAGGCCCTGGAGCAGATAGCCTCCACTCAGGCTTCAGAATTCCAGAAGATCAGCCTAATGATAGAAGATCTGAATGATGCCAAAAAGGGGGAAGAGGACCCTCAACAGACCAGGCCTAGGTCCCACAGAACTCCTACCAGGCCACCCTCCTCTGATGAGCCTACAGTAGATCCGGCTCCCTACTTTGAAGCTGCCCTACAGAAGAAGAGAGCAGCAGGCATACCTAGACCCCCATCTCCAGTAAAGAAGAGCACCAAGAAGAAGAAAGTTTTCAACTTCACTGAATGGAGATTGGGTGGTTCTCAGAACATTGACAGAGCTCAATTTGAAGAGATGAAGGCTAAAATGACTCCTACCCAACAATAGCACCTCTATTTGGACAAAGATGGTGTTGTCAGAGTTAGGTATGGGGGTTCACTAGAAGAAGCAGAAGAATGGTACAAGAAGAACATTGTCCCAGGAAAGACCATACATGAAGGTGTCCTCAACTATTTGGACTGCAAACTTTCTCCAATATGGGCATCTTATCAAAGGTCTGGCAATCTGTTCAAAATCAGAGCTGAAATAAACGAAGAACTGCTCAGGCTTCAAAGACTAGAGGAAGAAGCTCTACAGACAGCTAATCTGTAGAATGTGTAAGGTTTAAACTCTGTAATATCTATCTAATAAAATCACATCTCTGCCTTCTTACTTTGAAGTGCTTTTCCTCAAGTTCTTGTCTTTTTGCCTTCTGCTTGTGCTTGTTTATTTCTGTTATATTCTGCTATCTGAATGTACCGCACTCTTACTATTTTCCTATGCCAAGTTGCCCACCAAAATTTTAATGGAAGTTTTTAAACTTAATTTTTCTTTATGGTGAAGGCACTTCTCTGGAAATAGTTAAAGGGTTTTGGCATCATCAAAAAGGGGGAAATTGTAAGGAATAATTGTAATTAGATTTTGATGATGCTAGATTAATTAGGACTTTAGAGTACCCCTTTAGAAATTATGTATTAGAATTTTCCTTTGTAAAGTTCTTAGAGTAATCGACTTGACAGAAGACCTTCAAGAGCAGAAGGGCTTCAAGAGCAGAAGGACTTCAAGTGCAGAAGTGCCTCGTAAGGCTTTATTGTAACAGAGGACCTTTGGTTCTCTGCTCCAGAACAGAAGACCTCAGGGTCTCTGTTAGCCTTCACTCTGACAGAAACCCTTCTGGGTCTCTGTTGGATATTCTCTCAACAGAAGTGCTCCAGACCTCCTCTGTTCTACTCTCAAATAAAGACACCAGAAGGTCTGACACTTAGAAGAATTTCAAAGAACCGGGAAGTCAACTAAAAGATTCCTTCAACGGCTAGGAGTATGAAACGGAAAAGCTACAGTACACGCTTTAAATGCTCATTTAATGCACCCCATGCTACGTAGAGTAATTGCAGATGATTGGCCGCAATGTCAGGAATACTCTATCCCAAAATAGTAACCCGCCAACTTTACCGGGCTCTACTAGTCAAGTCAACTGATCGCGCATTAAATGCAGTTGTCCTCCTACTCCTCCAACGGGAAGACAACCTCAGTATAAAAGATACACTACGAAGAACAACCGGAGAACTTTGCCAAGATAACTTTTGCTAACCATTGCTACAAACAAGATATTCAAACTCTGAAAAAGCAAAAAGCCTCCTTGAGATTCAAACTCATTATCTTCTACAAGAGAAGGCAGAAGTTGGAAAAATACTTTTTCCAACTCAAGCAAAGTTCCAAGTGTTCTTCAACTCTTCAAGCTCATCACATACAAATCCTTTGTAACGAAGCTAGTTGGAGGAACCCCAGTTTCAACAGAAACTCTTCTTGCTACAAGAAGGACGTCCAAGTAACTGGAGTAGTGAAGTGGTGATACTTCAAGGAAACTCAGTGAAAGGACCAGTGTTAAAGGAAGCCAGGCAGTGCATCCCAGGACACATCTAGACTTGAAGAAGACCTGGAGTGCTTCTTAAGTACGAGGACTAAGGCTTTGTAAACGGCAGTTTTTACAGCTTAGTGGAACAGTGGACTAGAGGAACAAGTTGTTCCTTGAACCACTATAAAAATCCCTGGTGTCGTTTATGTAAGGAATAATTGTATTTAGATTTTGATGATGCTATATTTATTAGGACTTTAGAGTACCCCTTTTAGAAATTATGTATTAGAATTTTCCCTTGTAAAGTTCTCAGCATAATCGACTACCAGAAGGCCTCTCTACCAGAAGACCTCCAGACAGAAGATTTTGGTTCTCTGTCTAGGAACAGAAAACCTCAGGGTCTCTGTTACCCTTTAGCTTGACAGAAACCCTATTGGTCCTCTGTAAGCTACTATCATCAGAAGTGCTCAAGATCTTCTCTGATTAGTTCTCTGCCAAAGACACCAGAAGGTCTGACACTTGGAAGAAATCCACAAAGCCGGGAAGTCAACTAAAAGATTCCTTCAACGGCTAGGAGTATGAAACGGAAAAGCTACAGTGCTCGCATTAAATGCTCATTTAATGCTCCCCATACTCCGTGGAGTAATTGCAGATGATTGGTCGCAATGTCAGGATTACTTTATCCCAAAATAGTAACCCGCCAACTTTACCGGGTCCTACTGGTCAAGTCAACTGCTCGCGCATTAAATGCAGTTGTCCTCCTACTCCTCCAACGGGAAGACAACCTCAGTATAAAAGATACACTACGAAGAACAACCGGATAACTTTGCTACAACTTTTCTATAACTTTGCCAAGATTACATTGCAACTTTTGCTAACCACAAGCAAGATATTCAAACTCTGAAAAGCAAAAAGCCTCCTTGAGATTCAAACTCATTATCTTCTACAAGAGAAGGTAGAAGTTGGAAAAATACTCTTTCCAACTCAAGCAAAGTTCCAAGTGTTCTTCAACTCTTCAAGCTCATCACATACAAATCTTTTATAACGAAGCTAGTTGGAGGAACCCCTGTTTCAACAAAAACTCTTCTTGCTACAAGAAGGACGTCCAAGTAACTGGAGTAGTGAAGTGGTGATACTTCAAGGAAACTCAGTGAAAGGACCAGTGTTAAAGGAAGCCAGGCAGTGCATCCTAGGACACATTTAGGCTTGAAGAAGACGTGGAGTGCTTCTTAAGTACTAGGACTAAGGCTTTGTAAACGGCAGTTTTTACAGCTTAGTGGAACAGTGGATTAGAGGAACGAGTTCTTCCTTGAACCACTATAAAAATCCCTGGGGTCGTTTACTTACTGCTTTTAATACTTGCACTTAGTTAGAACTGTCTAACTCCTTGGACTTGGTATCTGTGTTCAGCAGAACTTGTTTTACGAGTTAACAGAAGGCCTACTGCCTTTGCTTCTCTGAGGCTAACAGAACTCCCTGCCAGAACCCCATCCGCTGCCAGTCTGTTCTTTCAACAGAACAGGCTATTCTGTAAATCTGGTACTTAGTTTACAAAGCTAAAAACCAATACAGTCTATTCACCTCCCCCCTCTAGACTGTATCCAGTATAACCGGGACCAACAAGTGGTATCAGAGCCTCCTTGTTCTAATAATCTCTTAGGTTATTTGCTGAACAAAGATCCACTTGTTTTTCTGTTTGACCTCATTTCTATCTGATATAATGGATCACTCCTTGTCCAAGAATCTTATGTTTTCAGATCTTAAGTTTGATGACTGGAGGATCCGGATGAAAGCACATCTCTGTGCCCTGCATGATGAGATGTGGGAAGTTCTAGATATTGGCCCCTTCACAAGCTTCCAGAAGGTCAATCCTGAGCATGCCATAGACAACACCAGACCCCAGATGATCAGTAAAGCCAAGTCAGAATGGACCACTGAAGAGAGGAGAAAGTACAGCCTAGACAATATTGCCAAGGACATCCTCTACAAGTCCATTGATGATAGGTACTTCAACAGAATCAAGAAGTGCAAGACTGCTAAGGAAATCTGGGATACTCTTGAGCTCATTGGAGCTGGTGATGAGCAAGAGAAGGACAACAAACTAACCATAGCCAACAAGAAGTTTGATGACTTCAAACTTCTCCCTGGTGAAAGCATCTCCAAGATGTATGACAGGCTCCTCACTCTCACTGGAGAGATCTCTGAGCTTGGTAAGGAACTCACCACCAAGGAGATCAACCTGAAGGTGTTGAGGGGACTGCCCTCAGCATGGAAGATGAAGGTAGTTGTTGTCCAAGCCAGCAAGGATGTAAAGACTTATCCCACTGATAAGCTCATTTCAGATCTCAAAGCTCATGAGTTTGAAATGATTGAAGAAAAGGAAGATGTACCAGAAGAGAGGACCACTACAGCCCTCACTGCCAGCACATCTAAGGTAAATGATTTTGACCCTTCAGTACTTTTATCTGATGAATATATGGCTGCCTTTGCCAGGAGATTCAAAAAGTTTATGAAGAATCCCAAAGATGGAAGGAGTCCATCTTTCAACAGAAAGCCATACCAGAAGGTCAAATCAACAGAAAGCAGTGGAGAGCTTCTCTGTTACAATTGCAGACAACCTGGTCACTTCAAGGCTGATTGTCCCCATCCTAGAGTGTCCAAGAAGCAAGGACAGGATGGAGAAAAGAAGAAGTACGAGGAAAACTCCAGAAGAAGAAAGGCACTTGTGACAGAACAGCTGGAGAAAGACCCTCTGTCAGAAATAGAATCCAGTTCTGACTCAGATTCTGATGAGGCCTTCTGTTGCCTGGATACTGAGACAGAAGACCTTTGCCTGATGGCTCATTCTGATGATGAGGTAACCTCTACTTCTGAATCTAGTTTTTCTTCGGTAGGCTTAGCTTTTGATTCTGATTCAATGTCAGAATTTTGGGAAGAGTTTAAGGCCATACAAGCCACTTATTCTTCTGTAACAGAAGAAAACAGTAAGTTAAAAGCTGAAATTCTTGACTCAAAGAAGGAGGTTGAGATCAAAATCAATCTTCTAATTGAGGAAAGAGATCAACTGGAGACTGAAAATGTTTCTCTTCTCAAGAGAATAAGAGAAATAGAGCCCCTTGAGATTAAGTACAAAGCTTACCAGAAGGCCCAGTCTTCCATGGAAAAGATTGTGCTTGATCAACAGATTGGCACTGGTTTTGGTCTTGGTTATGGCTCAACAGAATCAGGTGAGCCTTCTGTAATGCCTAGCACCAGAGTTGCTAAGGCAGATAAGGTCATAGAGCCACTGATTTCTAGCCCAATCTGTCAAGCTGGTGTATGTGGCACCAAGGTTGTTCATGAGGAAGTCAGACCAGAAAAGGGTAAGATAAAGGTTCAACAGAAACCTTTTTTGAAAAATAATGAACCTGGCAGAAAACCTAACAACAGAAGAGGTTTTCAAAATAACAAAAATAGAAGACCATTCATTGACAGACAACCTCATGTCAATCGTGCCAGAAATGATCACCAGAAGGGCAAATATCAAGAGAGAGTTAACTTCAGGCAGAAGAGGTTGGCTGGTCAACTTCAGAAGCCCAAGGTTAACCGTCCCTCTGCTCTTGATAGTATATGGGACTTCTTTCCAACAAAGAAAGCTATGCAAAAGTATGTAAACAGGAAGCATGACCCTCACAAGCATCTGCCCAAAATGAATCACACTTCGGTTTACTATAACTACCAGGTGGACAATGGGTACCACCCACCAAGGTTTCACTTGATGAGACCAAAATGGTACCAACTACCCAGACTCCATGACCCCCCAGGACCCAGCATTGCTTGGGTACCTAAATCTTTCTTTTGATCTTGCAGGAACTGTGTGCTGGAGCCATCTCTGAACAAGAATGATTTATTGATAGTGGATGCTCCAGGCACATGACAGGTGACAGAAGTTGCCTAACAGAGTTCCAGAAATGCAAAGGACCTAGAGTTACCTTTGGAGGTAATGACAAAGAAGGTCAAACAAAAGGAAGAGGAAAGCTGATCAAGAACCAGATATTCATTGATGATGTCTCATATGTCAAAGGACTGAAGTTCAACTTGCTGAGTGCCAGCCAATTCTGTGACAAAGGCTACACTACTGAATTCACAAAGGACTTCTGCTATGTGAAGCATGAGACAACAAAGGAAGTGGTTCTTACAGCATCAAGGAAGAAGAACATCTATGTAGTTGATTGGAACACTGCAAAAGATGGAGTTTGCCTGATAGCCAAAGGAGATTCAAAACTGAGCTGGGACTGGCACAAAAAGCTCAACCATTTGAATTTCAAAACAATCAACAAACTGACCAGAGAACACATTGTAGAAGGGCTACCAGACATTGTGTACAAGAAGGAGATCCTCTGCAGTGCATGTCAGAAAGGCAAACAAGTGAAGAATTCCTTCAAACCCATTGCTGGATATCTTTCTACAAATCCTCTAAATCTGATTCACATGGATTTATTTGGACCTGTTGAGACTCCAAGCGTTGGTGGCAAGAAATATACCTTAGTCATGGTTGATGACTATTCCAGATATACATGGACTGTTTTTCTGTCAAAGAAAAATGAAACTCTTCAGAAGTTGCCATCTCTGTTAAAGCAACTTCAGACTGAGAAGAACTTGAAAGTGAAGACAATCAGATCAGACAGAGGAACTGAATTTGTCAACCAAGTCATAAAGGACTTCTGTGATCAGAATGGAACTATTCATCAACTTTCTGCCGCCAGAACTCCTCAACAGAATGGCGTACCAGAAAGAAGGAACAGAACGTTAAAAGAAGCTGCAAGAACAATGATTGCAGAATCTGGATTGCCTATGAGATATTGGGCTGAAGCAATCAACACTGCATGCTATACTCAGAACAGAAGCATGATCAACAAGAATCACCAGAAGACCCCTTATGAACTCTGGAAGGGAAGAAAACCTAACATCAGCTACTTTCATATATTTGGATGCAAGTGCTACATTCTCAACAATGGAAAGGAGCATCTGAAAGTATTTCAAGAAAAGACCGGTGAAGGAGTCTTTATAGGCTATTCAAACATCAGTAAAGCCTATAGAGTACTCAACAGAAGGACCCTACATGTTGAAGAATCCATACATGTGAAGTTTGATGAAAGCATCTCTGTCAAAGAGGTAACAGAGATTCTCAAGGAAGTCAGCATAGAAGACAGAACACCAGAACCAACAGAAGAGGTGGCAGACAACCCTGCATTTCCAACACCTGCACCAAACCCCCTTCTGTTGAATGAAGATGAAGACTCTGAAGATGAGAAACCAGAGAGACCAAGACAGCAGCTGACAGAACCAGACCTAACATGGTTAAGAGATCATCCTCCTAACCAAATGATTGGTCAAATCAGAAATGGAGTTCAAAGTAGATCCACATCAAGAAGAGAAGCAATGCTTGCCTGCTATATATCTCAGATGGAACCTATGACAGTTGAAGAAGCTCTTGCAGACTCAGATTGGATCAATGTTATGCAAGAAGAACTCACTCAGTTTGAAAGGAACAAAGTATGGGAACTTGTTCCTAGGCCAAAGCACCAGAATGTCATTGGAACCAAATGGGTATTCAAGAACAAAGCAGATGAAGATGGCAACATTGTAAGGAACAAAGCAAGGCTAGTAGCAAAAGGATATTGTCAAGAAGAAGGAATAGATTTTGATGAGACCTTTGCACCAGTTGCCAGACTTGGAGCCATCAGAATCTTTCTAGCATATGCTGCCTACAACAACATCAAGGTCTACCAGATGGATGTCAAGAGTGCATTTCTGAATGGAGATCTTGAAGAGGAAGTTTATGTGGAACAACCACCAGGTTTTGTCATTCCTACTCAATCTTCTTGTGTCTACAAGCTTAAAAAGGCCCTCTATGGTCTTAAGCAAGCTCCCAGAGCCTGGTATGACACATTGTCCCTTTTCCTAGTGAACCATGGGTTTACTAAAGGAAATGTTGACAAAACTCTATTTCAAATCTCTGTCGCTAATCATATTCTGTTAGTACAAATATATGTTGATGACATTATATTTGGAAGTACTAATCCAGAACTGTGCAAGAAATTTTCTCAAGTGATGCAGAGTCAATTTGAAATGAGTATGATGGGAGAACTCAGTTACTTCCTAGGACTTCAAGTCAAACAAGTTCCAGAAGGAATCTTTATCAATCAAGGGAAGTACACCAGAGATCTAATCAAGAAGTTTGGAGTGGAAGGCAAGTCATCAGTGAAGATTCCCATGAACACTTCACAAGGAGTTGGTCCAGATGATGAAGGAAAGGATGTAGATGCAACAACATATAGAGGAATCATAGGATCTCTGTTATATCTAACTGCAAGCAGACCAGACATCTCATTCTCTGTTGGAATATGTGCCAGATACCAATCAAAGCCCAAGGAAAGCCATCTAAGTGCTGCAAAGAGAATCATCAGATACATCAAAGGAAATCCAAATGCAGGCCTATGGTATCCAAAGGGAGGTAACTTTGAACTAATTGGTTATTCTGACTCAGATTTTGCAGGTTGCAGACTAGACAGAAAGAGCACCTCTGGTCACTGCCAATTGCTAGGAGGAAGGCTTGTTTCCTGGTTTAGCAAGAAGCAGAACTCCATCTTAACAAGTACAGCTGAGGCAGAGTACATTGCAGCTGGGAGTTGCTGTGCTCAGCTACTCTGGATGAAGCAACAACTGAAGGACTATGGAATCCAAGCAAAGGAGATCAAGCTGTTGTGTGACAACACCAGTGCCATTGCTATCACTCAGAATCCAGTTCTTCATTCCAGAACGAAGCACATTGAGATCAGACATCACTTCATCAGAGATCATGTTGAGAAGAAGCATATCTGCATGGAACATGTGCCAACAGAAGACCAACTTGCAGATATCCTGACAAAGCCTCTTCCTGAGGCTAGGTTCAACAAACTGAGAGAGGAATTGGGAATGATGGATGAGATTCCAAGGGAAAGTTGAAAAGAAAGGCCCTCTGTTTCTCATTTGCTGTTGACAGAATACCTGTAGCAGAACCCCTTCTGTCAACCCCTTCTGATCCCTACCCTGGCAGAACACCTCAGCAACAGAAAACCCCCCTTCTACAGAAAAACCCTCAGAAGGTTGTGGACTTAGAAAATTTTCTGAAACCGGGTGTCCTAGTAAATTATTAAAGGTCTTTTACCCTTTTACCCTTAAAACGGTATCAAGCCGTATATTATTTACTGCGCCCCCGTTTATTTACTCCTCCCCTTTTTACATTTATTGGTTTCTTGGAACCATAAATTAATTCCAAACGTCCACTAACCCAAACCCATAAATTCCCCTTTCGCAAACCTAAACCGCTACTGCTCTCATTACTTTCAAACTTTCAAACCTCCATAGCTCTCAAGCTCTCTAATTACTCGTCTCTGATCAAATGGCCTTCATCAACATCAACGACCTCACCAAGGAGGAAATCAACACTCTTGTTTCAAACATTTACACAGGGATGAACTGCGACCTCTCCGCACTCCCTGAACTCGCTTCAAACCACGAAGCGATGATGAAGATCATCAAGGGAATGGAGGACTCCCAACTGAACAAAGTGGTAGGTTATCACTTTGAATCCTACAGTACAAGAGACGTAGAAGAGTTCTATCTCAACGCTACATACGAAGGGGAGATCATCCGGTCTAATGTCAATGGTGAAGACATTACCCTCACCCCTGCAGACCTCAACGCCCTCTTTGGCGGAGTAGAAGACCCTCAAGAAGAAGAAACTGAAGGTTTCTTAACTCTGGACAGTGTCAACGTCACTGTGGACAACTTTGTCCAACTCTACTGCCGACCTGAAGTGGGTAGAGTTCCAAAGCTTTACATGAAGAAAAACCTTCTTCTGAGCGACTATGAGAAGCTGGTCAACATCCTGCATAGGTGTGTCTGGAGCAAAAGCACCTCCACAGATGACATGAATGCCCTGAATGCAAAGGCTGTCTTTGCAGTTCATCATGGGATGAACATCAACTGGGGACAGGTAATTGTCAAATCCCTTGTTGAATTCATCAAGAAGAAAGACAAGGAGACCGGTCTGTTCAGGACCCCCATGGGTTATGGTCTCCTAATCTCTGAAACCTTGCTCAAGGCAAGAATAGGGCTGAGAAACCCTATTGAGGCAGACTACACCAAGCTGCTCTTCCTCAACACTTCAAGTGACAGGAAGGTTGCTCTCAAGGCAGAGCAGAAAAGACTCAGAACCCTTGAGTTCAACAGAGAAAGGCAACAACAGAAGGTTGTTGAACCAAAGAAAGTTTCAAAGAAGCAACAGAAACCTCCTACCCCTTCTGACTCTGAAGAAGAAATGCCTTTGGTGAAGAAGGTGGTCAAGAAGGTTCCCAAGAAAAGGACCACACCTGTCAAAGTCCACAAGATGGTGGCAAAGAAATCTGTCCTTAAGAGAAAGGCACCTTCACCTATCTCTTCAGAAAGCACCCCTTCTGCCTCCCCCATTGCAAAGAAGACCAAAATTTTGACACCTGCAGCACAGGAGAAGCTGGAGGACTCAATCACCTCTGCCCCAGCCAACAGAAATGCTTGGCACGGCAAGAGGATCATCTTTGAGTCAAGTGACTCAGAAGAAGAAGTAGTGGTGCAGAATGCCACTACTCAGGGGGAACCACATTCTTCTCCTCCTGCCTCTGCAAACGATCAACCTATGGTGGTTCCTTCACCAGAACACCAAGAAGTAAGCAGTACTTCAAGCCCTGATAGGAAATTCATCAGGGTTCTGGCATGGAGAAAGTGGGGAGTGGGACCTCTCACTGAGCTCCTCAAGAACTTGTCCCACTTCATCTCTGAAGAAGAAGAAGTACTCAGATGGGCTGACACAGAAGATGTGGAGTCCTGCCTAAACAAGGATTTTCTTCTTTCTGTCCTACAGAAGAAGAAGGAGAAACTTCAAGGAAAAGCACCTCTGGTCAGAAACTCACCAGAAGACCATGTGAAGGCTCTTCAAGAGCATGAGATGAATGACTTTGATGCTTGGCTAGTTGAGAAAAAGAGGAAGGAGTCAATGATCAAATTTCGCTACAGTGCACACGGAGAAGGTGAACCCTCTACTGCCAATGATCTACCTCTGGTCATGGAAAGACTTGTCAAAGAATGGAGAGACTCTCTGTTCACAGAAACAATACTAGAGGTAATTCCCCCAATCATTCCTTCTCCCCTCCCTCTCCTAAAAACTCTTCTCCCCAACCCCAACAGAAATCCACCTCACCCCCACAGAAAACCGTCTCTGCACAGAAAACCCCTTCACACCAGAAACCCTCCACCCCCAAATCTTCATCTCCTTCACCCTACAAACCGTTCTCTCCTCCAAAGAAAAAATCACCATCCCCTCAAGGACAAATTATCCCATACCAACACCAACAAATCATCTCCTCTGCAACTTCACTCCAACAGAATACCTCTTCACCCAAAACCAAAAATCCATCTCCCTGCAAATCCCAACCCTCAATCAGATCCAGATCACCATCACCTCCACCCTCTCCTCCACAACAACAGAATGCTCCCTCACATCAACAAGAAAACCTCTCCAACCAGAAATCCAGAACTGCTTCTCCAAAACCTGCACCACAAGATGCAGCCACTCCTATCTCACCTCAACACTCTGTGGCTTCTACCCCCATCAAGAAACCTATCTTCAGGGTGCCCTCCTCTTCCAGTGACAATGATGGATTTGTTACATCCTCCATTGTTGCTGATGAAACTTCCAAAAGGAGGAAGACCCCTCCTCAGAATGAAGAACAACCCAGAAGGCCTCCTTTGCCTAAATCAAGAGGTCTAGGTATGCCTGGGAACACAGAATCCAAAGAAGCTAAGCCCCAAATCTCCTTCAATCAGTTTGTCACTGCAGCTGAGGACTTTGGTGGTAAAATGCTTGATGGAATGGATCAATTGGCTGAGATCAACACCAAGCACCATGAACATCTCACCTTTGTTCACAATCATCTTGAGGCTGGACTTCAGCACATCTCAGAGAAGGTCGAAGCTCTGACTCAGACACTGGTCACCTTCATGGAATCATCATCCGCAAAGCTTAATGCTGTTGCCAGAGAAGTTGATGGTGTCCACTCTGTTCTCTACTCGCAATCTCAGATCCTCAATAAGCAGAATAAACAACTCAAGGATATAACAGAATCCCTTGACATTGTACAATGGTATGAAGACCAATCTGCTGAGAAGTTTATGCAGCTACAACTCTTGAATAATGATCACAAAGATCAAGTGGCCACCCTGATCAAGAAGGATCAAGAAAGGTATCAGAAGCTGATACTACTTGAAGCTGGCTCTCAGGACATCAAGTCTGCTCTTGATCGACAACAGAACTTAATAGAAGGTCTGACCTCTGTCACGCAGACCTTGCCAGAAACTCTTGAGCAAATAGCCATCTCCCAGGCAACAGAGTTCCAGAAAATTGCCATGATGATCTCTGACCTGGATGATGCCAAAAAGGGGGAAAAGGAAAAGGACCCCCAACAGAAGAAATTGCCCCCTAGGCCAACTGCTGGGCCCTCATCTGATATTGATCCAACTCCTTACTTCCAGGCCTCCCAACAGAAGAAGAGAGAAGCTGGTACTTCAAGACCTTCTTCTCCTCGCAGAGGTTCTACCAAGAAGAAGAAACCCTTGAGCCTAACTGAGTGGAGACTTGGAGGCTCCCAAAAGATTGATAGAGCCCAGTTCGAAGAAATTCAACAGAAGATGACCCCAACTCAAAGACAGAATCTCTATCTTGACAGAGATGGTCATATAAGGGTCAGACATGGTGGTTCCTTGGAAGAGGCTGAATATTGGTTCCACAAGAGAGTACTCCCAGGCAAGGATGTACATGAAGGAGTACTTCACTATCTGAATTGCAAGCTCTCTCCCATTTGGGCCTCATGTCAAGCACCAGGAAATCTGGCTGGCATAAGAGAAGAAGTGAATGCTGAACTGAATAATCTGAAGGAACAAGATCGCAGAACCAGAGCTGAAGCTGAAAGGGAAAATCTGTAATTCCTTTTAAACTTCTCTTAATACTCTTGATCTAATAAAAGCCTATCTCTGCTCCTTCTAAAGTCTCTTTGCTTCTTTACTCTTTGTTGCTTACTATTTCATTCTGTACTTGTTTCTTTTTGAACTGCTATCTGAATGTATCGCACTCTTACTATTTTCCTATGCCAAGTTGCCCACCAAGATTTTAATGAAAAATTTTAAACTTTAAAGTTTTATGGTGAAGGCACTTCTCTGGAAATAGTTAAAGGGTTTTGTCATCATCAAAAAGGGGGAAATTGTAAGGAATAATTGTATTTAGATTTTGATGATGCTATATTTATTAGGACTTTAGAGTACCCCTTTTAGAAATTATGTATTAGAATTTTCCCTTGTAAAGTTCTTAGCATAATCGACTACCAGAAGGCCTCTCTACCAGAAGACCTCCAGACAGAAGATTTTGGTTCTCTGTCTAGGAACAGAAAACCTCAGGGTCTCTGTTACCCTTTAGCTTGACAGAAACCCTATTGGTCCTCTGTAAGCTACTATCATCAGAAGTGCTCAAGATCTTCTCTGATTAGTTCTCTGCCAAAGACACCAGAAGGTCTGACACTTGGAAGAAATCCACAAAGCCGGGAAGTCAACTAAAAGATTCCTTCAACGGCTAGGAGTATGAAACGGAAAACCTACAGTGCTCGCATTAAATGCTCATTTAATGCTCCCCATACTCCGTGGAGTAATTGCAGATGATTGGCCGCAATGTCAGGATTACTTTATCCCAAAATAGTAACCCGCCAACTTTACCGGGTCCTACTGGTCAAGTCAACTGCTCGCGCATTAAATGCAGTTGTCCTCCTACTCCTCCAACGGGAAGACAACCTCAGTATAAAAGATACACTACGAAGAACAACAGGATAACTTTGCTACAACTTTGCTATAACTTTGCCAAGATTACATTGCAACTTTTGCTAACCACAAGCAAGATATTCAAACTCTGAAAAGCAAAAAGCCTCCTTGAGATTCAAACTTATTATCTTCTACAAGAGAAGGCAGAAGTTGGAAAAATACTCTTTCCAACTCAAGCAAAGTTCCAAGTGTTCTTCAACTCTTCAAGCTCATCACATACAAATCTTTTGTAACGAAGCTAGTTGGAGGAACCCTTGTTTCAACAGAAACTCTTCTTGCTACAAGAAGGACGTCCAAGTAACTGGAGTAGTGAAGTGGTGATACTTCAAGGAAACTCAGTGAAAGGACCAGTGTTAAAGGAAGCCAGGCAGTGCATCCCAGGACACATCTAGGCTTGAAGAAGACGTGGAGTGCTTCTTAAGTACTAGGACTAAGGCTTTGTAAACGACAGTTTTTACAGCTTAGTGGAACAGTGGATTAGAGGAACGAGTTGTTCCTTGAACCACTATAAAAATCCCTGATGTCGTTTACTTACTGCTTTTAATACTTGCACTTAGTTAGAACTGTCTAACTCCTTGGACTTGGTATCTGTGTTCAGCAGAACTTGTTCTACGAGTTAACAGAAGGCCTACTGCCTTTGCTTCTCTGAGGCTAACAGAATTCCCTGCCAGAACCCCATCCGCTGCCAGTCTGTTCTTTCAACAGAACAGGCTATTCTGTAAATCTGGTACTTAGTTTAAAAAGCTAAAAACCAATACAGTCTATTCACCCCCCCCCCTCTAGACTGTATCCAGTATAACCGGGACCAACAGTTTACTTACTGCTTTAATACTTGCATTTAGATAGAACTGTCTAACTCCTTGGACTTGGTATCTGTGTTCAGCAGAACTTGTTCTACGAGTTAACAGAAGGCCTACTGCCTTTGCTTCTCTGAGGCTAACAGAACTCCCTACCAGAACCCCATCCGCTGCCAGTCTGTTCTTTCAACAGAACAGGCTATTCTGTAAATCTGGTACTTAGTTCAAAAAGCTAAAAACCAATACAGTCTATTCACCCCCCCCTCTAGACTGTATCCAGTATAACCGGGACCAACAACTTTAAATTTGGAACGTTGAAAAAATCAATTTTGGACTTGTCACGGAATTAGTCACGGTCACGTCCGTGACTAACTGTAGTCACGATACTAGTCACGGAGTTGTCCGTGACTAATTTCAAATTTAAAAAAAATCCCGCCGGAGGCGAAAATGGGTTGGCCGGAACATTTTAGTCACGGACTAGGTCCGTCACTACCTCTAGTCACGGACGTAGTCACGGACAAATCCGTGACTACTTTTTTTTAACGATTCCGTGACTACACCGTGATTAGAACCGTGACTAACTAGTCACGGACCAAATCCGTGACTACGGTCCGTGACTACAGGCGATTTTTTTTGTAGTGTGTCAACTCCCCCACACTTAGCTTTTTTACTCGTCCTCGAGTAAAGTCAAATGTTTACTAATTCGAAGTTCTCAAAAGTTTAACAATCAACTAGAAAAAGCAAAAGACCACCAAGGATAACATACGAGTTTAACATTGAGTGTTTAGCTCAAAGAACAATATCTTCTTGGGTTTCATGGCTTTCTATGCTCATCTTCTCTTTTTTCTCCTTTCTTCTTCTTCTTTTTCTTCAAGAGATTATGTCCTGTAACAAAAAATATATCTCTCATATCTCTCATTTTGCCTAGAAGCTTTTTCAGATTTTCATCCTAGCATCTCTTTTTGTTTTTCCTTCCTTTCCGACTCACTCATTTCTCTTTTTTAAGCCCTTGTTGCTTAGATTGCCCGTTTTTGGGTTTTCAATCTAACTAGCATTCATTTCCTTTTTTTGGGTGTGTGTGTGTACAAAGAGTACAAGAAAAAAATGCTTAGTATAAGGTAAAACAAAAGGGAATTTAACATACCAAAAAATGAGTCTTCCTCCCCCACACTTGGATCAAGGCACTATCCTTAGTGCCCGCCTTCACCACCATAAAAACTTCCTCCAAAGCCTCCGTCGGTGCCGCCCTCATTGCCCCCTTCACCCATGGTAGTGTCGTCTCCCACTAGTACAAAAACGGCTTTTCACATCGGTCAAAAAAGGCTTTTTACATCGGTCAAACAGCCGATGTGGTTCCAGCACATGTGAAAAGTATTGACTTTTGACATCGGTCAAACAGCCGATGTGAAAAGTCTTTCTAGATCGGTCGTTTAGTGCCCGATCTAGAAGATAGTCCGAAACGGCGTTTTTAATGATTTTTCACATCGGTTATAACCCATGTAGAAAAGAAACCACATCGGTTATTTTACAACTGATGTAGAAAAGCTTCAATTTTTCCCGGAGCATAGGTTTTTCACATCGGTTATAACCCATGTAAAAAAGAAATCACATCGGTTATTTCACAACTGATGTGAAAAGCTTCATTTTTTTCGGAACATGTGTGTTTCACATCGGTTATAACCCATGTAGAAAAGCAATCACATCGGTTATTTCACAACTGATGTGAAAAGCTTCAATTTTTTCGGTATTTTTCACGAAAAAAATTTGCAATATGACCTCTGTTTATACTATAATCACATCATTAACAGTATCATCAACTATTATATCACAATTTTGACCTATTCACTTGATCCAACTAAAACAATAACACAAGCTATTTTTCAATTCTTCCACAAATATTAAACAAGTTCAAGTAACAACTTAGTACATAATAATAAACTAAAATAAAATAATTCTTGCACAAGTCTAGAGTAATAACCCATTGTATAAAGTTACAAGTCTCATCATCACTCAAAAACTTAAACAAACACGTTCGTCATGTGTCGTTGATGGATTGCGTCATTTCTAAGAAATATGATGCCCAACGAGTTCGTACTTCATCAATCTCTTCTGATGAAAATGGTTCCGGATTAGCGAATCGCTACAAATTATATAAGAAGGTTATTAAAAAACATTACATGTGGAGCAAACCTATTAAATGTAAATAAAATAATAACGTACCTCATCCCACATTTCAAGAATTACCGCCGAAACAATATTCAACATATGCAACATCACATAATAACCACATTCATAACTCCCAACTTGCATTCGAGACTAAAAATTAGAACATAATTACTAATCAGAAATTACGGTATTCGACTTGGTGCTACACAAATGAAAGTAAAAATAACATACAAAATAAAGTAGTAAGTATTTACCATAGGAATAATCCATTTCACTCTTCCCTTTCTTGAGTTGAGCCTACGGCTTGCCTCCAATGCACTATGTAATTTATAATATTAAATATATATATAATAATAAATTATTTATGTAATTAAGATATACAATATATATTTAAAAATTAAATAAAACGGAATGTACAAAATACTTACGCATCAATAATACTTACGTTTGCACCTCATTTACAGAATTGCCTACTCCTTGAATGGTGTGTGGATCAATGAATCCATACACATGACCAATATTTCTGGATATGCACAAGCGGTGTAGATACCTAACACAAAAAGATTCAAGTAAATAAAATGCTATTTTAACTAATTCTCTAAAACTACCAAAACCCATGGATGGTTTTCTGCAAATGAGCTTCATGCTCTAACATTCTCCTAAGTGTAGCCTCCTTTGACTTGTGAAACATTCTTGACTCTATAAAAGAAAGATAGAGAAGACAGTTAGGAAATGCATTATAAAACCTCAAGAAAGTGGCAAGAGCTTACCAAATGGAATGTCAAGGGGCACCCTAGAATCAATACCGGATGAGCTTAAACTTGTTGATGACTTTCCCATATCCAGATGGTGCAGTTTTTGCCTTCTAATATTTTACAATTATAAAATGAAGCAATTTTAATCCACACGGGCAATTACACAATTATTTTGGTGACTCATAGAAGAGTCAGAACCCACAACATTAGACTCAAATGCAACATGGGAATTAACAGCAATAACCGAAACTGCATGATTTCTTGCCCTAAGTCTCCTCTTCGGGGGGGTGCCTATTCCTGCACAAGTATTATAATTAAGCCAAGTTGCAAAATAAAGGAAAGAAACTACGATCAAACTTCAATGTTCGGTTAGCAATTTCTTAGACGCATCTTCTCTTGATAAAGCAAATGACACACATATAAATTTGTCAACAAACAATGTCATAAGGCAAAACCACTCAATGCTTACCTATGCACTCTGTATTTGTAACTTCTTGAATAGGCATTACAACTCCATAACAGAATGATTTTGACAAATAAGTAGTGTATAGTATGACTGCTAAGGTGCTACCTGCGCAGCTGCGTCATAGAATTAAGCTTCAAATAAGATAGGTGAAGTGGGCTGCCTTCAAAATCTAGCATATTTTCATACTAAAAGTTTTAGGCATGTGCAAAAAAACATCATAGCACATAATATGTCCTACACTTTAATACTACAGACCTAGATACATATGCATGTATCATTAAAAAACCATATAATTATCATGGAATGGTTCCATCAATTTTTTATATAAATAAGAATTAAGAATAAGAAATACAAAGTCACCTAAAACTTTACTTGAAATGTTCTGAGACATAGATACTCCGTAATATATGTCGAAATCGAAAATAAAATATAATAGTCAAATTTTGTTATAATTCACAATATTTTATCAATCATCACTAATCTTTTTCCATTAATCACCTAAATCTAAAAAAAATTGAGATTGAGACGGGGTAAGAGCCTACCACATATTTTGTTTTAATTCAACTGCAACATCCTTGGCTCACATGGTAATAACGTACCAAAAAAGAGTGGGGAACATGTTGGTGGGGAACATGTTGCTGGTTTTTGGAATTCGACATCAGGAAGTGTTTTCACACCTTTGACCGACATCGACTCATACCAATCTTGAAAGAAGATATGGATGATCCCAAGTTCTTTTACCCGAAGTAGGTAAATTTTCATACACTAAATTCTGGAAAAAACCTGATTCTCCATTTCCAATCCATATTTTTTGTGGCAGATCAAGGGAAGTATCCAATTCAACACATAATCTCACTGTGGACGGTCTGGAGAAGTTGGCTGTGGGAGCATCCAATCTGATGGGTTTCCCCAGGAGCAAACCTATGGAGTATAGGGCCGTTAAATCGTGTAGGTGGATCGGTAGTCCCTCAAGGGAGATCCAGACCGGGGCCAGAGGGGAGTCGCGATCGACGGAGAAACTGGGCGTCCATCTGGTTACTACCATTTGGTACCCAAAGAAGTCCCATGATTTTTTCTCCCAAAATCGTTGAAAGTCAATATCTGATTTGAAATTAAGAAGAACAACGTTCGATTTAAGTTGTCCAACCGAATAGGGTTCTAAGAATCGTAAGTTTTCAAAAGCTTTGCGAATCGAGTGGATAGGGGGGCGACCCAGAGGAAATGTACCAACCAAAGCATATTTGAAAGGATCGGATAGAACCTGTATATCGTCGCCGGAGAAGGAGACTGACGTGCACTCGTCGTTAGGTGCACTCAAAATAAATACAATACAACGAATATACGTAGTATAACGAATTAAGGTTCGTATCCACAGGGAAAGGAATACTTTTCTTTTATATAAATAGTAACAAAAAGGGGAGTTTAGATTTGTTTGCTTTAAAAACACTAAGATAAACAACCTATATGAGTTTAATTCAATGAGATGAAGACTTGGTTTTGCTTTTATCCACTTAATGAAATGTTCGTCGATCCCGGTTTTATCTTTAACTATCTTCCTCTCGAATACTCAATCGAGGAGTATATCCAGTTCATCGAGGGTAGTTATTAATAACGAGATGCGTTCATTAATAAAACTTACTATTGAGTCAATATAGAACAAGCGCCGTATATTAACTTGATAGTAGCAATAAACTTAAGATGAAAACGATTGAGATTGATAACCTCAACACAAGCGGTTTATTGGTTCAATCAATATAATTAATTCCCCTTGGCATATTAACCATGAGATGCATGCATTAATATTCCAAGTTTACTACCGTTGAAAGAACCGGATTAATAAAAAGCGTATTAACCGATCGATTCTAGTAATAATTAATATGAGAAACAATACTAGTTGATACTTTAAGTAATGTTTAAGATATTAACATGAAATGTGAATAGGAATTAATTAATACTCAAGGAAGAATATTAAAAAATATGAATCCTACTATGATTAATATCAAGATGTTAACTAATTGTCATCTTAGGAACACTCCCCAATATTAACATAGAGGAAGAAATAGCTATTACTATGACCAATGTCAAGATGTTAAGTAATTGTCATCTTAGTAACACTCCCGAACTTTGATATAGAGATAGTATTTTGAAAGAAAGAATTAATATTCAAGGAAGAAGATTAAAGAAAATAACTCACAACTTACAAATTCATTAAGCTTCAAAGTAGCAAAACCAAGATGGAAGAGTTTAGCTCCTCATTTGGAGACTAAACATGATGAAAAATATAAAGAAAGAGCTATTCTATACTGAGCTTAGATGTACAAAGGAATTGGATATCTTTTTGTGAAGGAAAGGAGGTGTATTTATAGGCTTTTGGGATGGGATTCGGGTACTCGATCGGGTATATACATGGTACCCGATCGAGTACGTGTGTAACACTCGATCCGAGGTATACTCGACCGGTTTCAGGCTATTTTCTATAAGTATACCCGATCGAGTATATATTAATACCCGGTCGAGTATGCTTAGAAAATGGTATTCGGACCATACTCGACCGATCTTTGTTTGAAACTCAAAGGCATACCCGATCGGGTATGTCGGTCTACCCGATCGGGTATAGACATAAAATCGTGGCCGAAATCTTCCCGGCATGTTCCCTTGTCTTCGGATCTGATCCGATTTGAAGTTCCAACCTAATACCCGATCGAGTATAGTTAATACTCGACCGAGTATAGACCAAAATTCAGGATCTTCTTTTGTCTTTGAACTTTTGCACCTTCTTTCCACTTTTTGGGTTCACCAACTGTACTTCGAGTGATCAATACCTGTTTGAGCTCAGAATAAATCTAATCTAATCTATTTACAAGAATTTAACAAACTAATCTATTACACCAAAAGTGTGTAATTTCCAAAGTAAAGATCAAGCAAAACTAATTAAAAACACAAACATAAGTATGGAAATTACAAACGTATCAGAGACCGACGGGAAGCCGCGGAAAATTCCAGACGTACCCAGGTGAGATGCGCCTGAAAAAGAGCATTGTTGGGTGTGCAGACGTTGTCCGGGGATTGGGTCCCTTACCGCCACTGCATAACAGATTTTGCTCAGCGATTTATTTGGGTCAATGCCTTCCACCGGCGGCATGACTACTGCACTGGCTTCAGGCCTTGCGAGGAAGACGATGCGCAGGTCTAGAGAGAAGGCAGAGCGTCTCGCTCATCCGTTCTACTTCTACGGATCTTATAAAATCCAAATTAATCGACATCGGGTTATAAGCTATAACCCATCTGGATTAATCATTGATTTTTAAAGTTCCACATCGTTCATAACCGTTGTTATTATCATTTCCATTAATTCTAAAAAGTACCCCCGTTTTTCTTTTTCACATCGGGTCCATTGACAACCGATGTAGACTATTTTATAAAATTATAAAATATACCCCGTGAACATATTTAACATCGGTTAAAATTACAACCGATGTCAATATATTTATAATAATTGTAAAAAAGACCCCGCGTCACTATTTCACATGAGGTAAGACATAACACATGTAGAAAACATGATGTTAAAAGGTCTTTTTGTACTAGTGTCCCATCCCGTCATCATAGCCCCCACCACCGTATCTCGAACCTCCAAAGTTACCCCATTGAGAGGGGTCATACCAAGACGGTGGTGGAGGAGTGGCCATAGAAGAGAAATTCCCGTGATGGGCCATATATGAGTACATAGGACCATAAGTCCTACGATAGTCCTCTTCGTAACGGTGGAGGTCGGCTTGTCGTAGCTCTTCCATTCTTTGGAAGCCCGCCCGTTGCTCCTCTCGGACTTGTGCAAGTTGTTCACCCATGTTTGTGTAATTGAGGTTCATTGTGTTGAACCCGGCAAGTAGTGCTTGTTGGCCCTCCTAGAGTTGTTGGAAATAGTCGGTTGTAGGAGGGTTGTAAGGAGGATTGGGGATGTCTTGTGGTGGTGGGTTTTGAGGGGGGTCGGGAATATCATGTTGGGCATTTCCCTGGGCTTCTTGATGCTCAATTTGTTCGGGTTGTTCGGCTTCGGCTTGAAAATGTGGTGGTATGACATTAGGAAGTAGGTAATGTGCGTGATTTCAAAACTTGCCCTTTTATACCTAAGTTTAGGTCTTTCTTTGGAGGGGATGGGGAAGTAGATGGTTGGTTTGGGTAAGATATGCCACTTGTAGTGGTTTCTCCCGTTGTAGTCTTTGTGGGCGAAGGTGTTGCACCCCGCGTTTCCAAGCCAAGTCAAATTCATCAAACAATGATCGGCTATTGGTTCATTATCCACATAGCCGAATTTGGAGGCCAAATGCATAATGACCCCCCCCCCCCCCCCCCCCCCCGACAACAATATTACTCGTTTTGTTGCAAGTTTTCTCCAAATGATCCCACATTAGCTTGCAAAGGTTGAATGACACGGGTATTTGAAAGAGGGCTAGGGTGAGGATGGCCACGTCCCCCATCCGAGTGTGGTGGTTGTTAGGGCGACCGAGCAAACAATTGGCCAAAAACTTTAGGAAAAGTCGGAGAATAGGATGTTGAACGTGACTAATGGAAAGTTTAGACGCGCTCACATTCAATTCTCCGGTCATTTTAGCCCATAAAGTGTGGCCATCTATTGTATTTTCCAGTATTCCCCTCTCATGGGCCACGGGGATGCCAAAATGTTGGGCAAACTCACGTCTCGTTATTGTGTATGCATTGTTGAATAAACGAAACGTGAGTGTGTCATTATTGAACTCCTCCCCTTCCTCACGTTCAACAAACTTAGCCGAGCTCAAGAATTCATATATCACCCTCTCATTACAATTATACTTCATATCAAAAATCAAGTTCATATCCAACTCATGAAACAAATTGCGCATTTTTTTCAACAGGCCTAAAGCAGTGAGACATCATGACATAGAAATTTGGAGGGGATTACTTGCCTTTTTATTTGAGCCAAGAACTGTTGCCTTTGATTCCCCAATCCGAACCGGACATCCTCAAATCCGGGAATTGGTCCCCTTGCAGTTGAACTCTCAGCCCTGTCTCTTTTGGGTGCCATTGGTGTGCTTGTTGAAGCTTGATTTTCGGAGAAGGGGTGAGATGGGTAGGGTTTCAGGTTTTGTGGTATATGGAGAGAGATGGTTTTGTGGGTATGAGGTTGTAGAGGAGAGTGAGGGGAAGATTTTGGTTGTTGTATGAGGTGATTTGGGTGAGAGATGAGGGAGTAATTGAAGAAAGAAGGTTCGAAAATGGTGGGTTTGGGAGAGGGGTTTCGAATTTGGGAAGTTGGAGAAGATGAAGTGGCCGATTTTGGGGTCTGATTTGGGTTAAAAGTTGGTGTACCCGATCGGGTGACCCGACATACCCGATCGGGTATGCGTGTATTTTTTCAAAATCCGGGCTCCTACCCGAAAAAAATTTAATTTACCCGACCGGGTGTATGGGTGTACCCGATCGGGTACTTTGCCACGAACTAAATTAGCCTTTTTCAAAATACACCCGACCGGGTACAGGTGTACACCCGATCGGGTATGTGTTTGTTTTATTAAATTCAGCCCAGGAGTAGATACTCGATCGAATAGGCCGGGTACTCGATTGGGTAAGTTGTTACGAGAATTTTTTTTAATTTTTGAACAATACCCGACCGGGTGGGTAGTGGTACCCGATCGGGTATGTTATTATTTTCAACCCCTGAGTCGATCGAGTATGGGTTACCCGATCCAGGCCTATTCGATTTTTTTGCCTATACCCGACCGGGTAGAGAGTGTTGCCCGATCGGGTATCATGCCCTGGATCTTTTTTTTTAAACACACACACGACTGAAAACAAATGAAAATAAAAATGAAGAAATTGGGTTGCCTCCCAAGAAGCGCTTGATTTAATGTCGCGGCACGACGTTATTTTTATTTTATTTTCTTTTATGTGGGATCGTGAACATCCCTTGTTTCATTTTTCTTTTTCGGCCTTCTCCAGTAAGGCCTGGATTTCTTCCTTGTTATCACTTCAACCCCAGGTGGGATCCATTCTCCTTTTGAAAATTTGAACAATTCTTCTTTTTCAAAAAGTGAGATTTTCTCAGCTTTTTTCTCAACAAAAATATTCGGGGTTTGTGGTTCACAAACATTTAGAGAACAAAGAGATTGGTCTTCAATTTGTTTTTTCGTAGAATCAAAAATGATGAATTCTACCTTTTGATAGAATCCCAAGTTCTAGTTGCAGCAGAAAAGGAACGGCTGATTCAGGAACGATTGCGGGTGCTGGAATGGAGGAAATGGAGATTATCAGATATTGATACTCTCATTCAAAACCGACCACGAATGATAGGAGAGGAGACGTTCTCTCTAAGATGGATGATGACACAAGACATTGAGACTTCACTCTCAATACAGAATATCAACAATGTCTTCCATTTCAAACTGAACGAAGCCATCGAGAACAGAAGAAAGAGAAAAGCTACAAGAGACCTTCTTCTTGGAGAAGCTTCGAACAGGACAAATTTGAGATAAATAAAAAATGCTACCAAAAGAGGGGGAAAGAGAGTAGTAAAACATTTTTAAGGAAAAACTCTAAATGTTTTACACTCTTCTTTTGGCATCATCACAAAAGGGGGAAATTGTTAGTCTCCTAGATTTTGGAATTAGTATTTTGATGATGCCATAGTTTTCTCTTTTATTTCCCCCCCATCTTTGGTAGCTATCATGTATTCCGACAGTTTACTGAACTAGTAAAGTATTGTTTAAATGTGTTAAGATCATAGCATCAATTATCAAAGTAATTTGACTGGATAAAATAAAATGCAATAAGGTAATATTTAAACTACCTTAAAAGAATTTACCAGTTACATTTCTTTGATACATCAAAAAAACACAAAAACATCTCGAACAAAATATTTATTAAGCTGGAACACAAAATGCAATAAGGTAATAATTATTACCTAAAAAGGATTTGTTATCCTACCAGTTAAATAAATAGTTTGTTCGAAATACTAGATGAAGTGACCGAAAGACAAAAGCAAAATGTTTTGTATCAAGAAAATTATACCGGAAAAGTCAAAATGCAATAAGGTAATTTATTACCTTAAAACGGATATTTAAATCCTACCGGTATATATATTTTCTTTTATCACAAAAACATATTTCTTCCTGAGTCATTGAGAACAAATAAATGTACAATTTTTAAGTACTAATAAAATTATTACTGGACAATAAAAATGCAATAAGGTAAACTTATTTACCTTTAATAGGATATTTAAATCCTACCAGTATAATTTTATTAGACCTAAAAATTGTTCTGTTCGAACACATTGCCTCGTGTTTAATCCAGAACCAATCAAAAATCCAGCATGGGTGCAAAGGACGTACAAAGCATTGGGAAGTGCAGTCTAATTGGATAAACGCAGGAGAACTACAGCAGCTAGGCAGAAAGAGACAAAAAGCTATATCGGCTCCGAAGAGGAAGATAAACAACAAGTTGTTTATCCTCTGCGATCAAGATTCAACGAACAAGATTAAATCATCTCAACCAACGGATGAGATTAATCTACCGGAGATGCCTATAAATGAAGGCCGAAGCATGAGTTAAAGCGACTAAGTTTTTGAGCTCAAAGCAGAGAGATCCCATAAGCATTCAAAGAATATCTAGCAACTCTGCTTTGACTCATGCTTCACTAAGCTCTTAGAATAGATCATCATTGTCATACTTTTAGAGCTTAGTTCATAGTTGGAGACTAGAATTTCCTTGTATATCACAAGGTGTTGTAAAACACTTCAGGAGGACAGTTGTTCCCGGCCTGAGTGTGGTTAGATAGGTCAGGAGTACCTTTTGATCCCCACTGGATCAATTGAGAAAAACCTAAAGGATTGAGTAGCTTGGAGTGGTGTTGTACTCCTCGTGAAACACCTTCAATCTAGGCCAGAGTTGTCAAGGCTAGATTGGCACTAAGTGTATTGGGCTTAATACATTAGTGAAATCCATTTGAAATAGGATGGGACTGGATGTAGGAGGATTACACCACCTCTGAACCAGGATATATTGTGTGTTGATTTACTTTCGGTCAACAAAGCACACACTGAACACTTCTCACATAAAGATTGGAGTTTGCCAACAGCATCCTAAGCAGTTGTCTTAATTGACCCAACTGCTTATCCTACTACTTAATTACTCACTCTCTTTGAGATACAAGAGCTTCACAATATCACAACAAAAGGGTCTGTTTCATTAAGTTTTCAGGAAATACCACTTAAGGCATGGCAGTTGCCTCAACAGTCTCCTAAGGACTACACAACTGCTGAGCCCACTGCTCACACAAAAGTATTTCCTGTGAACATCTTGACATTACTAGACCTTTACATCTTTATCTCTAAGAAGTCTGTTCAAAACAATCTCTGTGATTCAGGGTGATAACCCAGCAGGTACCTCTACAGTTCCCTCACTATCACCCAACTGCCTAAGACCACTGCCTAAGTAAAACCCTCTACTTACTTGGCCCAAAGCACATCTTCAGAAAGCCCACATCATCCTGAGCAACGCCATATAATCAAACCTTCCATACCTTCACCATTACTTCAGCAGGTGCCTCAGCAGTTCCCTGGTTTCAACCCAACTGCTGAGACAACTGCTCTCATTTAAGGTTGATTATCAATCCACCTCAGTTCATCATCACGAAGCTCTTCCCACTCCCAGAAAGATTCTGAATGAACCCTCATCATACTTCTAGTATTTGGTAAGCAAACGACTAAGCAGTTCCCTGCTTCCTAGCCAACTGCCTAGTCAACTGCTCACCAATAAGCAAAGACTTCATCCATCACAGAAAGTTGTTACACATTACATAAAGGGTAAAGACTTCCGCTGTGCATCTATTAATCTCTCAAAAGATTATAGATCAACTCTTCTAGAGGGAAATATTTGTAAAGGTCGAAAAGATTTAAAAGTCTATTCACCCCCCCCCCCCCCTTCTAGACTTTTACCCTATCCGGGACCATCAATGTGATATTGGAATATTTCTAATTTGATCCAATATATATTCACATTTATATTTGGAATATTTCGTGATATTATTTATTATTTTTCGGATCAGATATGAATGGAATTAGGAATTGGATAAAATCCTACAGCCTAATTATTCGGAAGAGATCTGAATGGACATGAAAGTTCAATAGTTTGAATTGGATCTGAATTGATACTCATATTTTATGTTAAGAATATTTTATGATATTATTTATTATTTTTCGGATCAGATCTGAATGGAATTAGGAATTGGATAAAATCCTACTGCCTAATTATTCGGAACAGATCTGAGTGGATATCAAAAATTCTGTTTTTTTTTAAACAGATCTGCTTCAGAATATTATTTTAGTTTTAGGAGATTTGGTTTCTAATTTTTCGGATGAGATCCGAATTATTTTGGCAACCGCCGGTTAATGAGCTGTTTTTGTGGATCGGACAATCTTGTTTTGGCCGTAACTTTTGACTCGTTAATCCGTTTTCGACCCATAAGTACTTTTCGGAAACGGGAAGACGAGCTCTACACAAATCAAGGCAAAGCCGTGACAAATCTCCCATATTATAATTCGAATGATTTGATCAAGTGTTCTGCCAAATTCGAATTTAAGTTCATTATATTTTATTCGTATTTATATATGTGTACTGATCTATATTACGGATATGATCTGTACATGTGTATATATAATACGAATTATTTTAGAATTCATTAATATGTATGTTTATTTTTCGGATGAGATCCAAATTAATTACATATTACTTGCGGATTTTAAAATTTAATTTTCAATCCGTGCATGCGCAATTATTTTGTTTCGTCACAGGACAGATTGAATTGGTGGTATAGCATGATCCGAATGTATGTTTTATATTATGTTGTTTTACGGCATGCGTGTCGTTATTCCGAATATCCCCTGTAATGTTTTCAACCTCGTAGATATTTAGTAGTCTACTGCACAAGTTGAAGATGCGAAGGAGATATGAAGTATTAGGGGTCATGCTATATCACTACACTAGTTTTAAATTATTTATTTAAATCTATGATTGCTGCATGTGTTTAATAATTAGTCCCTATTAATTATAAGTCTAAATTGCTTTCCCAATATGACCACCATTTATACTATGCTAGTCGTGTTATGTGTCTGCCAAAGCAGAGCATTTCACACTATCTTAGGAAGATGTTTTGAATGATCGTCATTCTCGGGTCTTAATATTGGTTTGGACTTACAAGGCCATCAAAATGGTTTTGGGCCTTGAAGCAAGGAATGTTTGGATAATCATATGATGGTGACCAAACAAACCAAGAGTCATATAGGATATGATTAACAAGAGTTGTTTACCTAAATAACTAATGTTTAAGTGATAAGCCAAAGCTTACTTAAATTTTAGTGAAATATGGATCTTGGACCACTATATTTGGGACTTTCTATTTAATATAGTGGGAGTTATTTTGAGCATTATTTAAAATTCTTTGCATTATTTGTTGTAGTTAATATGGCCACCAACACAACTTTTTCACTGCGATCAATCCTTGAGAAGGAAAAACTTAATGGAACAAATTACATGGACTGGGATAGGAATCTGAGAATTGTTCTCAGGCAAGAGCGTAAAGAATATGTCCTTGACCAACCAATTCCTGCTCAATCAGCGGCCAATGCTCCTAGAGCCACTAGAGATTCTTATGAAAGGCATGTCCGTGATGAAGTTGATGTCACTTGTCTGATGTTAACCATCATGGAAGCTAATCTTCAGAAACAGTTTCTGAATCGTCGTGCACATGACATCTCTAATGAACTCAAGAACTTGTTTCAGAAACAAGCACGGATCGAAAGGTTCGAGACAACCAAGGCTTTGTTTCACACAAGGCTTACTGATGGGAGCCCAGTTGGACCTCACATACTCAAGATGATTGGGTATAGGGACCACTTGGAAAGACTTGGATCTCCAATTAGTCAAGAGTTGGCTACTGATGTGATTCTCGCATCACTCACCCTGGCATATGACCAGTTCATCCTGAACTATAATATGCATGGTCTTGAGAAGACCTTAACCGAATTGCATGGAATGCTCAACTCCGCTGAGCAAAACATCAAGAAAAATTGGAGTGACGTTTTGATGATCAAAAAGGGAAAGGGATTCAAGAAGCCTGGAAAAGGCAAGGTTGGTGGAAACAAGAAATCCAAAACTCTGGTTAAGAACTCGGGTAAAGGCAAATCTGTTGCCAGCTCTACTTCTAAAGAAGAACAAAAATGTTTCCACTGCAATAAAACCGGTCATTGGAAGCGGAATTGCAAGGCGTATTTGGAAGAACTGAAAAGAAAGGGGCATGGTGATGCTTCCAATTCAGGTATCTATGTGATAGAAGTAAATGTTACTACTACTACTTCATGGGTATTAGATACCGGTTGTGGTTCCCACATTTGTTCAAATGTGCAAGGACTGACAAGGAGTAGAAGGATGGCTAAAGGTGAAGTTGACCTACGAGTAGGCAACGGTGCAAAAGTTGCAGCATTAGCAATAGGAACATTTACTTTAAGTTTGCTCACGGGCTTAGTTTTAGAACTTGATAATTGTTATCATGTACCTGCCATTAGTAGGAATATAATTTATGTTTCTTGTTTGGACAAGAAAGGATTTCATTTTATAATAAAGGACAACACTTGTTCTATTTATTTTAATGAGATCTTTTATGGTAGTGCTAGTCTTATAAATGGACTTTATGTTCTAGACCTTGAAATGCCCATCTATCACATAAATACAAAAAGGTTTAAATCTAACGACTCAAACCCAACATACCTTTGGCATTGTAGACTAGGCCATATAAATGAGAAGCGCATTAAAAGACTCCATTCTAGTGGATTTCTTGACTCTTTTGATTTTGAATCAATCGAGGAGTGTGAATCTTGTTTATTAGGTAAAATGGCCAAGTCACCATTTACTGGTAAAGGTGAAAGAGCTCACGGTTTATTGGACCTCATACACTCGGATGTATGTGGCCCAATGTCAACAATGGCCAGGGGAGGTTTTCAGTACTTCATAACATTCACTGATGACTTCAGTAGGTTTGGTTATGTGTACCTAATGAAGCATAAACATGAAGCTTTTGAAAAGTTCAAAGAATTCCAGAATGAAGTTCAGAATCAACTTGGCAAAACAATAAAGGCCATTCGATCAGATCGAGGTGGTGAATATTTGAGTCAGGAATTTAGTGATCATCTAAGAGGTTGTGGAATTGTTTCACAACTCACTTCGCCAGGTACACCACAATGGAATGGTGTGTCCGAACGGAGAAATCAGACCTTGTTAGACATGGTTCGTTGCATGATGAGTCTCGCTAAACTACCAATCTCTTTCTGGGGTTATGCTCTTGAAACCGCTGCATTCATACTCAATAGGGCTCCAACAAAGGCTACAGAAAGGACACCATATGAGATATGGACAGGAAAAGTTCCTAGTCTAACCTTTGTGAAGATTTGGGGGTGTCAAGTTTATGTAAAACATTTACTTTCAAATAAGCTTGAACCCAAATTAGATAAGTGTTTATTTGTGGTTTATCCTAAGGAAACAAAAGGATATTACTTTTACAACCCATCAGAGAACAAAGTGTTTGTTGCTCGTAATGGTATTTTCTTAGAAAGAGAATTTCTTTCTGAAAGAACCAGTGGGAGTAAAATACAGCTTGAAGGAATTCAAGAAGTTCTAGATAGTCAGACTATGCAAGCAGTCCCACAATCCCAGCCACAAGTTGTTGTGGATACACCTGAGGTAGCACTCGCTCCAAGGAGGTCATCTACGGTACGTAACGAGCAAGTTAGACACATGTTTATCTTAATTGAGCATCGTGACGTATTATTAAGAGACGAAGATGAACCTTTGACCTACCAAGAAGCAATATCGAGCCCTCACTCCGATAAATGGCTAGAAGCCATGAAATCCGAAATGAGATCCATGGTCGACAATCAAGTCTGGGACTTAGTTGATCTACCTGATGGTTGTAGAACCATTAGGTGCAAATGGATCTACAAAAAGAAATTAGACATAGATGGCAATGTAGATGTCTATAAAGCACGTTTAGTGGCGAAAGGTTACAAACAAATTCATGGTATAGACTATGATGAAACATTCTCGCCAGTTGCCATGCTTAAATCAATTCGGATTCTCTTAGCAATTGCCGCTCATTTTGATTATGAGATTTGGCAAATGGATGTCAAAACTGCTTTCCTAAATGGAAATCTAGATGAGGACGTGTATATGATACAATCTGAGGGTTTGGAACATCCAATCAATGCTGGGAAGGTATGCAAGCTCAAAAGATCAATATATGGTCTGAAGCAAGCATCTCGGAGTTGGAATCTTCGTTTTGATGCTGCAATCAAAGAGTTTGGTTTCAATCAAAACGAAGAGGAACCTTGTGTTTACAAGAAATTGAGTGGAAGTGCAATCACTTTCCTAGTCCTATATGTAGATGACATACTTCTCATTGGGAATGATGTTCCGATGCTTTCGTCTGTAAAGGCTTGGCTTGGAAAGTGTTTCTCAATGAAAGACTTGGGTGATGCATCCCATGTGTTAGGGATCAAGATCTATAGAGATAGATCTAGAAAGCTAATAGGACTAAGTCAAAGTAACTACATTGACAAGGTCCTACATAGGTTCAATATGCAAGATTCCAATGGAGGGTTCTTGCCTAAGTCACATGGCACACATCTCAGCAAGACTCAGTGTCCACAAACACAAGATGAGCGAGATCGAATGAATAGAGTCCCTTATGCTTCTGCTATAGGTTCTATCATGTATGCTATGTTATGTACTCGCCCTGATGTAGCTTGCGCTCTAAGCATGACTAGTAGATACTAGTCAGATCCAGGTGATAGTCACTGGATAGCGGTCAAGAATATTCTAAAGTACTTGAGAAGAACTAAGGATGTATTCTTGGTCTATGGCGGTGAAGATCAGCTCATTGTAAATGGTTACACAGATGCTGGGTTCCAATCCGATAAGGATGATTTTAGATCGCAGTCAGGATTTGTGTTTTGCCTCAATGGCGGAGCAGTGAGCTGGAAGAGTTCTAAACAAGACACGGTGGCTGATTCTACAACAGAAGCTGATACATTGCTGCTTCAGAAGCAGCAAAAGAAGCAGTATGGATAAGAAAATTCATTATTGAATTCGGTGTCGTTCCTAGTATTGTTGGAACAATGGACTTATATTGTGATAACAATGGAGCCATTGCACAAGCCAAGGAACCTAGATCACACCAGAAATCAAAGCATGTACTCAGGCGATACCATCTCATTCGAGAGATAGTCAATAGAGGTGACGTCAAGATATGCAAAGTACCAACAGATGCAAATGTGACTGACCTGCTCACCAAGCCACTACCACAAGCAAAGCATGAACGTCATACTAGTGCATTAGGCATTCGTTTTGTTCACGATTGGTCCTAGTGCAAGTGGGAGACTATTGGAAGTATGCCCTAGGACAATCATACTTTATGATTTATCAATGAATATTTAATGCTCATTAATTAATAAAGTCACAAACTCATTTTATGTTAATTATTATTGTGAGTTTTCTTTATTAATATTTAGTCCCTAAATATTATGTTTAGTAGCTAATTAAGTACGTGACTTAAATTTGGAATGCTACACTTTAAAATAAACATAATATTCTAATTGTTCATGGTCTGATATTATTAATCTGGGACATTAATAATTAATAGACCATTATGTGGATTAACTGATGGCTATATTCCACTAGTCATGGGTATAGAGATATCAAGTTAATAACATAGATGCTTGTTAGTGAACAAGTTCATTGGACAGACCCAACTTGAGGACACTGCTAGGTTATATGTCATCAGTGTTGTCCTCAATAATGATGAGGTGCTATATTCCTATACTTGAGATAATCATGGTTACTTGCATGCGAATTAATATGTATTAACACCATTAAATATTATTTTTAAATGGGTAATTATAAAGGTGGTGATTGTACATATTATGAACCATGTAGTGGTATGTGAATTATCAAGATAGTTTTTGTCACTCTCGTATAGCGAGAGAAAGATATCTATTGGGCCCCTTGACAAGTAAGATTAATTAGCACGGCCATGCTCAAATGAGGTGTCATTTGTTCAAAATTAATCTTACTTGGTAATCAAGAAATATTAATTAAAAATAACAAGGATGACATGACCTAACCTTGTCTCAATTAAGATATCGTTTGATAAAAGAGAATTATTAGCACAAATTAATCATTAAAAGGTTATGTCGGATTTAATTGACATTTATATATTTTGGATAGTCATAATGCCTTGCTAGAGGCCGTTTATGATTTGTGAGGCTTGAATTATTTTTTTAGTCCACTGCCAATAATATATAAACCTACAGGGTCACACACCTAAGTGATTTGGATCATTAATGTTCGTTAATAACATTAAAATAGCCCGATTAGCCCAATTCGAAATAGGGTTTCGAATGGTATTGGGCTAGGGCCTCTTGGAGGGTTTTATTAGCTATAAAACTCCTTCTTTCCTCCTCTTATAAATAGGGCTATATAGACCCACGAATTTTAAGAGTTAAAATTCACTTCTAAAACCTAGAGTAGAGAGGAAGAAAGAAGAGAACGCTAGCACGTTCCCTGCGGCCGATCAAATCACGTGCGTGTGGATACCGGTAGAGCTCGGGATCGTTTTCTCGGACTGTCTGACATCCTTGATTAAGATTGCTATGTAAGTCCCTCTTATATCTTGTAATTTCGTTTATAGTAAGAACCTCAGATCCGGTTGTTTACTTTTGGACAGTATTTTTTTTTGTTTATTCCGCTACGTTTTTCTGCCCGAAACCAAACAGAGGACAATGGTGGAAACTTTGCTTTTATGGTCCTCTCTTCCAGTTGAAAATCTTCTTCGAGGCCAACCTCCTTTTCATCTTGCTCTTCTTCCCTATGAACCTCTTTCAATGTCCTCCCACTCCTCAACATGATTGCATTAACATGTTGTCTTGGGTTTTGCTCCGTTTGAGAGGGGAGTCTACCTGAATCATTTGCCTCGAGCCGGCTCACAGCACTCGAAATTTGGCTCATTTGGTTCTCCAAATTTTGAATGCTAGATTTAGTCGTTTCTTGAAATTGGGCCACACTTTGTTGTATCGTTGATACACTCATGGTAAGTGCTCGAATCATGTCTTCAGTGGACATATTTGAGCTTGAAGTTTGGCCTTGGGAGGGCTGGTTGTATTGTTGGGAAGAAGAATTTGGTTGTCGAGGATTTCCATACCTTAAATTTGGATGATCTCTCCATCCTGGATTGTATGTGTTGCCATGCGGATCGTACCTCCTTTGACCTTGGAACCCCAATGCGTTGACTTGTTCGAGATTCTCCTCTTGTAGTGTTGGGCAATAATCGGTGGGATGCCCTTGTGTTGAACATATGCCGCAGACCTTGAATTCTTTTGTTTTTGGATTTAAGAGAAAATCTTTAACCAAAGAAGTCAAGCCGGCCACTTGACTTTCCAACGAGGTGTTAGATTCTGCCGCCGTAACTCTTTTTGATGACCGCCGATCATAGTGTCTACAATTCTCGACCAACTCCGAGATAAGATTCCTAGCTTGAGAAGGGGTTTTGTTTACAATTCCTCCTCCACATGCGGCGTTGATCATCCGCCTATCATTATTGCAAAGACCATCATAGAAGTATAGGATGAGGTCTTGCTCCGAATAGCCGTGGTATGGACAGCTTGCACAAAGTTTCTTGAATCGTTCCCAATACTCGTAGAACGATTCATCATCTTTCTGCTCTACATTGCTGATTTGCTTTTTGAGAGATGAGGAGACAGAGGTAGGATAGTATCTTTCGAGGAAAGCTTTCTTCATGGCCGCCCATGTACCTATACTTCCCGAAAGAAGATAGAATAGCCAATCTTTTGTGGTATCTTTTAGGGAGAACGGAAAAGTCCTCAACTTAATTTGCTCCTCTGTAACACCGTTCGGGCACATGCTTGTGCAAACGATGTGGAACTCCGATGGATGTTTGTTTGGGTCCTCGCCCCGTAGACCATGGAATGAAGGAAGGAGATGGATGAGCCCCGATTTGAGCTCAAATGTAGCACCTTCATCAAGAGTAGGGAAGGTGATACATAGCGGTTGTTGGTTAAGATTAGGAGCTGTGAGCTCCCTCAACGTTCTCGTTTCAAGAGCCATAGTGATTGGCTCTACAGTGTCGCTAGAATGAGAACTAGCACTTGATGATTCCTCCGAAGAAGTATTCAGAAATAAATTCCTAAACCTCTCGAAGGCTTGTTCTGTTTCGGGCTTTGTTTGGTAGGTGATTTGGTTTATAGATTGACGAGCACTTTGTCACGGTGCGTCAAAATAATTTTCAATACTAACACTTATACGTAGTATAGCGTAGTAGAGTTCGTATCCACAGGGAAAGGAATAATTCTCTTTTTATGATACTTAGTAAATAAAAAGGGGGGATTTGGGTTGAGTGATTTAATTTAATTAAGAACTAAGATGAACAACCTATAAGTGTTTAATTCAAAGATAAAAAGGACTTGGCATTGCTACTTTCCACTTGTTGATATATTTTAGTCGATCATTGTGATATCTATAACTTATTCCCTCTCGAATACTCAATCGGGGAGTATATCCACTTCATCGAGGGTAGTTATTAACAACGACCGTTCATTAATAACCCTTACTATTAATCAAATATAGAACAACGCCTTATACCGATTTAATAGTAGCATTTAATCTTTCTAACTCCTTGATGAAAACAATTGAGATTGATAACCTCAACACAAGCGATTTCGGTTTAACCAACAAAATTAATCCCTCTTAAGTTTATTAACCACGACCGTGCATTAATAAACCGAAGTTACTTACTTGTGAAACCATCAACGATTAACCATCGGTTCGTTGATCGTTTCTAGTAATAATTAATATATGAAACAAAACTAGTTGATCCTTTAAGTAATGTTCAAAATATTAATATGAAATAAGAGTAGGGATTAATTAATATTCAAGGAAGAATATTATTAATGAAGATGAATCCTACTATAATTAATATCAAAATGTTAACTAATTGTCATCTTAGCAACACTCCTCAATATTAATATAGAGGAAGAAAATATCATTCTAACTAATGTCGAGATGTTAACTAATTGTCATCTTAGCAACACTCCCCAACATTAATATAGAGATGATATTAAGGAAAGAACTATTAATTAATATTCAAGGAAAGAAGTTAAGAAAATAACTCACAACTTTAATAATCAACAAGCTTCAAGAGCAACACCAAGAATGGAAGTTTAGCTCCTCATTTGGAGACTAAACATAGCTAGAAAAATATAAAAAAATGTTATTCTAAACTGAGCTAAAGAGTATGGAAGAAGGGATGATTTTTAGAGAAGAAAAGGAGTGCTATTTATAGGTGTTTTTCAACACCTTTGGCCGGGTACCCGACCGGGTCAAATACTTACCCGACCGGGTCCGGTCAAAATCAGATAATTCACCACGTTCTGGTGATCTTCGCACGTCGTTTTGTCCCGGGTCACATCTGACCCGACCGGGTCAAGTAGGGGACCCGACCAGGTCCAGTGACTTTCTTGGCAATTTCGTCTGTTAAATCATACCCGACCGGGTGGGGGTTTCTACCCGGTCGGGTTTCACTCCTGGGCAGTCTAATTTCTTGTTTTCTTCTCTTCAAAGTCTTCCTTTCCAACACCACAAATCCTAACTATACTTTACAACTTATAAATGAGAATTAAAATACGATTACAACTAAAATCACACAAATGTTTACAAACTAAATAAAACGGTAAACAATACACACAAATCAATCATAAAAATATACATTTATGCACTACTAATTAGTGCATATCATAGATCGGTGTTTAACCATATACTCAAATAAAGCTCAGAAGAATAGAAATCTAAGAACTCTTTATATTTTGTTTATTTAATTTTTTTTTGATTTTTCTTGAAATAGAATAAAAAGAAAAATTAATTGCCTCTCCCCGGCAACGGCGCCAAATTTGACGTGCACTTTGTCGTGAGGTGCACTCAAAATAAATAATCAATACAACACTTATGCGTAGTATAGGTGAAGTAGAGTTCGTATCCACAGGGAAAGGAATAATTCTCTTTTTATAAAACTAGTAAATAAAGGGGGGGTTTTGAGATTGAATGATTTTATTTAAAAACTAAGATGAACAACCTATATGTGTTTATTTCAGAGATAAAAAAGGACTTGACATTGCTACTTTCCACTTGTTGATATATCTTAGTCGATCATTGTTATGTCTATAACTTATTCCCTCTCGAATACTCAATCGGGGAGTATATCCACTTCATCGAGGATAGATATTAACAACAACCGTTCATTAATAACCCTTACTATTAATCAAATATAGAACAACGCCTTATACCGATTTAATAGTAGCATTTAATCTTTCTAACTCCTTGATGAAATCAATTGAGATTGATAACCTCAACACAACGGTTTCGGTTTAACCGACAAAATTAATCTCTCTTAAGTTTATTAACCACGACCGTGCATTAATAAACCGAAGTTACTTACTTGTGAAACCATCAACAATTAACCATCGGTTCATTGATCGTTTCTAGTAATAATTAATATAAGAAACAAAACTAGTTGATCTTTTAAGTAATGTTCAAAATAAGAATATGAAATATGAGTAGAAATTAATTATTATTCAAGGAAGAATATTATTAAAGAAGATGAAAACCTACTATAATTAATATCAAGATGTTAACTAATTGTCATCTTAGCAACACTCCCTAACATTAATATAGAGGAAGAAAATACTATTCTAACTAATTTCGAGATGTTAACTAATTGTCATCTTAGCAACACTCCCCAACATTAATATAGAGATGGTATTAAGGAAAGAACTATTAATTAATATTCAAGGAAAGAAGTTAAGAAAATAACTCACAACTTTAATAATCAACAAGCTTCAAGAGCAACACCAAGAAATGGAAGTTTAGCTCCTCATTTGGAGACTAAACATGCGATAAAAATATAAGAAATGCTATTCTAAACTGAGCTAAGAAGTATATGTGAATTGGTTCCTTTTGTGGGAAGGAAAGGGGGGTATTTATAGGCTTTTTAGGCTTGCAGGGTCGTGTACCCGATCGGGCTGTAAGGGCACTCGATCGGGTACTTGGTTGCTTCGCGGAAGTATAAAAAACTAGGTCATACCCGATCGGGTATGTCGGCCACCCGATCGGGTATGAACACTCGATCGTGCCAAAATCTCCCCTGCATGTTGTCTTGTTCCCGGTTGATCCGATTCGATTTTTTTAGCGACTTACCCGATCGGGTATAGGTCATACCCGACCGGGTACAACACCAAAAATCAGAATCTTGAGATTTTGCACCTTCCTTCCATTTGTGATGTTCACCAATGGTCCCTAGAGTGATCTTGGACTTGTTTGAGCTCAGTATAAACCTAATCTAAACAAATTACAAACATTTTTACAAATTAAACTATTACACCAAAAGTGTGTAATTTCCAAAGTAATAATCAATCAAAACTAATTAAAAACACAAAAATAAATATGAAAATTACATGAATGTCATGCGCACAACCGCTTCCCCATTCCCCCTTCTTCCTGCGCACATCTTTCCGTTTCTTCCCTGCGCTCATCGATCGACTTCACCCTAACCATCGCCGCCGCCGTCGACTTCGCCTTGCGGACTGGATCGATCGACTTCTCTTTCACGCTGCCGCTGCTGTCGATTTAACCGTGTGGCGCTGTTAAGGTTCTCCTCCTACTCTTCTTCTTCTTCTTCTTCTTCCTCCTCCTCCTCCTCCTCCTCTTCGATTTTCCTCTGTTTTTATGGATTTTGAATTGATTTTTCCAATTTTCGGATTTTTGTTTTAATTTTCTGGTTTTTGGTTTCTGAGTTTTAAGAAAAAATCCGATTTTCATACATTTTGGATGATTGCTTCATATTTGGCCAAGTTTATGGCAGAAATTTGTACATTGACATCATGTTATGGCAGAAAGACTCTTGTATAAATTGGTTTTTCTGATTTTTTTTGTCAATAGCTTCATTTTTCTACTTTCCGATTGTGCTAAAAAATTATTCCATCAAAAAAAATTAGTTGTTTGAATATTTGGTTATTTACTTCATGTTTTTCAATTTTTGCCAAATTTATGGCATTTTTGTGTTAATATTCCAACATGAATCTGCCAACTCTTTGGCAGATCTGAAACTCTTCAGTATGGCAGATGTGAATTGAATCCCAACTCTAAATCTGCCAACATAATGGCAAATTTATTCTATCAGAGTTGTTAAGATGGTGGTGGTGCTCAGCGGATGGTGGTGGTGGTGGATGACGATGTCGTTCAGATGACGACGCCGGTGCGGGAAGCGGTAGCGGCGGCAAGCGGCAAGTAGCACCGTCATCGGCGAGGGCGGCGACAGGATGCGTCGGCAAGGGGCGGCGGCAGACCATTTGGATCTGGCAGTGGCAGTGAGACTGCTAGGGTTTCAATCGTTTTTTTATTTTACATTTTTGGAATTTAAAAATTTAAAAGAGGAGTATTTTTGTCCAATTGGGCTGAAATTGGTCCTGTGAAACTTGAGTTTCGTTTATAGTCCTAGATGTGCAATTAACTTTGCTATTAGTCCGATTTGAGTCATTAACTCTTACATTAAATAGCATAAATAGATTAATAAGAAATATTTATTATGATGGTTTCTACATTTCAGTAAATATTAAGATTGTGAAGAATTCATATATAGTCCCGTTTAAGTACTGTATTATTTAATATTTTAAAATTATCTAATTTTATTAAAAGTAAAACGAAATAAGATACAGATTGAAAGGGGGGCAAAGTGCCAAAACCTTCCCAGAAGCATACCGCCGATTATACTTCATTAACACTACAAAAAAACAGTGTTTTTATCACGGATTTTTATCATGAATTTGGCCTGGGACATGTTTGTCACATATTTTGTCACGGATTTATCTCCCATATCACCAAAAACCTTTGTCAAGGACCAAATCCGTGACAAAATTTTGTCACGAATGTTTTCCGACACAAAATCCGTGACAACACGGCTCCGGTGGCCGGCAACTTATGCCGGCGTAATTTTTTTTTATTCCGGCGTTCTGTCACAGACCGAATTTGTGATAAAGTTATTAATTTTTTTTCGGATCTGTGACAAAACTCATGACAAAGCTCAATAATTGATATTTCCAACGGTCACCGAATTAATGTTGTACGGATAAAGGTTAAGTTGTCACAGAACAATCCGTGACAAAATATGTGACTTAGTGTTTTATATATGCAAGAACAGTTTCATTCGACTCATACCAGTTGAAATTCAATCAGAGTATAATACAGTATCTGTTGAAAGATTGATAGATGTAATCTTATGTCATTTTCCCTGCCTATGCACATAAGGTATGTCATTTGAATTATGTATCTTTTTTAATGCTAAATATTAATTAATTTTGTTCGTTTTAAATAATTAAAATTGTTAGTGAGGTTGTTAATTAATTAACAATATATTTAACTTCAAATGTTGGTGATGTTATAATTTATTGTGCATATATTTGAAATTCATTTGGAAATGTATATTAATTTTTTGGGTAATACCGTTAATTTAGAATTTCAATTGATTATATTAGTTAAATTTAAATATTATTTAATTCAAATGGGTTTATAAAAATATTAGATTTGCTTATGCCTTTTAGTCAAAAACCTTTTAGAGTTTTAAATAATAATAATAGTAATTCAATTAAAATGCCTTTCACATTTTTAGTTAATTAAAATGTTTTTTTAAATTCTTTTAGAAATACATACTAAATTTTAGCAATTATTGTTAATGCCTTTAATTTAGGATTTATAATAATTTAAGTTGGGATTTAAACATTACTTTAGTGTGAATTTCTAGGTGTTCAATGAATTATTATTATTGTGAATTATTTGAATTTAATTTAATTTAAATGTTAGTTAATTTATTGTGTATTATTAGATTTTCAAAATGTTAGTATTGTGAATTAATGCCATTAACGTCATGATTTAGTGTATTTAGTGTTAAAAATCTTAGTATTGTGAATTAATGTCGTTAACGTATACAATTAGATTTTAATGTATTTAGTGTTAAAAATCTTAGTATTGTGAATTATTATGATTCAAAAGTTAGTTATGATGTTTGATTAATGCCATTAACGTATTGATTTTAGTAAATTAATAATATTAGATGAAGTTAGTTAATTTTAATTAACTTTAGTGAAATTTAATTTATTAATGTTCCTACATATTAATTAGTGAAATATATTAAACATAACTAATTATTGTTAATGTTTATAATTTATACTACCTCCGTCCCGTTGGAAGGTTCCCGTAGCAAAACGGCACGGTTATTTAGGCAATAATTAAATGAAATACTTTGAGTATATTTTGAGAAATGATTTTAATAGGTGTATATTATAATGTAGTTAGTATTGATAATTGTGATGTTATAAATGTATTATTTTTAATATTTAATGATTAGTTTGTCGGTTAAGATTGTTAATTGTTTCCTAAAATGGAAATGGGAACCTTCTAATGGGACGTCCAAAAAAGGAAAGCGGAAACCTTCTAATGGGACAGAGGGAGTAATTTTTAACCAATATAATGTTTTGATTATAATATTTAGACATTATGTATAGACAAAATATAAGTTGGATGTATGATAAACATGGCGAAAAGAGAGGAATGTGAGACAAAGTTCTTAATGGAATTCAAGAGTTTATTAAATTTGCCCTTGAACAAAAGAATTATATAGATGGTGATAAAATCATATGTCCATATACAAAGTGTACTGTAAAAATCTCAAATTTAAAGACAGCGATGAAGTTGTGTGACATTTGTACGACAAAAGTTTCATTGACAATTATTATAATTGGACTTCTCATGGTGAACCTTTCGATCAATCACTTTTACCACAAACAGTAGGTTCGTCTCGTAACGTTCCTACCGAGATGAGTGGGTGGGAGACTATGATCAAATGGTGTGGTATCAAGGAATGATATATGATGTATACGGTGCCTCAACAATGTCTCACTTTAACCCTCCCACAATCATTTAACAATCCTCCAAAAGCATCGATCTCGTATCAAGCAGATGCGGATGAAGATCCGATCTTTTATCAACCTGATGCGGATGAAGATCAGATTTGAACTCTCATATTCCTCATATTGAAGGTTTAGCAGAGAGATTTCAAGATGTTTTAAAAGCTGCCGATCAACCTCTGTATGCTGATTGTGAGGGATAATCTCAGCTATCCGATGTTTCAGAGTTTATGAACATTAAAGCTGAATTCGGTCTCCCTGAAACTTGCATGTCTAGGTTGTTGCAGTCAATAGGAGGAATGCTACCGTGTGACCATAATCTTTTTGATTCATATTACAACATGAAGCAATTAATATCTCAGTAGGGACTTCCTTGTATAGAAATTGATGTGTGCCCTTTAGGATGTATGTTGTTCTGGAAGGACGATGAGACACTTGAGAGCTGCAAGTTCTGTGGTCGACACACATACAAACATGTTCCTCAAAGACGAAAAAAACCACGAAAAAGTCTGCATTATCTAAATTGTTTTACCTCCCACTAGTTCCACGAGTGAAGATCGAGGATTATATATATGCTTCAAATGCTACTGCGAAACACATGAAATGGCGGCATGTTGAGCACGAAACTAAAGAGGTTTCAATTCTAGCCTCGGGTTTCAAATGCCGACAAACATGTCCAGAATGCATTCGTCTTTTCCGTATGGATATCAAGACCAATCATTTCATAAACCCAGAGGTCAATACAGCCGAGTTGGAAGTCGAGGTGGCAGCTGAGGAGGAGACAGTGGAGGAGGCAGTCATAGTGGCAGGCGACAAAGCGAAGGTCAACCTGAATCAACCCCTAGTGCCAACTTTGATATCAACGACTATATCAACGATGAAGACCCCCCAAATTTGTAATAGCTAGTTTATTAAACTTGAATTTTTATTAATTATTTTGATTGTAGGATTTCTTTTTTATGTAATATTTAGTTTGTCACGGATGGGGGCCGTGACAAAGTTGAATTTTATAATCCCGTCAAATTATTTCATTAATTCTTTTTTAATCTAAAAATGTTTGTCACGAATATATTCCGTGACAAAATATAATTTTTTAAACGAAAATCTTTGTCACGGTGGCATCCGTTACAAATGTTGTCACGGATTTATCCGTGACAAATTTGAAACCGGCAGCCTACTCCGGTGAACCAGTGTCACGGATACAGGCCGTGACAAATCCGTGATAAAGCTTTGTCACGGATCCCTGTCTGTGACAAACGTTTGTCACGTCCAAACGGTCATGGAAAAAATCTGTGACAAAATCCGTGACAAACGTGTTTGTCACGGATTTTTTTAACTACGATCCCTGATAAAATTCGTGACAATCTCACTATTTTTTTGTAGTGTAAATATTCAAAAAATGAGGAAAATACAGCTCTCGTAAAGTAAAACAGCCCTACCAACGCCATATATAGCGACTTATCTGTTTATCTTTAAAAGAGCACAAGTGATCATATTCTAATCCCCATTCAACCATCAGGTAGTTCACAAAAATGAGTTTCCGATTGAAATTAAATTCAAACTTTGGTGGACTTAATCTTTAAAAGAGCACAAAAATTCATCAAAAACTTCTACCTGGAAGCATCTCAAATAGAGGGTTCTATCAGGTAGTTCAGACCCGATGTTTTTTTATTATTTCAAATCTAATACAAGTATTACCTAGAAATAAAAAACTGAATACCGTTCGCTCTTTCGCGAAGCTGATGCACTATTATATTTGTATGTTGCACTTTTTCCAATTGTTCGAAAACATTGGCCTATTAATCAAAATGTTATTGTGTTTTCTTATCTACCCCTATATTAAGATGATTCAACCAGCCAAAATTCTAAAAGTGTAAGAGACGAACTTTAAAGTGCATCAAGTTGAGTAAAATACGAAGTATGACCATTTGTAGTTTGCATGTTATGGGTGATTTGACCATTTATGTAGAAGACTGATGTGCACATGTTAGACATATTTAGATGTGATGAGAGGGGGTAGGGAGGAGAGGGAGGGCACAACCTAGACAAACATCTATTAAAGGGGTTAAAATGATATATAATGTATACCTTGAGTTAGATGAGAATATGATTTCAGAGAGTGAAGTGGAAAAGAAGTCTATGCGTGGAGGATTGATTTCATTTTGTTTGTCTTCATTTTCTTATACTTACTATTTTTACACTAATTTATTATTGTTAACTTCTGAATTGTCCACGTACACACGTATTTGTGATACGTTATGTTTTTTTATGCTTTTCACTATCTTTAAATCTTTTCTATAAGTATGAAAAACACTTATTTTTACACGTATTTATCTTTTCTGTTATTTTGTAGACTTATTTTGTACACGTATTTATCTTTTCTATTATTTTTGTACACTTAATTTTTACACTTATTTTATGCTTTTCACTCTCTAGATCTTTTCTATAAGCTTTAAAAATTTAATTGTAGATCACGTTTTTAAATAAATAAATTCAACTACTATTAATAAAACCACGAGTCAAAGCAGAAACAATAAAACTAGGAGGAACATCAAGCCAAACTCGGTAATCAGACAAACAACCTTTTACTTTAGCAAACTCGTGAGCAGCGCGATTCGCAGATCTCGTAGAATGAAAAAAAAATTAATGCTATTAAAACTAACTATAGCTTCTCTAATATCACCTGCAATAAAATCAAAAGATGTAGAACTATTCCCGTGAATGATCTCCGAAATAGCATTAGCGCATCCGATTCCACCTCCACATTTTCTCATTCTTCCAAGTGAATCCAAGATAAAGCTTCCCTGATACCAAGTAACTCTCCTTCCCTAGCTGAGCACTGGCCACGCCACGGTTTAGCCGCCCCTATCACAAATTTCTATGCCGAGTCACGAACATCCTAGCACAACCCTCGCCTTGCTCCACTCGTTGAGGCATCAACATTCACCTTTAATTTCCCCTCCCCCGGCTGCTGCCACATCCCAGAACCTACCCACACTTTCCTTCCCAAAAGGATCTAGCACCCTACACTTCAAATTCCAGCCCTTCCAAAATGTCGTAGCTTGCTCCCATATACAATCGGCCGACAAGTCGAGGCATCAACATTCCAGCCCTCCACTCGTCGAGGCATCAACATTCACCTTTAATCTGTCTGTTTTTTTAAAAAAAACACCAATTGATGTGATTTGTATGAAAACCAATACATGTACGTATACAAACACAAGTTGTTTGTATACACACAAAAAATGTCTGTGCACATATATTTTTGTCTATGCGCAGACATGTTTACCGACAAATTTTATTCACAAACGCAAATTTTATTCACTCAAACAAATTTTAACGAAAAGTGTGTGTATTTGTACTCCGTACTTTTTTGTCTATGTGAAGGATAAATAAATAGGGGAAAATTGTCAATTTGGTCCGCATACTATCACAAAAACGTCAGTTAAGTCTTCATACTTTAAAACAAATCAATTAAATCGCTAAACATTGAAAAAGCATTCAATTGAATCAATCAACAGATCACCCGCTGATGTGGCGCACACGTGACGATCCATGTCATTGAGAAACGGTTGGTTTGGCTTACACATGTGCGCACGTTAGCAAAGTTACTGCTAGCCGATTGGGCTGCCACATGTATGCCACATCAGCAGCTGACTGGGCTGCCACATGTATGTCATGTCAGCAGATGACTTGTTGATGTGACGGGTAACCTGCTAATTGACTCAATTGAACGTTTTCTCAAATTTTGGGGATCTCATTAATTTTTTTTAAATACGAGGACTTAATTGATGTTTTGTGTGATAGTACAAGGACGAAATTGATGGTTTCCCTTAAATAGGATGTAATCGGGGTGTACACCAAACACTACTGTGTTAATTAAGAAAACAATGCCCGGAAACGATCATTGTATGAATTTTTGCTAAATTGCTAGAAGTAGCACACGTACAAACGTACTTAACATATACCCTACAAATTTATTACTAAAAGTCACATGGCTGAAAACGAGCACAAATTAAATCTATGAGAATCTGTAATGACACAATGTGCAAGGTACACATGTGGCATGAGAAGATAGACACACAAATATTAGTAAGCACGATTATTCTCTTCTTATTTGACGGTCTTATATGTTTTTGGTTAGTTTTTTCTCCAGAATATCAAGAAAAATGTCTAGATATAGACATTGTTGTTGACATTATTACCAAAATTATATAAAATCATGTAAAGAAGAAGAGAGAAATGTCAGATTATTTATTTTTAATTTATGTGTCTATCTCTAACATTCCACATGTGCATTGTGTACATTGTAACAATCATGATCTCTAAACAGCCTCACTATATCTACGGTTCGAATGTTAAGATATCTCACAAATAATTGAGGGTATCGTACACATAATCAATATCAATATATATATAAAAGAGGAACTTTTTAAGAGCATACAAAGCGCCACATAATAATGTCATGTCATTCATCACATAATCCTACCTTTTATTTATTTTATTAGATTCTATTTTTGATTGCATATTGATATGGAAACAAAATACCGTTTGATAAAAATCCACCTTATTTGACAACTTTTTCAAACCTAGCTATTAGGTATTTGATATGGAGTAATTATTAAATTCTTTAATTGGAACCACATACAACAATTAATAACTAACCGTACACATAGACTACATTTTATACATAGTACTTTCTATAAGCACGTAGTAATTTTTTTAAGAGAATAATATTTAAAGAGAATCATTCAAAGAGAATATTTCTAATCAAGTAAGCTACTTGATTATTTTCTAATCAAGTAGCTTACCGCTATTTATTTTTTATTTAATAAGGATGAAAATTGATATCATACATGCATGTGTGTGTGTGTGCGTCCTCACAAGTAAATAGGTTTAGTCTCGCCAAAAAGTAAATATGTTTGGTTGTTTTGTTTCTTTATTTTACAACTATGGAGTACAATTTAAATATGCTATCACTTTTGAAACATATTCCTAATCCAAATTAGGAAATCTTTGTATGTTTACAAATTCATAATTTAGTTATACTCTTAGGGTGTTTTTATTTAGATTGATTTCATTTTCAATCTAGATCAGACCAAATCAAACTTTAATAATAATAATAGGACACATAAAATGTAAAACAGACGTTAAAACAATTAATAATAGTTTTTAATGTGACGAAATAATGAGTAAAATGTAAAAAAACTCCTTTTTTTTACATTTTCAATGTGACGAAATATTGAGTAAAATGTAAGATCTTAATATTAAAAGTTAAAAGTATGTATTTCATATTTCATACCAAGCTGGATGAGTAATATGAAAAAAAATGAAGTGCATAATAAAGTAATTTAGAGGACGTGAGATAATTAAGAAGCTTCTTTGTGAATACTTTAAAATTGGGTTCACAACGGTTATGTTTAGTTGAAATGCTTGTGTAGAAGAACATATTAAATTTTTACATATAATTGTTTCTTTATTTTACAAATGTTTTTCATGATTTAGGAGATTCCTCCTATTTAGCCCAATCAGCCAGAATTTAATCAATTTCAGTAAAATAAGTCGATTCTATCAATTTTAGTATTATCAATCGAACTCTATATTCAAACCGAGTTTATTTTACTTTTGCATCACATTATATATGATTCTGGAAAAAAAAATCAAATTTAACATTAGCTAAATTATGTACTGCCTGTGCATCGCACGGGCTTGAAACCTAGTACTCCCTCCGTTCCTAAATAAACTTCCAACTTTCCTTTTTCGTCCGTTCCAATTAAAACTTCCACTTTCCCTTTTTGATAAAGAATTTGTGGTTCACAACATTTCTTACACATTTCTCTCTCCTCTGCACAAATCTCCACCACACAATATCCACTATCTTAAACTTTGTGCCAAACCCATTTGGAAGTTAAAATGGGAATGGAGGTAGTACATTTTATGCACAGGCTTGAAACCTAGTACGAAGTACTCCCTCCGTCCCATATTTAACTCCGGTTTTGACCGGGCACGAGTTTTAAGATAGTGGGATTTGTGTGGTGGAGAGTTATGCAGAGGAGAGAGAAACGTGTAAGAATGGTTGTGAACCACATATTCTTTACCAAAAAGAGAAAAAGGAGATAAATTTAGGACAGACCGAAAAGGAAAGAATGAAGATAATTTCGGGACGAAGGGAGTACATTTTATTGATCAGTCATTATCTAATCATGTAGTAATATTTAAAGTGTTCAATTGTAATATAGATATATAGAATATGCCTATCTACAATTTTAATGTAAATGATTAAATAAATAAACAGTTTATCACGGCTCAAATTTCTCCTGACTTTCAGGAGCAAACACCAAATTGTCATATGCTTGCCCTCCCTGGTCAAACCAACTATCACGTTTCATAACTCAAAGTAGAAGAAAACCTTGAAATCGCGAACGGCATAATTATTGTCTCCGGTTCGTGTTTAATCCAAAAAAGATCGATACATTTTGACTTTTCTTGATCAATGATGATTAAGTTTGATCAATGATATCTTTTAATACAAAATTATTTAAAATATGAAAATTATATGAACATATTCTTTATTAAAAAAGCTTACATAAAAGTATAAAATTTATAAATTACAAACAAATATAATACCTAAAATCATTATCTAAACTCTATCATCATTGATCAAGAAAAATCAAAATTTATAAATTTTTTGGAACGGAAATAGTATGTCAATAAGATGCAGTTACGCAAAGAAATCTCAAAAAATAAAACAGATAGTGGTCGCTCGTTATAGTTATTAGCTAGAGTTGATATTATTAACGATTAATTATTTAATTAATAATAAGTTGAAAAATACCATCAAAAAAAGTTGAAAAATGGCGCCAATTAGCATGACTAAACTTCCCTTCACGTTCCCAATTTCCGATCCGATCAAAAAAAAAACTTCCCTTCACACGTCGCCTATAAAAAGCTGCACTGTCACCTCACCATCGCTGATCGATCTCCTTCATAATAAACAGTACTTGTAAGATCTTTTTCTTTGTCATTGAAGAAAAAATAGATTGAAATGGAGAAAAGATTGCATTTCCCACTAGTTTTGGCCTTGTTTTTGTTAGCCACCACTACGGTGGTGGCTAACGGAATGTACAACGTCGAGAGCTACGGAGCAATACCCGACGGCCGGAGCGACTCGACGACCGCCTTCCTCAGGGCCTGGGATGCGGTGTGCCGGCTGGATGGACCGGCCACCATATTCGTGCCCCGAGGAAAGTTCATGCTCAGGAATGTGTTTTTCCACGGTGAAACTTGCAAGAACACACGTGGCATAACGTTCCAAATCAGCGGGACGATTCTCGCTCCTTCGGACTATAATGTCATCGGACACTCCGAAACGTGGATCACGTTCAACCGGGTTAACAATGTCTCCATTGTCGGCGGAACCCTAGACGCCCAAGGTGCCTCTCTCTGGGATTGCAAAAATTCAGGCCAACTTGGCTGCCCCAACGGAGCTGCGGTAAGATTGCAAGATGAGTTCATCAGTTGATAAACAATATATGTATAATGCTAGTTTTTGTTAGGCATGATAGAATAGATATTTTTATTGAGGTTATTCAACAATTTATTAGGCATTTTGGCCAGAGATTTGATACCTTAGCTTCCATCCTTACTACTGAAGGTAAAACTTATAGGAGAATACCAAATTGAATGAGTTGATGAATGGAAGTAAACATTAGAAATTGTAGATATATTCAATCTATGCATGTGCTTATTATTAGTTCTATAAATGTAACTAACCATTTGTAAATAATGACTTGTAACTAATACTGTGTAAAATTCTTCAAATTAAAGTGTTTTCCAACGAAATGTACGAAGTATTATTTTTGGAGAAAATAGTTCATCTTGTACGTAGCAACAATTCAAATGAAATTGTTGACAAAATTTGTCCAGTGTATGGCAATATAGAAAATATTAAGTGAACATATTTATTACTCCTCCCTCCCAAATTGAATTGCTAAAATTGACTTTTTGGGTCAAAAAATGTTGATTTTGCATTGGTTGATAAAAAATGTTTACTTTTCAAAACAATTTGGAACGGAGGTAGCAGTAACGAACTCTTAACTATAAGTAAGCAAATTTAATTATGAGAATAATGATGGTCACAAACTAAATTTACAGGACCAAATGAACAAATTACAGGACTAAATGAACAAATTTATCTCCCTTGTTTTATGTAATTATACAAAGTGTAGTGGCACTTAATAATGTAATTCAAGATTTGTTGGCTCGAGGTCATTCTATTAGTTTGTTTTGCAGTTTATTGGGTACATAATACTACAAAATTATTGAAAAATGACTAGTATAGAAATGCATGGGAGTAAAATATGAAATGGTTTATGAGTAAAAATTGAATCTGAACACAAATTAAGTTTAACTAATTGCGAAGTATTGAATATAAAGACATGCATGTGATGTTTGCTAGTATTCCATGTGCCGCTAATGATGTAATTATAGTTTTGTTTAAAATAAAACACCATTACATACGTGAACTGAATAAAAGATCAGTCAATCAGTTAGTGATGTTACTTTATACTTGATTGAAAATTTCAGACCTTAGCCTTTTACAACTCGGATAATGTTGCGATTACGGGACTTAGCTCAGAAAACAGTCAAAAGTTCCACATTGTGATATACGGAACGCGGAAAGCCATGCTACAAGGACTGAAGATATCGGCGGCGGAGGACAGCCCAAACACCGACGGAATCCACATCCAGTCTTCCACCCAAGTCACCGTCCTCGATTCTTTCATCGCCACCGGCGACGATTGCATCTCCATCGGCCCCGGCAGCACCTACTTGTGGATTGACAGTGTCGCTTGCGGTCCCGGTCATGGAATCAGGTATTGTTCGTTTCTCCTTAGTTACGTTCTTCCCATCATTCTAAATTCGATTGCGGTCACTGCAATTGCGGCTATTACGATCATGCGATACATATTGCAGTGTGAATTAATTTTATGTTCTCACGTTAGAGAAAATATAAATATTAGAGATGCGGTCTGATGCGATTATTATGATGCGGTTTGAGTTGCGAATTCAAAAAGTGTCACAAGTGCGTTGTGATGTGGTTGAGTTAGTGACACTAACCGTAATATTGCGGCCACAACACGTGTTGAGTTGAGGTCCTCAGTTCAAAAACATGATTCCCCGTCCCTTCTAAAGATAATGTCCAATTTTTTCATTGGTTTCAAAATTTTGTAATTTTATTATTTGTATATTTGAATAACTTTAATACTCAATTATTATTTCCCATTTTTACGCTTACTTTATCAAAGTAAACCACCTTATTAATTTGATCTTACTCAGTTGAAACAAGAGTATAAATTAAAAAAAATTATAAATTCAGGATCCGAACGATAGATGAATTATCAATTCGGAACCTAAAAGATATATCTATCGGTATATGACCCTAATTATTATTGTTATTACCAATTTATGTTTAATTAATTATTTATTATTAAAATTGTCGTGCTGGTGGGTGCAGTATTGGGAGTCTAGGGTGGGCGATGCACGAGGCCGGAGTGGAAAACGTGAAGGTGAAAAACGTTCAGTTCACCGGAACGGAGAACGGCCTGAGAATCAAGACTTGGGCCAGGCCCAGCAACGGCTTTGTGAGAAACGTCGAGTTCCGGAGGGCGACGATGGTCGACGTCAGCAACCCCATCATCATTGACCAAAAGTACTGCCCGGGTAAGAACCAGAACTGCCCCAGCCAGACGTCCGGAGTTAAGATTACCGGCGTCACGTTCCAAGACATCCAAGGCACGTCGGCGACCAAGGTGGCTCTCGCGTTGCTGTGCAGCAGCAGCCGGCCGTGTAAAGGGATAACGGTGGACGGCGTCAATCTTACTTATAACGGCCAGCTAGCTCAAGCTTCTTGCGTTAACGCCGCTTGTCCCCATAGCTTCGGCCGCAATTGACGTATTACTTTAATTAGCCGACAACTATCTATTTGTGTGATATTGTATGGTACCAATGAAAAACGTAAGAATTTTGGTATATCGACTTGCTCAATCTTTGTCCAATCTTTGTCATCGCATAAATTCCATTATTAATATATAATAATTCTCTATTTTAAAAAAATTAAAAATGAATAAGATTATTTTGAAAAATTTTATTTTTAAAAAATTAAAAAAATATAGTTTTAAAATTTACCATTAGAAAGACATGATTATTGTTTAAACCATAATTTAGTAGTAATACATTAATAAACAGTTTAAGTAGAATATGTGAATAACATAAAATTCAATTTATTACAAGTATTTGAGAATGGAGGAAATATATGTAAAATTGTAAAGGTTTAAATAGGTTTTAAGTCCCTCCAAATATAGCAGAGTTTGTTTTACATTTCTGTAAACTTATTTTTCTGTTTTTCATCACTGAAATTTATGGTGATTTTGTTTTTGGTCCATCACCGATGAAAACAACTTCATTTAATTCTTTGTCATATTATTCAAAAAGTAAATAATTTTAATTTTAGAAGGTTTTTAATACATATTTGAAAATGTAAATAATTAATACTTTAACTCTCATGTTAGTCTCAAAAAAAAATTATCAACGGATTAATTTAAAAGTTTCTAGTAGATTTATGCAATGGGTAATAACTTTTTTCCCAAATTGAGTGGTTTCGAAGTAGGAAATGAACTAAAAACAAAACAGAGCATATTACAGGGATGAAAAACAAAACTAAAAATATTTTACAAGTACCTAAAACAAAGTATGTCATATTTGCGGGGACTAAAACCATATTTAAGCCAATCGTAAATGCATGCCACTAGACTAATTAATTAGTCATGCAACATTTTTCCTAACCAGTGTGTGGCTTTCTATATTATTATTATTAGCTTTCAAAATATTAGCAAACATAAGCACAGATGACCAGTTTGTATAGCATGGGAACACCATGCTCCATTTTCAAAATGACGCAATTTTGCACATTTTTAAATTAAATATTTTCACGCGTGAACAGTACACGCGTGTGTAATAACTATTTTTTGTTTCTTCTTGTTCCAGTAGCAGAATGATGTAACTTGCGTGTAAATAAATGTAACTCATAATAATAAGAAATGTTAGTACAGGCAAGTCAAAATGTAACTTGTCTAAAACATTGATTTAATTGTAAACAATAAAAAAGAGTCTAATTGCGTAGTTACTTTACCTAAATAGTGAATATGTTTTGCTTTTAATATTAAGACCATAAATGTTTTAAGGAAATCATCCCCCCCCCCAAAAAAAAATCATATTTTTGCAAAAAAAAACAAAAAAGATTCAAAAAAGGTTTTTTTTGTTTCAATAGTACGGGCTTTATGTTGTGATATAACTCGTCTTATGGAAAATGTAACTCACGTTGATGGAAAATCTTGTAGGGTGTGTCTCGGAAATACGAAGAAATATTAATTAATAAAAATAATTAATTAATTTAAATAGGTAAAGAAAACCAGAAATAGAGATGGGACAGAGTTTAGTCAGAGCTCGTGCTACGCACGATGTCCTTAAAACGTATTCGTCGCCTCCCACGGTGCTAGGAGCATTGCAACGACCGTTTCCCAGGATACAGTGGCTAACGAACTAACGTTTGAGCACACAAATGAGAGTTCCGGCGAACGGGAACAAAGTAGAACACTCATGAATATTTTTTCAGAGTAGCTGGAAGTGTTTTAGAGCTCAAAATACGTGCAGATAGTGTATGATTGCATGTGTTGTTGCAAAGCACCTGCCAGCTATTTATAGGAGGATTTGTTATGTGTTAAATGAGGTGTTAATGGACCTAAACATTGGACATGAATGACCAGTCTGTTGGGCATTGAATCGTCCATAAACTGTCCATTTAACGCAGCATTAAAAGAAAAGAACGTTGGACATTTAATGGCTTGGAGCAGTTCTGGTGCGCGACCAGAATACCCAGTTGGAGCAACTCTGATGCTACCAGAATACCTCATCAGAGTTGGAGCAACTCTGATGGGAAGAAACAAAATTAGACCGTAGGTCGCCCGCGCACACGAGTCGCGGTTTTTCTTCTCCATTTCGGAATTTGATCGGCATCCCCCCCCCCCTGCGCGTAAGAGAGAGCCTTTACCTTTAGGAATCTTAACTCCTTAAAAGAGGTTTCCCTTTATAAGGGGGTGAAAATCCCTTAAGTTTTCCGGTGTGGTATAAAACACACTAGAAACTCATCATTTTCCCAGTTTTTCCATTTCAACGAGTGAACTTCGAGAATCAATTTCTCATTCACCCGTTATCCGTTTTGTGTGTACCATATATCGAATTGTAGCCCTTAACAAGGACAATCCGAAACCACTTTAACCCGACCCAAATCGGAAGTGGACCCCACTCAAAAAATTGCCCCAAAATCACCATTTAATGCAATTTTTAACACATTTTTTCAACAATCCTCCACATGAATGAAAATTGATTTTCGAGACTTAAAAAGACACGAAGATAGGAGGACACGTTGTGTTCACCGGATGATCCTTGCATACGGAGAGGTAGGTTTTATCCTTTGAACCTTCCGTTGTAAAGACACGTTTATTTACTGGATGTCTAGTAGACTCGATGTCCTTGAACTATACTGCCTTCGTGTAAACATTGACTTATCTTTACACAAGAACCTTCCAACTTTGTTCCGTTCTCATGGGTGTGCCCGTTTTGGCCATGGGTCACCGTCCTGGTTCTGCAAGAGTTTCTAAAGAACTGAGCCTTTACAGCTCTCCTTCGAAGCGGCCCTCTTCTCTCTCACATAGGTGATTCTTTCACGAGTATCCCGCATACTCTTCCAATGTTATCGAGTAGATCAACATTTTAGAATCATTAAAGCAAACGTTTTTGCTAACCTCGTGCGGGAGTCACTGTTTTTAACGAGGAGTGGGTAGGAGTCTGGGACCCCCACAGTGACCATCCTTCGCTCTATAATTTAGTTGTCCCTTTTGAACCTAGGACCAACTAGGTTGAGTATCCACTATAGAACTTTTCAATTCACGGGCTTTAGACCCATTCCTCGTGACAACTTCTCCAACAATTCTCTATCCAATGCCTTGGTTAGCGGATCCGCTATGTTATCCTTTGACTTCACGTAGTCAACAGTGATAACACTCGTTGTGAGGAGTTGTTTAATGGTGTTATGTCTACGACGAACGTGTCTAGACTTACCATTGTAGAGATTGCTCTGTGCCCTCCCAATTGCCGCTTGAAAATCGCAATGTATGCATATTGGAGGGACAAGCTTTTCCCAACTTGGAATATCATCGAGAAAATGGCGTAGCCATTCAGCCTCTTCAGTGCACTTATCCAAGGCTATTAGCTCAGGCACCATCGTGGATCTAGCTATTAACGTTTGTTTTGAGGATTTCCATGACACGGATGCACCTTCCAAAGTGAAAACATATCCATTTGTGGACTTTAAGTCCTTAATGTCGGATATCCAACTGGCGTCGCTATACCCTTCAAGTACAGCAGGATATTTTCCATAGTGTAGTCCAAGGTTTTGGGTTTTACGTAAATACCTCAAAACCCTTACTATTGCCTTCCAGTGTTCATCACCGGGGTTGCTAGTATATCTACTTAGCTTACTAACCACAAAGGCGATATCAGACCTGGTACAACTCATTAGATACATCAAGCTTCCAATAATCCTAGCGTATTCTACTTGAGAAATACACTCTCCACGATTTTTGGTAAGTTGTACATTTTTATCTAATGGAGTCCTTGCCTCTTGATAATCATCCTTATTATATTTCGTAAGGATTTTATCAACGTAATGGGATTGGCTTAGCGTAAGACCGTCTTTTCCCCTAATTATTTTAATCCCAAGGATTAAATCGGCCAACCCCATATCCTTCATGTCAAATTTAGAATTTAACATGATTTTGGTAGAATTAATCATTAGATTATTGCTACCCACGATGAGTATATCATCCACGTATAAACATAAAATGACATAGTCGTCTACCGTGCTCTTCACATAGACGCATTTGTCACTTTCGTTTATTTTAAACCCATTAATTAACATTGCATGATCGAACTTTTCGTGCCACTGTTTAGGGGCTTGTTTCAATCCATACAATGATTTAATTAATTTACACACTTTCCTTTCTTGGCCAGGAACACGAAAGCCTACGGGTTATTCCATATAGATTTCTTCGTCTATATCGCCATTTAGAAAAGCGGTTTTTACGTCCATTTGATGAACTTCCAATTTCCGCAATGCGGCAATTGCTAGTATCATCCTAATGGAATTTATTCTCGTCACAGGAGAATACGTGTCAAAGTAATCATGACCCTCACGTTGCTTGTATCCCTTGATTACAAGTCTGGCCTTGTACTTATCGATGGAATCATCAGGTTTCATTTTCCGTTTAAAAATCCAATTGGATCCCAAAGGTTTATTTCCCGTAGGAAGATCAACCAATTCCCATATGTGATTTTTAAGGATAGAATCCACTTCACTTTTGATGGCTTCTTTCCACATAGGACCTTCGGTAGACGTCACGGCTTCCATATAAGTTTGTGGTTCATTTTCTACCGAACATGTTAGAAATTCCGGTTCATTTTCTACCATACATGTTAGAATATCCGATTCAAATTCTACTAGGTAGGTGAGAAAATCCGGTCCGAAGGATTTTTCGACTCTAGCACGTTTGCTACGTCTGGGTTCGGGTTCTTCTCCGGATCCCTCGCTAGTATTTTCCATAGCTACGTCAAATGTTCGTTTTGACGTGCAAGGCCCTTCGTTGGACTTGCATGGAAATACATCTTCAAAGAATGAAGCATTCCTTGATTCAATTATTGTGTTTTTATGTACATCCGGATTATTCGAATCGTACACTAAAAACCGATAAGCACTACTATTTTGTGCATACCCAATAAAAATACAATCCACCGTTTTTGGACCTATTTTTATTTTCTTAGGTGTTGGTACAAGCACCTTAGCAAGACACCCCCACACTCTTAAATATTGATAGGAAGGCCGTCTGCCTTTCCACAACTCGTACGGAGTTTTATCATATTTTTTCCGGGGAACCTTATTTAAAAGGTAATTGCTTGTCAAGATTGCTTCGCCCCACATATTTTGTGGCAAGCCCGAACTTACTAGCATCGCGTTCATCATATCTTTCAATGTGCGATTCTTTCGTTCGGCAACACCGTTTGATTGAGGTGAATAGGGTGCGGTACGTTCGTGTACTATACCCACACTAGCGCAAAAGTCACCAATTGGTGCTTCATACTCACCACCTCGATCACTCCTAACCGTCTTAATCCTTCGATTAAGTTGGTTTTCCACTTCATTTTATAAAGAATGAATTTATCGATTGCTTCGTGTTTATTTTTTTAATAAATAAACGTAGCTATAGCGAGTGCTATCATCGATAAAGGTAATAAAATATTTATTACCGCCGCGTGTTTGTATTGATTTAAAATCACAAACGTCACTATGAATTAATTCAAGTGGTTCCGTTTTTCTTTCAACCGATTTGAAAGACGTTTTCGTTAGTTTTGCCTCTACACAAACTTCACATTTGTGCTTCACATCAATTGTGAATTTAGGAATGTGCTCCATGTTAATTAATCTACGTATAGAATTAAAATTAACATGTCCTAGTCTACCATGCCACACATTGGAAGACTCAAGCAAGTAAGCAGAAGGGATTTTATTATTATTAATAATAATAGTCATTACATTGAGCTTAAACAGCCCATCACATGTATACCCCTTTCCCACATACATTCCCGATTTAGACAAAACTAATTTGTCCGACTCAAAAACCATGCGGAAGCCATGCTTGTTCAACAACGAATCGGAAATCAGGTTTTTGCGTATTTCCGGAACGAACAAAACTTGGTTTAGAGTCAGCTCCTTGCCCGAAGTCATCTTCAGGACCACCTTGCCCACACCTTCAACCGCGGAATGAGCCGAGTTACCCATCCACACTTTCTCACCATTTGATGGCTCAAAAGTTGTGAATAACTCCCGGTTTGAGCAAATATGCCGGGTTGCACCGGTGTCCACGAACCACTCCTTGGAATTGGATCCAACGAGGTTGACTTTCGTAACCACAGCCGCTAGGATGATGTCTTCATCCTTTTGCTCACCTTGCACCAAATTGACTTGGGAGTCTTTCTTCTTCCGAGGTGCCTTGCAATCCGAGGACTTGTGTCCATTCTTGTTGCAATTGAAGCATTTTCCATTGAACTTCGTCTTGGAAACGCCTCCCTTGGTACCGAGCTTGCTCTTCCCATTATTTCTATTTTTGGAGCCTTTAGCATGCTCCACCACGTTGGCCTTGGCGCCATGAACAATTGGGAGTTTCCCATCGTTCTTCCGGTTATCCTCTTCAATCCGCAGACGGAGGATCAATTGCTCCAAGTTCATTTCCTTTCGCTTGTGCTTAAGGTAGTTCTTGAAATCCTTCCAAGCCGGCGGCAATAAATGAATAATTGACGCCACTTGGAATGACTCAGTAACTGTCATTCCTTCATCTCGAATTTCGTTGAAGATCATTTGCATCTCCTCAACTTGACTCAAGACCGTCTTCGAATCCACCATTTTAAAGTCAAGGAATCGGCCAACAACAAATTTCTTTGCGCCGGCATCCTCGCTTTTATATTTGTGGTCCAAAGCATTCCATAGCTCCTTAGCCGTAGCTAGTTTGCTATATACGTCGTACAAAGCATCATGCAGCCCGTTCAACACGTAGTTTCGGCAAAGGAAGTCAGAATGCTTCCAAGCTTCAACCGCGTTGAAAGATTGCGCATCCACCTCACCCCCGGTTGCTACCGCAGATCGCCCGCGCACACGAGTCGCGGTTTTTCTTCTCCGTTTCGGGATTTGATCGGCACCCCCCCCCCCCCTGCGCGTAAGAGAGAGCCTTTCCCTTTAGGAATCTTAACTCCTTAAAAGAGGCTTCCCTTTAAAAGGGGGTGAAAATCCCTTGAGTTTTTCGGTGTGGGATAAAACACACTAGAAACTCATCATTTTCCCAGTTTTTCCATTACAACGAGCGAACTTCGAGAATCAATTTCTCATTCACCCGTTATCCGTTTTGAGCGTACCATATATCGAATTGTAGCCCTTAACAAGGACAATCCGAAACCACTTTGACCCGACCCAAATCGGAAGTGGACCCCACTCAAATAATTGCCCCAAAATGACCATTTAATGCAATTTTTAACACATTTTTCCAACAGGGATTGCCCCTTGGTTGCACAAAGTAGATGCACCGCGTTGTGAACCATTGTTCGCCGGTGCTCCACTTTCTGAAAACACAAAAAAAATAAGTTTGTTCACCAAAGTGACAAACTACGTTTTAAGATTGTATCTGTAGGTCACCTGCGCACACGAGTCGCGGTTTTTCTTCTCCGTTTCGAGATTTGATCGGCACCCCCCCCCCCCCCTGCGCGTAAGAGAGAACCTTTACCTTTAGAAATCTTAACTCCTTAAAAGAGGCTTCCCTTTATAAGGGGGTGAAAATCCCTTGAGTTTTCCGATGTGGTATAAAACACACTAGAAACCCATCATTTTCCCAGTTTTTCCATTTCAACGAGTGAACTTCGAGAATCAATTTCTCATTCACCCATTATCCGTTTTGAGCGTACCATATATCGAATTGTAGCCCTTAACAAGGACAATCCGAAACCACTTTAACCCAACCCAAATCGGAAGTGGACCCCACTCAAATAATTGCCCCAAAATCACCATTTAATACAATTTTTAACACATTTTTCCAACAAATCTAACTTAAATGTATGCAAAATGAAACTTGTTAAGGCAAGTTCAAATGTAATTCGTTTACAGAAAGATGTAAGTCATGCACAAGAAGATATAATTCGTGCATAAAAAATTGTAACTTCATATAATATCAAATGTAACTATAGAAATTGTCTATTAGCATAACTCACACATATGAAAATTGTAATATAATCTCATGGTTTTTTAAATTTAAATCGAAATAACCAAACTAAATGTCCTTAAAAGATAAAAAAAATATAAAAGAGATAAGAAATATACGTAGTATTAAAGAAAAAAGTGTATGAATATAAAAAATGTTTTACAAAAAAAATGTATGAATGTAAGAAAAAAATTACACAAAAATGAATTCGTTAGTAACTTCAGTTGAAGAAGAAAACCTAAAAAATATTGTGAAATTTTGAAATACAATATATTTATTTTATGTGGATTAATAACATTTCATAATAAATTGGTAAAGAAAAAAATTAATTCAGTTGTAATTTAATTACTAAAAGATAAAGATAAGTAAAAAATAACAAATAATTAGATGCAATTCACACATATTTAGATGTAACGCGCGCATAAAAACATGGCCTTTTGGCCTAGATATTACTAAAAATAAGATAAAAGACAATCATTATTTAAAAGAATCATCTAAAACCATTGGCTCTGATACCAAACTGTGCCGCCCCATCTGGTCCGGCCCCCTCAACCCGGGCGACGTGTCACTTGGCGGAAAACCGGAACTGATTTACTTAATTTTTTTTTTGTAATTCAAAAAAATCAGCCATTTTTTTCACTTAAAATTTTTAATTCATAACAAGAGATTCTAGTATAGTAATTGCCTCATATAGGAGTAAAACTTAGGAGAAATTCTTAAATAGGAGTATGTATATTTTCTTCCCCAAATAGGACCATATTACTCCTATTTAAAACATACGGACTTTTCAATTCCATTCTTGCCCCTACTATGTTTAACCCACGACCATCGGTCCACTTTTCCGCTCACTGGATTCTCTCTCCTTTCTACGTACCATTATCTCCCCTTCTCCATCGATCAATTTCTTCTCCTCTCCAAATCAGATCTGTCGGCTTTTAATTCTTCTCTGCAAATCAGGTTTCTCCTTCTTCCTCCTCCTCCTCCTCCTTCTTCTTCTTCCTCCTCCTTCTCCTATCCTTCTATTTTTCTGATTTCTCTTTTGATGTTCTGTTTTTTGAGTTTTGGCATTCGATTTGTTGATTTTTGAACTTCTATTTTGTATTTCCATTTTTTAATTTCTCAATTTTTCCTGATTTTCTCAATTTTTGAATGATGGCATAAATGTTTGCCAAGTTTATGGTAGAAATGATTGACAATGACAATCATATTATGATAATGAAATTTTGGTGTAAACTGATTTTTCTGTTTTTTATCATTAACATCTTATCTCTGATTGAGGCGGATTTGTTAAAGTGATTGTTCCATTTTGTTAAACCGGATATTTAGTTGTTGACTTAATATTTTGCCAAGATTATGGCAGTTTTGTGCAAATCTGTCAAGATAAATCTGCCAACATTATGACAGATTTAAAAAAATCATTTTCATGGCATATTAATGATGTCGGAGTTGTGACGGCGACGGCGGTGCTCTGGGTTGAAGTGGTGGCCCCGAAATTGACACCGACGACAATTTTGATAAAGGCGGTGATGGTGACCAAAGTGGCAGCGCCAACTGTGACGATTGGGCGGCAAAGACCGCAGAGAATAGTGGCGGTGGAGGCGGATGGCGATGCTGGTGGGCCTGCTAAGGATGGAGACGCTCGTGTGGGAGGCGGCGGTAAGGCAGATGGCCGGAGGCAGGCAGCGCATGCGAGGGGTGTTTTTCCATTTGCGGTTGCCCAAAGTTTCGGCTCACAGACCTTGTGCAACGTGCAATTCTTTCTCAACCATTAACTGAAATATTATAACATGGGTGTTTTTGTCCAAAAAGCTATTTTTGGTCCTACGAAACGTAACTTAAATTTAAACTCCTAAATGTGCAATTAAGTTTATTATTACTCCTATTTGAGTAATTTACTCATTCTAATACTTAAAAATAAAGCGTATTAATTCCAAAATAACTACATTATTTAATTCCCGAAAATGTCAAACTGCCATCTCCAGTGAGTGTCCCACCAGCCACATTGACTACCACACCGGATCAGTGACTGCCCGCCCACCGCCACAGTGGCGCGCCGCTCGCGGGCCATAGCAACTGCCATCTCCAGTGTCCTCAGCCCCATCCTCAACCTACCCCTCCCTAGACCCCGTCACCTCCTCAGTCCCTCCCTTGCCCCCAACCACCTCCCCAACACCCTCCGATCCCCCTTTCACCTCCACAGCCCCCAGCCTGACCGCCAACTTCCCCACCCCAGATCAATCTAGCCCAAACCACATCCAAAAAGTCAAATCTAACCCTGACTAGCCCCTTTACAAACATTGCACCATATCTACACTTTGTCCTCAACTTCCGCGCATCTGAAAACCGGCAGCGGCGAAGGGAGATGAAATCGCAGCATCCTCGAAGCCCCAATCTCGCAGATCTGGATATGTAGCTTTGAATTGATGAAGAAGAAAGACGATGCATCGAGGAGGGAGGTCACCGCAACTGGGAGGCTCTTGCGGTCGATGATAGGCACTAGTTGTTAGTGTCTAAGTATACATTTTTATTATTGTTTGTAATGTTTATTTACTAGTATTATGCAAATTTGTAGTTGTTAGTTTGCATTTGATTGTAATCGTATTTTTAGCATTTTATTGTTTGTTGTAAGTTATAGTTAGTTGGGCTATAAGTTTAGGATAGGTTTGGAAGCAAGAAGGATGAGGAAATCTGAGTTTTATGCAAAATCCGATCAGGTATGACCTTTACCCTGCCGGGTATGAACTTACAGAGGAAGTTGCTGCGAAAATAGCAAATACCCGGTCGGGTATGAAGTGATTTCAGGCAAACGAACATGTAGAAAAACACAAGAACATGGGAAAAGATCTGATTTGATAAATACCCCGGTCGGATATGTCAAATACCCGGCCGGGTATCCGGCTATAGGTCTTGAAAACACCTATAAATAACCTCATTTTCCTTCACTTTTCATCATCCCTTCTTCCATATACTTAAGCTCAACTTATAATATTATTTTCTTTATATTTTTCTAGCATGTTTAGTCTCCAAATGAGGAGCTAAACCCTTCCATCTTGGTTTTGTTACTTTGAAGTTTAATGAATTGTAAGTTGTGAGTTATTTTCTTTAATCTTCTTCCTTGAATATTAATTATTTCTGTTAGACTCCTAGATTTTGATAACAGTTTTGATGATGCCATAGTTTTTATGTGTCCCCCATCTTTTGTAGCATTCAACCTTAAAATGTATGAATTCTAGCAGTTGGTTGTGCTAGTAAAGTATTATCTGAAAGTGACTTACTCAAATGGTCAATTAACAAATAAACTTCACTGGAAAACACAAAATGCAATAAGGTAATATTACATTACCTTAAATAGGATTTCTTATAGATCCTACCAGTTGAACTTATTTGTCACATGTAATGAACACAAAGTATTTCGAAAAACCTATTATTTAACTGGAACACAAAATGCAATAAGGTAATGATTTTTGCCTTAATAGGATTTGTTATCCTACCAGTTAAATAAATAGTTTAAGTTCGAAATACTAGCTGGCCATACAAACCTTGAGTGACCAAAAGTCAAAAGTAAAATATTTGTGTCAAGTAAATTATACCGGAAAAGTCAAAATGTAATAAGGTAATTTTTACCGTAAAAGGATATTTAAATCCTACCGGTATATATATATTTATCACAAACATTTTAAATCGTCACAAAAACAAAAGGCGCATTGATATGAAAAATACATGTGTATAATTGAGGACAAATAAATGTATAATTTTTGAGACTAATAAAATTAAAACTGGAAATTAAAAATGCAATAAGGTAAATTTATTTACCTTAAAAGGATTTTCAAATCCTACCAGTATAAATTTTATTAGTACTCAAAAATTGATATTCTGTCTCGTGATCATCCGGAGCCAATCAAACTTGAGGAAATCCAGCATGGAGGACGTTTAATGCGAAATAGTACGAGGGACCCAAAGCATGGGACGCGCAGACAAGTAGAAATCTATAAAGGAGAAAACTGCAGTGGCTAGGCAAACAAAGACAAAGAACTTATCGGCTCCAAAGAAGAAGACGAACAACAAGTTGTTATCTTCTGAAACCAAGATTCAACGAACAGGATTAAATCATCTCAACCAACGGATGATATTAATCTACCGGAGACGCCTATAAATAAAGGCCGAAGCATGAGTTCTAAAACAAGTTCTTGAGTTCAAAAGCAGAGAAATCCTATAAGCTTCAAAGGATATCTAGCAAAAGAGAAAGTGCTTGATCATAACTTCACTCTCTGCTTTGACTCATGCTTCACTAAGCTCTTAGATTAGCTCATCACTTTCATATTTTTAGAGCTTAGTTTTTAGTTGGTGGCCAGAAATTTTCTTATATTTTACAAGGTGTTGTAAACACTCAGGAGGACAGTTGTTCCCGGCCTGAGTGTGGTTAGATAGGTCAGGAGTACCTTTTGATCCCCACTAGATCAATTGAGAAAAACCTAAAGGATTGAGTAGCTTGGAGTGGTGTTGTACTCCTCGTGAAACACCTTCAATCTAGGCCAGAGTTGTCAAGGCTAGATTGGCACTAAGTGTATTGGGCTTAATACATTAGTGAAATCCATCTGAAATAGGGTGGGACTGGATGTGGGAGGATTACACCACCTCTCAACCAGGATATACCGTGTGTTGATTTACTTTCAGTCAACAAAGCACACACCTAACACTTCTCACTAAAGGGATCGTGGTTTGCCAGCAGCATCCTAAGCAGTAGTCTCAATTGACTTTATTGCTTATCCTACTGCTCAATAACTTACTTTTCTAGTGACAACTGTTTCACAAGAGCCTTGGAACATCACTTCTAAAAGGTTTGTTTTGCCAGTTCTCAAAAATACATCTTCCATAAGCAGCAGGTGCCTTAGCAGTTTCCTAAGTCCACCCAACTGCTTAGACCTGTGCTCAAGCAAAACCCCTTTTTATCTCCAGCTCAACACATCTTCAGAAAGCTCTCATTATTCTTTATAAGGCCACATAATCATCTCTCCCAAAATCCTATCTTCCACAAGCAGTTGCCTCAGCAGTTCTCTGCCATCCAGGCAACTGCCAAGCCAACTGCTCACCATTTAAGTCCAAACTTCACCCATTATAGAAAGTTGTTATACACTGTTTATCTAAGAGGTTAAAGACTTCCACTGTGCATCTATAAATCTTCCAAAAGATTATAGATCAACTCATCTAGAAGGGAAAAGTTTTTAAAGTCAAAAAAGCTTTAAAAGTCTATTCACCCCCCCCCCCCCCTCTAGACTTTTACCTCTATCCGGGACCATCAATTTCCTATTCACATCTCATATTAATATTTTGAGCATTACTTAAAGGATCAACTAGTTTTGTTCATATATTAATTTTTACTAGAATCAATCGATTAATACGCTTGTTATTAATTCGGTTCATTCAACGGTAGTAAACTTGGATTATTAATGCATGCGTCTCATGGTTAATAATCTAAGGGGAATTAATTATATTGATTAAACCAATAAACCGCTTGTGTTGAGGTTATCCATCTCAATCATTTTCATCTTAAGTTTATTGCTACTATCGAGTTAATATACGGCGCTTGTTCTATATTGACTCGGTAGTAAGTTTTATTAATGAACGCATCTCGTTATTAATAACTACCCTCGATGAATTGGATATACTCCTCGATTGAGTATTCGAGAGGAAGATAGTTAAAGATATAACCGGGATCGACGAACATTTCATTAAGTGGATAAAAGCAAAGCCAAGTCTTCATCTCAATTAAGTAAAACACATAAGTCGTTCATCTTAGTGTTTAAATACATTTAAAGTTCATCAATCAATCACAACCCCCCCCCCCCCCCCCCGTTATTAGTTACGTAAAAGAAATATTCATTTCCCTGTGGATACGAACCTTACTACACTATACTACGTATAAGTGTTGTATTATATTTATTTAATTTGAGTGCACACCACGACAAAGTGCACGTCAGTCGACGTGGCTAGGAGGCTCCGACGAATGGCACCTTGGCTCCAGCAATGCAAAGATAGCAGAGAAAGAGGCACAAAATAGATTTATGGTATCCACTTAGCACTCTCGCAATATAAACAAGCCTAAATTTAGATTAAACACCCCACAAAATACATTACATGTAATCTAGCCTACTTTTAATTCAGAATTACATCATTACAGCCTAGCTCACACATTTCCCAATCTAAATTCTTCTTGATTTCATTGTCATAACAAACAACCTAAATCAATAGCAGCAGCATTTCGCCTGCAATGCACCATAGCATACTTCATATGCCCTGTTCTTTGAACAACCCCTTTTCCTCAGCCTTTTATTACTCAGCCTTTTCCTAAGCAAGCTCAACTTCTAGTTTGTTTATTTTGCTCAACAAAGTTGGAATAATCGCCTAGGACCTTAAACACATTTCTGGATCAATTCACTACAACGTGTTGCAGTCACCTAAAATCTATCCATTTGTAATTATAACATTAACATCAAAATTAAAAGCACATCAACACAAAATATAAAAATACGTATATTAAATAATGTCAATTAATTGAAGGTAATACCCTTGATCTTGAGCAAGCAATGAACCCTCTCTCTGGATTGTTATCTGCCCATGAAGTCATCATATTTAAAGGAATTTCACATCCACAATTTCCATAAGCCATGTGTGTTTTTAATTATTCACTTTATTAGAATATAAGTTTTTAATTATATTTTAATTTAGAGTTTGCAATTTTGAAGATATTTTAACGTAGTATCTGAATAAGTAATTTTAATAATTAAAAACTGAATTAATTATTAATAGAGGGGATTTAACTTCAACATTGATTGACAAAAAATGTTGACTTTACAAATTAATTATTGAAATACTTTTATTTTTATCTATCTGAGACACATTCTGACTAAAGCTATGTGGAAATTAAGGGACTCGGAAATTAAGCTTCGAGATGAACTATCATGAATACACGCTTAATCCGCCAAAATTTAACAAAATAACGCGACAAATCACAAGCGGTGCCGCATTTTTTTCAGAGGGTTTTCAAAAATATTATTAACATAAAACTTATTTACAAAAATATGACTAATAGTTACTATAATGTAGTGTCATGGTAATTTAAGTACGTTTGAAAAATGAACATAAGTTACGATAATTCTATTACTAATTTAGTTACTAGTTAGATTTTTGTACACAATCTTTATTATAAGGGAAAGTTTGAAAATTCCAAAATAGGACTAAAACAGTTTGAAAATTCCAAAATAGGACTATATTCCCAAAATAGGTGTAATTACTGTCAAGTTTAGAAAATACTGCCATGTTTGAAGTTTGGTACTGCCAAAACATGGCAGTAATTAGTCATATTTTGGGAATAAAAACATGGCAGTCCTATTTTAGAATTTTGGGAAAACTGTCAATTACACCCTCGTACTATGGGCGAAACCGCAATTGAGCCCTTGTACTTTGATAACCTTCAATTGAATCCGCGAAGTCTACAAAATCAATCAATTAGGTCTACATTACCGGTTGGTTCCCGGTTTGCCCGTTGCTTGCCTTCCTGGCGCTGACGTGGACTTTGCCTATCGGTCTTTCAGTGCTGACTCACCTAAATCATTTTACTTCCACTATCCACCCCCAATCAACACCACACCGTGCCCTAATTGACGACCTTAATTCGAAGCTCTGCGACATAGCACTCCTCGACATAGTCATCCACTTCTCACCGTCGACCTCGTGACCAACAATGGCCTCCTCGTCTACAGCAACGAGTACAAAAGAGCGAAGAAGCACTACAAATTACGAGCCTGCAGTGTACTGTTGGTGTGGATTGAAAGCGCCTCTGTGCGTGGGAAGGGAGAGCAGAAGACAATTCTATGGGTGTCAAAATTGGCTGGTAAAACGTCGAAAGAATTTACATTTTTTCATTTGTTGTGGTTATGTAGGTTGTGCAGGTTATGTAGGTTGTTCGTATTGGTAGTGCATATATAATACTGTAGGTTGTGCAGGTTATGTTTCGAACAAATCTTGTATTGGTAGTGATTTTGAATTTGAAGAACCTGTTCGTGTGATAATAGGTGTGTTTGTATTGTCAACAGGGAGAAGGGTGTGGCTACTTCTTGTGGAAGGATGACATAGGAAGAGAAGACATGATCAGGCCTGGCCAAAAGAGAGATAAGTTTGACGAAGTAAAGACCATGGTTGAAGGTGCTGTCCAACGCTTAAGCTATGTTCAAGCAGATGTAACCACTATAAAAACCGTTCTTGAGAATGAGGTTAAGGCCAGAAAGAGGTGCAGGAAGCTCGTTGTCATAGGGTTGGCTGTATTTCTGTGCTTTGCAACAAATATGTATTCAAGCTATCATAGTTGAATTGTCTTGGATGTAATGGTATCTATGTTTGAAAAAGTTCACCACCAGTTTATTGTCATAGAAAGTGGAATGTAGTGTCATATGGTATCTATGTTTGAACAAGTTTTCCAAACGTTTTCATCTTAGGTACTTTTGTATTATCAAGAATCTAGCTTCCTGAAATGTATTCATTGTGTATGTTGTGTGGCATTTCATATACCTGTATACACTTAGAATATGTGTACTATTAAAACTTCAAAATATACACTTAAAACCACAAAGATAAGATCATCTATTATTTCATATACAACTGACATTCAAGTATGGACAATAAGGTGTAGTACACCCATGAAATTCAAGAGCAACTGACATATATTACTGCCAATACTTCAAAAGCAATATTTCTTCAGCAATAATGCATAGTATGATAGTACCCGTTGAACTACAATAATGCAATAAATGACCCCATCAATGGTCATCACAAAAAAAGGTAGTTTGAACCTCTGCCATACATCCATACACCAAAAGCAATCCCAATACAGTACATTATCATTACATCCACCTAACGACAAAAAACTACTTCCATAAATGTTCATTAAAGCAATCCCTCCTCTTGTTCTCCAATCACTGTCTCTCCAGGCTGGCCAGGCTGCATATAACATACAAAGCAAAATGAGAAAACATCATTGCCACAAATTGAAATGACTTAAACATACAAGTCAGATGTGAACTTACTTCCAGAATGGTTTCACCAGTAGCTTCATCGACATACACACCAAACCCTGATTGCCTTCTGCTTGTATTGCCCCTCTTCCCTCTTCCTCCTCTTGGGCGTCTGCCTCTTGCACTTGGAGTCACTGTACCTGCAGTAGTAGAACATGATTTCTTGTTGTGGCCTTCTCCTCCGCACAATGAGCAAGTCATGATGCGCCCTTTTCTTGAGAGTTGTGAAGAACTGGGTGGACGTGCTTCACTTTGTTCCCTTACACGCTTCTTTTTGGGTCTTCCACTCATCTTCTTTGGCAAAGGAGGTAAGATCTCTTCATGCTGGGTTCTAGGCCATAACAGCTCCCCATTGATAGGATGCAATGTGTAGGAGTAAGTTTTATGGTACATCTCCTTACTGTAACAGTTGTCAACGTATGCTTCTGCCTCCTCCCCTTTGTCATAGATGGCACAAATGGCATGGGCACAAGGGATACCACTGAGATCCCACCTTCTACAAGAACATGATCTCTTCTTAAGACTGACTTTGAATTGCCCTCTTCCTTTCTTGATTTCATATCCATCATCACCATTGAAATCCACATTACATCCTTGACTTGTTAGAATATTAGTATTCAGCTTCTTCATTATTATTGGACCAAATGAACCTGCATAAGATTTGGAAAACAAAAATGCTTAATAAGATTTGATAATCAAATACAATAATCAATAGTACATATTACTGTTTTTAGAAGTGTGTAACCAGACCTGGCCATTTCAGAACATATTTTCTCTTCTTGGCTATCCTTTTCATTGTTGCAACACGAATGTCCTCAAGCATTGGGATCAAAGGCTTGGATCTTGCTTTTAGAAGTGTGCTATTGAAGGCCTCAGACAGGTTGTTCTCAACTGTGTCACACTTCACTGCATCCCTAAAGAAAGCTTTACACCATAACTTGAATGGGTGTTTGCGTAAGTCAATACCTGCTTGAGCATCAGCCTTATCTAGCTCAGCTAAATTAGCTTCCAACTGAGGTTCACATGTTGACTTCGCACACTGCCAAAACAACTTCTTTAGATTCATCCCTCGATGTGCTTTGCTCCAATTACCATGAATATGGCGTGCACAGTTCCTGTGCTCAGAGTTAGGGAAGACTCTGGTAATTGCATTAGCAAGGCCCTACAAAAAAAATATTAACCAAGTCATATCATATACATTAATGGACAACATGTAAGCAGTTATGAAGATACTTAACCTTCTGTTGATCACTGATGAAGGTCCACTCATCTGGGGCATTAACATCCAAGTCATTATGCAGCAACTCCAAGAACCAAGTCCAAGATGAGGTATTTTCTATCTCAACCACAGCCCATGCGATTGGATACATTTGGTTATTTGCATCTCTACCTACAGCACTCAATATCTCTCCCTTCATTTGTCCTTTTAAAAAACATCCATCTACACCAATGATCTTCCTACACCCTTCTATAAAACCCTTCTTCACTGGTCCAAAGCAGACATAAATGCGTTGGAATACACTTGGTTGTTCTGGGACAACTCTCACAGTTTTGATGACAACTGTACTATTAGGTATTGACTGAAGGCATTCCTCTGCATAGTTCCTGATCTTTTTGAATTGGTCTTTGAAAGCAGTTTGGTTTTTCTCTTCAATAGCTTTCAAAGCTCTGCTGGCCATGCTTTCAGACACATTGAGTTTATACTCAGCCTTGATAAGATTTTTCAATTCCACTGCACCCATTGATGGATTCTCAACCACTTTCTCCTCATACATGTCAGCTACCCATTTGGTGCACACTATTCTCAGCTTATACCTCAGATTGCAGCTATGTCCTCCTTTGAAAACTTTGACCTGAAAACACTTCAATCTCTCCACCCATGAAGCTGTTAAAGAAAAAGGGCAAGTTTTCCCACATTTCACTCTCACTCTCTCAGGCTCATTTTTGTTGAAATACAAATCTCTTTTTTCAAACACAGCATATTTAATGACTGCCTTCTTAAATTGCTTTCCATCTTCAAACAACATGCCAACATCAAAACTTGGGGGCTCTGATTCAGGATTAAATGAAGCATACCTGTTGTCTGACCTTTTACACCTCCCAGAATCATCCTCATCCTCAACCTCAGACATGTAGCTGCGGGGATTAGATGAATCATACTCTGTACTGTTCTCCTCATTCTCACTATCATTACACGTGTTTGCCCCCTGTTGTGTAGGTATGTGTTCAGAGCCCAATATATCTTCATTGACCTCATCCTCATCTCTCTCTTGATGGTCAGTTGATGCAGCTTTTTCTGTCTCATATTCTTCTTCCATCCATGACTCATCTGCCTCAGAGTCTTCTGACATCCATGATTCATGTGTCTGACCTTCATCTGCCTTCCATGATTCATCTGAACTGACATTGGACTCCTCATCTTCAACAACAACATCTTCATGAATATGGGCACCTGTTTGTTGATGTTCACTTGCTCCAGGCTCATCTTCAGGAACATGGTCTTTGTTTGTACCATCAATTGGGGGCTCCACTCTAGTCACATCAACTTCAGGTTGAGATGCCTCAGGTGCAGGCAGAAGTTCAACCAATTCCACCTCATCTAAGCCATGTTCCACAAATATGTCACACTGTCCACAACTAGTAGCCTGCTCTATGAGATGAAGGGTTGACTTATCATCAGACAACTGTCTTAAAGATTTCATACTCTGCCTTGGTTTTTTGTAATACAGAGCCTTAATGTTACCATAACTACCCGTTTTTAGGCACTTCATTAAATGAGGATAGCAAATCAAATCTGGGTCAATTGGTAAGACATCAACTTCACCACCTACGTATATTATCTCAGGAATATACTTAAAATTTCCTCCATGGTGAATGATTAGTTCAACCTTGTCAAACATGCTGTACATATGAAAATATTGAAATCAGATTTGGGAATGTGTAAATTTTTATTAGATAAAGAACAATGACCCAAACGAACGCTTCTAAAGTGCAAATGACTATCGCTTCACGTAATAATATCATCACAATAGCAACATTCATGCGACAAATACGAACACAAATCACCAACCTCATGTAAATACGGTGGACTTACAACTATAAACTAACCTGGCGTTTGTCTTCTTCACGTGGACGGTGAGAAGTGGATGACCAGCGTCGAGGAGTGCTATGTTGCTTATCTTCTCGCAGAGCTTCGAATTAAGGTCGTCAATGAAGGTTAGGGCACGGTGTGGATAGTGGAAGTAAAATGATTTAGGTGAGTCAGCACTGAAAGACCGATAGGCAAAGTCCACGTCAGCGCCAGGAAGGCAAGCAACGGGCAAACCGGGAACCAACCGGTAATGTAGACCTAATTGATTGATTTTGGAGACTTCGCGGATTCAATTGAAGGTTATCAAAGTACAAGGGCTCAATTGCGGTTTCGCCCATAGTACGAGGGTGTAATTGACAGTTTTCCCTAGAATTTTCAAACATTTTTAGTCTTATTTCGGGTTATATTCTCTTATTATAATCATAAATATATAATTATTTGTTGGGAAAGGAGGAAAATAAGCTCATGTACTAACCAAAAAGGTCAAATAAGCCCTTATATAGGAGGCTCTGTCCGGTCGTCGCCATTTGGGGCAGTTCCCGGTGGAATTTTTTGATGAATTTTTTTGAAAATCTTATTCATTAAGTCTGGTTTACTCATACCAAATTTCAGCTAACAATTCAATGGGGAAGTCATTCAAATAAATTCTTGAAGATAACTGCGCTTTTAACTTCGCGGTTATCTTCAAGAATTCATTTGAATGTCTTCCCGATTGAAGTTTTAGCTGAAATTTGGTATGAGTAAACTAGGCTTAATGAATAATATGCTCAAAAAATTTCATCAAAAATTTCCCCCGAGAACCGCCACAAATGACAACGGCTGAACATAGCTTCTTATATAAGGGTTTATTTGATGTTTTTTTGTTAGTACGTGGGCTTATTCACCTCTTTTCTCTTATTTGTTTTTTTAGAACGGAAGAAAAAAAAGGTTTATTGGGGCTATATATCAATGTTTTTTTAATTCAATTGAATTAAATTGAAGGTAACCCAAAAAAAAAACTTTAAGTAACCAAAAAAAATTGAAGATCGCAACTCCACGGTCCACAGTTCAAATAAGAATTCTCAGACATTTCCGAGAGATGGGGGAGGAAGGGATAAGCAACAAGCAGGTTATACTGAAAGACTATGTCGCCGCCGGATATCCAAAAGAGTCCGACATGGAACTACGAACCGTCACTCTGCCGCACCTAAAGGTTCCCCAAGGTTCAAACGCCTTGCTGGTCAAGAATCTCTATCTTTCCTGCGATCCCTACATGCGCAATCGCATGAGCAAATCCCAGGGAAGCTATGTCGAGTCCTTCACTCCTGGATCGGTACGTAGATAATGAACAAATCGCCTTACTCTGTTTGATTAAACCTCATTTTCCAATTGCAAACATCTACTTTTCCTTAAATTGACTACCATCTTATTTGTTCTAGCCAATTGTGGGATATGGAGTGGCAAGAGTGGTGGATTCCGATAATTCCAATTTCAAGGAAGGTGACTTAGTTTGGGGATTCACTGGGTGGGAAGAGTACAGCTTTATCACTGCTACACAGTCTCTCTTCAAGATTGAACATACTGATGTCCCTCTTTCTTACTACACTGGACTACTTGGTATTTCAATTTTTGTATATGTTCTTCACTCTTCGTGTATCTAAAAATTATATCAAATTATTAATTACTTCAGGGTGAGTGGTTTTAATTAATTATTTAACTAACTAAACTATCTGCCAAAAAAACATGTATAGGTATGCCAGGTATGACTGCTTATGCAGGATTTTATGAGGTTTGCTCTCCCAAAAAAGGGGACACAGTGTATGTTTCAGCTGCATCGGGTGCTGTTGGTCAGCTCGTTGGCCAATTTGCCAAGCTCTTGGGTTGCTACGTTGTTGGTAGTGCGGGTACCAAAGAAAAGGTTTGTTTATTCCTTTCATCATCATTTTGTAATGCCATTTGTAGTTGCCTTTAAATTTTAGAAGATAGTTAGTTGTGTTTTCTTTCTATTGCAGCAGTGTATGCTGTATAGTTAACCATTTATCTTTCTTCTTAGAAGTAGTGTCCTGTCATGTCTGTTCTTGAACCAGATGAAACCTTGGTGAATTTGTACAGAGTTCTTTGAGGAACTTCTATCATTGATTTTGATTATGACATGTCAGCTTGTATATGTTGCATAAGACATATTTCTTCATTTGAGAAGATAATTTAAGATGAGTTTCTATGAAGGTAGATGGGCCAATGGGGAAACAAAAAAAATTGTATGCAAGTTTTTTTGTGTGGAAGTGACCTAATTACCAAAGTTCATCTTTACTTTTTATCCTCAACATTCATTTTTCTACTTTGGTCCTACAAGTCTATGACTGTAGATTTTTTCGATCATGTCCCTAAGGCCACTTTTGCCGACCCCAAATTCTTTTAGGATTAAGGGTTGGATGTTGTTGTTGTTGTTGTGTCCCTAAGGCCACTTTTCTAGCAAAAATGTACCAGAAATTGTATGGAAATTAGCTAAAAAAGCTTATCTGAAGGACGTCAAGTCATGAGACTAAATGTGGAAAATTAAAATCGAAGACCATGAGAAGGAATGACCTGGTACTGTGGGAACAAAAAGTGGAATTAATTCTGCTAAAAATTATTTCTGTGCATGAATTATTTTTCTTGTCCACCTTTGATCCAAAATTTTTGAGGTACTGCTACGCCATTGGAGAGGAGTTTCATGCATGGGGATGGATGGATGTTCGAGTAGCATTTTACTTTCCATGCAAATTAATAGAAAATATGAAGTCTTGGATAGGATGGTGTTACACTGACATTGTTTCTTTTTCAAAGCTTAACTTTGATCCTTCCCCTTTTTTTACTTTACCGGAATGGAAAAAATATCATGTGAATCTTGCCATTATAACAAAGTTTGATCACATTTTCCATTACCTTCCCTTGTATGTTATGTTCAATAAAAGGTGGACCTGTTGAAGAACAAATTTGGGTTTGATGAGGCTTTCAACTACAAAGAGGAGCAAGACTTGGTTGCTGCTTTGAAAAGGTTGGGATAGAAGATCCCATTCAAGTGAATCATTCCTTATCTAGAACAGTTATTCTTATAACTCCGTATTTATTACCTTGTTCTTTTTTTCATGTTTACCAGATTCTTCCCCAATGGAATTGACATTTACTTCGAGAATGTTGGGGGGAAGATGCTAGATGCAGTGCTTCTTAACATGAACCTCCATGGGCGGATTGCTGTGTGTGGGATGATATCACAATACAATCTTGAAAAGCCTGAAGGTGTTAACAACTTATTCTGTCTTATTAGTAAACGAATCCGCATGCAAGGGTTTCTGGTGTTTGATTACTACCACCTCTATCCCAAATTTCTTGAGATGATCCTGCCATGCATAAAGGAAGGGAAGGTCACTTATGTGGAGGACGTTGCCAAGGGACTTGAAAGTGCTCCGGCTGCTTTGGTTGGCCTTTTCTCTGGTCGGAATGTTGGGAAGCAGTTGGTTGCCATTACCCACGAATAGTTATCGTTACTGCTATGAATGTGTGTATTTTCCATGCCTAACTTCCCTATGAACACATGCTACTTTACTAAATTAATTAACCTCACTAATAAATGAAGCATGTGTTTTGCTATTATAGATTATTATTATTTGGGGGTGCTTTGGAAATTAGAACTTCATCAGTTCATGGTCCAGCTCTGAAACCTATTCCCCAAAAAGGAGATACGTAGTACTGTATAATCTTATTAAAAGAGTATCAATTTTTCAGTTCCATTTTCCTCAAAAACTTCGTGTTTTTAATCAGAACTTTCCCATCCTCCTTCCAATTCCGTCCATTTCAATTTTCAAGAACAAAGTCATATAAGATGAGGATCTCATCAATTAGTTTCTCCTGGTCTCATAATCCTGTTGATATGATTCTGTTGACCTCATCCATTCTGAGCTGAGTTAAATCATTGTAATCTAGCATGATAGATTTCCAGGATTATTTAACTCAGTATGTTGCTTTTGAATTTGCATTAATAAAGTCCAACGTCGACTAGCGGTGTTGGCAGCTAGTGTGGATGGGGGTAACGGGGTGAACAAGTTTTTTTTTAAAGAAAAGCTAGCTTATACTCCCTCCGATCCTTATTAAACTTTACACTTTGACTTCACATATATTAAGGAAATAAATTTAACTTTACTGTAGAGTACACCGTTTGACACTGTTTAATACTGTTTAGCACTGTGTGGCAATGTTTTGCATTGTTTGGTGTAGATTTGTTTGCCAAATAAGGCAAATAAGGAAGTGTAAAGTTTAATATGGGACGACCCAAAAAGGAAAGTGTAAAGTTAATTAAGGACCGGAGGGAGTATTATAAATATCAATGAATCAAACATCTCCATGACCTCAATAAACCAAGCCTTTCTATGAGACTCTGTGTAATCAAACGACTTTCTTACTCTCTGATTAGATACAGAATAGATCACCCAAATGGCCAAATATGAGCGTGACCAATCGCTAACCATGTGAGAGCTTCGAAACTTTTATCGGCCACACAAGACTTATCGCTTCCACCTAAACAAACATCACAGAAAATAGTCCCAAAACTAAAACACCTACCACTATTGTCCACACTAATGACATACTCCTAGTAAAAGTTCATAAAAAAAATTAAATAAAAGCAATAAAAATAGTTTGTCTTGCAATCTCGCCTCAGAATTGGAATCCATGATGGAGGTTCAGGAGCGGGCGATCATGTCTCTTTCCAACCACAGTGCCACCACATCTTTATCATAGACATGATCTCGTTAAAAGCCAACATACGATCCCCTTTCCGTTTTCTCCGACGTAATTGTGCACATCAGGGATAGGTTTGTGCTAGATGTAACCGGCACCATAGATTCCACCACCAAATGCTCATCCTCCTCTATTTCCATTTGTCTTTACACCTAGTTGTAGGTTTCTGCCATCATTAGAGTTCTCCACTGATTTATTTTTTATTTTAAATATTTTTAAATATTATTTAGTTTTATTAAACTAAGAAACTTTTGTAAAGAAAATATCACAAAAATTAGCAATAAAAAATAAAAAAACAATTAAAGAAATCAAACACTTTTACATTTAAGATCTTAGATTGATAGTTTTAAATCATTAGAATTTTTTTAAAATCATTAGGACTTTAGATCGACTACTATTTGCATCATTTGCAATAGTCAAAGACTCATTATTTTTTGGCTTGAAAATATGATGGAATAAGGCAAAATGGCTCACTAAATTGTCTGCACTTCTTTGCAATGAAACAACAATCAGATCATGCAATTTTTGACGTGATTTTCACTATGGGTCATCCGAAAATAGTCTATCTATGCTTTAGTATAAGGGTAAGACTGCATACATCCAACCGCCATTTTCCCACCGTAGGAGAGAACCTTTGCGTCAGCTTTAGGAGGACTTTAGATCGACAGCTTACATCTACAAAATCCTTGATTGATAATTCGTACGTAGTATATCTTTGAGGCAGTGGATTGTTAATAACAAACTTCTATGTCAATTAGACAAAGTACACAAAAACCCATGGTTTTATTTCATCCATATAAAAATGAATAATAATAATAATAATAATAATAATAATAATAATAATAATATACGTAGTATTAGTCAATGTTCTAAAAGGCGCTAGACGCTAGTCGAGCGCCAGCCCAGCACCTAGCACCTAGGCGGCTAGGCGGACGTCTAGGCAGAGACTAGTCGGAGACATAGAAATTGAATTTTTATCTATATTTTTGCATAAATATGATAAGTAATATTGTATTTTTGTGTGAATAATATACACACACATTAACAAACATGAATGATAGATCACATTTAATCATATGTTGTATATGCTAACTAATCATTAACTTCATTATGTTATAAGTATAAATAATGATAGAATTTAGGTATATATACAAATATATATAGTTTTATCTTAATTTACAACTTCATTTCTTTATATCCTTGGCTAAAGTTAAAGTACGTATATCACTTAGAAAATTAAAATTAAAAAGTAAAGTAATGTTCGGCGAATTTAGACGACCTAGGAAGCCGATTTGGCGCTCTAGGCGGACAACTAGGCGCTATAGACGGCCGACTAAATCACATTGACGACAAACCAATTAGTCGGAGCGTCTAGACGAAAATCGGGGCGCCCGGCCACCGTCTAGCGCCTAGGCGGGGATTAATCGGGCGCCTAGAACGATTTTTTGAAAAGAGGTATTAGTTATAAAACATGATGAGGAAACTTCCTTAAAATTCCAATTCCTTCTTGTTTTAAGTAAAGAGGAAACTCCTACAAAACTCATTCTTGCCACCCCCCTTCAGTTCAATGAAGGACTGCCTCTCTAATATCTATAACGGGAAAGAGTATCCTCTGAGGTATTTCGAGTCCACCCCCGATTCACGTGCCAGTGCAACACGTCCAGTTCGTGCCACCTGTTCAAGAAAAGACCAAATAAAGGAATAATATATAGATTATAATTTATAACAGCACTGAGTGAAAGCACAATATATTATTATTTTCATGTAGTTCTAAGTAAATAAAAGATACGTAGTAAATGCTAAGTTGCTAACTGTACCATTTTAGACAAAACCTTCCCGTTTGTTCCTACGAACACAGATACTTACAGACATGACTAACCGCATGTTTTTTACGATCTGGATATGTTTCTATAAGAATGTATGGAACTGGTATATAAGGTGCTTTGTTTATAGCATTACTCATAAATATAATACCAAGCTAAGAATCAGACCTCACAAATACCATACGGTTCCAACAGCCTTTGCAAAGCAACAATCTTATCCAAATCTCCTGTGAGCTGGAAAAGTGAAGACAATTGTTGAACTATATTGATTATATGATTAAATAAGGTTGCAGGCTCTTGAATTTCAAATCAAATTGTATATGGATTGATTGTTTCCTCCAAAGAAGCTAAGAGTATACACTCATATAATCTGTCAAACAAGCTAAGAGGGGTGTTTACCAAAACAACATCAACCTTATACATTGTTCCAACATTGATTACTACATCGGTCTCAAAAACTAGCATTGTTTGACCTGTACAACTTTTAAACTTTGGAAAGGCAAAATTATCACAAATAATACTCCCTCCGTTTCTTCAAAATTAATATTACTCCCACGGTCACTAAATTTAATATCCAATTTAAAGTTCAGTCACCATTTCAATAGTCAACTTAACTTCTTTTGATGTCAAATTTATGTACCAATTTTTATTCATATCTAAATTTGATTGTTGTGATTCAATAGAACTTGTACAGTTTCAAGCTATGTAAAGTGTAATTACTTTTTATTATTTAAAAACTTTAAGTACAACAATTTATATGCTATTACAGGAGAATTAATTTTATTATTAGTCAGACAACGTAAACAGTAGACTAATGCTTGTTAGTGACTAGTTTTTGGCAAATTCCTGAATCCTGGTTCCTGACAAACTAAGAAAAAGATTAGCTTTGTTATATCAAACTTAACTACTTTAGGAGACAAAAAGATCGAATCGAGACTTTTTTATTTGGGTGGGAGGGAGTGCTAAATGTTTCACAGGTGAGACGATACAAAATTACAAACACACCTCTAGAGTTATGGTATGGTCAGACACATCAACAGCTTTAGCTCTAAAAATGCTGGCAATATCGAGAACAGTACGACGGACGGCAGCATTTACAGCAATTTTAATCAACATGAGCTCTCGTTCCGCAAATGGCAACTGGGTTAGATCCTTGACCTGAAAAGGGTCCTCAGAAAATCTATTAGACATTTAACTAATCGACCAAATGGTTGAGTCCAATTAACTAGTCAAACACATGGACTTATACAACCCAGTCTCTTTGTACTGTTTCGATGCAGGACTATCTTAGCAGTCCAATGACCAAATTAATCCCTGCCTAGCCACTATCTACAAATTGATAAGCGAGATTGATTAATGTAACATGCACTCATGACTCACCTCACGCAATTCTACCAATTTACGAAGTTGCTGAGACAACTTGCTGATAGATTCATCAGTCCCAGGAACAACAGTAGTAATGCGGGAGAGTCCCTCAACTTCAGCATGCCCAACAGCTAAACTCTATTGAAGGAGAGAATAAATATAAACAAACAAAAAAAGAAGTGCAATATGTGTTAGGCGAGGATAAGATTAGAACATATACTTGGATATTATATCCACGTCTAGCAAAAACCCCTGTTACTATGTTGAGGACACCAGGAGAGTCATTCACAAGCAATGATAGTGTATGTGAACGTAGCCCACTAACCTGCATATAACCCCAACAGTAATGGTTATAGCAATAAGCGAAGTTTTTAACCAAAAACATAATGACAAATATGCATAAAATTACCCAAGATGAAAATTTTGATGGAATAATTACACTAATCTGTGTTCATGTCAACAAAAAGTAATGACAAATGGACTTTTAATAAACTTAGATCCTGACCATTATACAAATTGCTAAGCGAGATTGTGTTTTTAGTCCCTGCAAATTATTTCTTTCATCCTGTAATTTGCACTTTTTTCATTTTAGTCCCTCGCCGACTCTCACGCAACCTTTGTTTACCAAAAACAGACATGACCAGCGTGAACTATGTCTTACTTTTGTACGTTATTTCATTTTTAAAATACTCAAATTATACTCACATATAGCATATGTTAAAAGCATGATGATTACATTTTCTTAGACACACCTGACACCTCTAATAATGGCCACAAAAAAGTTGTGAAGTTTGTGGAAAATTTAGACAAGAGTTATGGGAGCAAGTTAATTTTTTTTTTTCAAAAAGGAAATTGTCTGAGAGTTAGATAGAGACTAAAAAAATGTCATACATTGCAGGGATGAAAGCCCAAAAAAAATATTCTATAAGGATTTAAACCAAAAGGTACAATATTTGCGTGGACAAAACATATTTAAGCCTAAATTATACATCTATTGCGAAGAAGTTGCATAGTGACTTTGAGAGGTGGGTAAAAGAATTAGATAAATGATACGGAAAATTTAGCTACCAACTACAAATAATAGTGATGCTTTTCAGCCAATAACTCAAGCACGATAAGAACAACTCCATTTCCTGATAGAAAACAAATCCAGCAAATCAAAAAGAAAGTTTGCATATGAGATGTGAGTTTCTGCATACATCATAATCGGTGAGAACACCCCAATGGGCATCAAGAACTTGACTGACTGAAGGTTCATCATCTGTCTCTACTGGATAAACATCTCCCTTCAAACAACAAGCACACATATCAGATATATACATTAGTCATCCGCAGCGTCTTGACTTGACACAGATGTTTAAATTGATTAGAAGGGAAAACTGTCACCCTCAAAGGAAGTATAATGGTAGGATTTAATCAATAAAAGCAGAGGAGCATACCCCAGTTGTAGAATCAGCATGTCCATCAAGAGAACCCAATGTTTTTCTTGAAATAGTGCCGATGGGCATCACTGCCTCGAGGTCAGGATATGAGGCTGCTGAAAACCGCCAAAAAGGAGCAGATTCCCCCATCTTCTCCCGTCTCAAGGCTATCTAAACACGATGATGCCTCATGTATACAGTTACTTGGAACGATGGGAATGACTGAGGATCACACAAAAATTAATTTTGATTCAAGTGTAAAGATAAGTGTACCTTCCCAGTCCTGGCAATTTCCCTAATTCCAAACTTACTCAAGTTCCTCTGAACTGCGATCATCTTTCCTGGATCTCCAGTTACCTGTACGCAACACAACCAATCTATTAAATGAGCCAAACAGTAGGGTATATGTATGCTCCAAAGCAACATGGGCGTGCTATTTGCCTATACCATCTTTTTTATGCCATAGTGCACAGAAATATGAAAATAGAGTATTCAGTCATCAGTATTTTATATGTTCAAAAGAAAGAAGAAAAAAATTGCTATGGAAATAGAGATACTGCTAGTCTGAGTCCGCCTGATATTGGACAGCTAATAGGATTCACAGAAAGTTTTAAGCAATAACAACAACAACAACCAAGCCTTAGTCCCAAAAGCTTTAAGCAATAAATCATCATCATTATCATTACCCCAGTGCCGCAAAGGCTCCCACCTACGGTGGGGTAAGGGGGGTCGGATGTACGCAGTCTTACCCTTGTACTAAAGCACAAAGAGACTGTTTCCGGATGACCCGTAGTGAAAATCACGTCCAAAATTGCATGGACTGACCACTACTTCATAACAAAGAAGCGCATACAGTTTAGTGAGCCATTTTGCTTTATTCCATCATATTCTCAACCCAAAAAACATTTTGCAATAAATGTTTTTAAAAAAATTGCCTCAAGGAAGTTGTTTCAGACAACAACTTTGAGTTCATAAGAAACAAGTTTCCTATACTGCAGGATATGAACGAATTACACAACTTCTGCCAAAAGTCCAAAGTGATATCTGTTAGTCTGTTACCCATCGGCCATCTGCTAATACACTTTTATCCAAGCTTCTCATACGAGAATGTCTGAAGTAGACTATTTGGTGCATATTTTGCTTTCTATTGAATTCTAAATTTCCCAGGAACTCAGCTACCATGCAGCATTTTATATTCTTTTTCTACTTAATAAATGAAATTTTACTTTTAGTGACAAAATGATCTTCATATTATACTAAATTGATTTACAACTACACTAGTGCCTTTTAACAGACCCTTGTTGTGAGGTACACTGTATGTGCTAGTTTAAGGAGCTCATGAAGCACTAGAAAGCATTTCACTTCTTTTAGCAGTGAAGCGCTGCAGTAATAACTAAACATAACTTTGGGCAATGAATTTTGTCAGTTTTTCTAGGTTGTGTAATCAAGGAAGCCAGAAACAAGTAAAGGCTCTTAGCACAATGTAGCACCAAAACTTTCAACAGTTATCATTATTGCAAGAGTTAACATCAATCACCTCAATAGTTAGTGAGTGGTCTGAAATATCCACAACTTTGGCCCTAAAGATGTCTACCAACCACATAACCTGGTGTATCCAAAAAAAAGAATAAGACCAGTTAGCTGACAGCGACCCCAATTAGAATATCCCACAGGAAAAAGTGAAGGGGTGATAAAGATCCTTTCCCCCACATTCAATAAAACTGATGTGACATTCTATAACACAACATTCCTACCTCAGCACGGAATTTTGGATCAGCATCAATTTTAATCAGCATCAGTTCGCGTTCAACTTGAGGCTCCTTTGATATATCTTCAACCTGGTGACAATTACTGACGCATTCTCGTCACATGACCAAGCAGGGCATAGCTGAAGGTTAACAAAGTTTTCTAGTAATAGGTTGGGTCTAATTAACCTGGAAAAATCAATGTTCATCAATTAAGTTGGTTTACTATAGGCCTAGTTTTCTAATAACTGTAATAAGCTGAACATCTTATTTCCTATTGGAATAGTAAGCCGACATTGTTCTCTTAATCAGTTCATCCTTGATATTTGAGTAAAACAGAAGAAATGATGCTGGGTTAACATCTCATTAAGCAGAAATAGAATGATTCATGAAATAATAATAACCTTTAATACATTGACCAGCTTCCGGAGCTGTTCCACAACGTTCTGTAATACAGTTTCAGTTCCAGACACAACTATGGTGAAGAGAGCCTTGTCCTTGTTCAGGCCAACAGCAAGGGTCTCAATGTTATAACCTCTCCTGGCAAACACCCCCGCGATCCTATTTATCATTCCGCTTTCATCTCCAACAAATACCGAGATCGTGTGGCGTCTCACTCTAGATCAAATTTCAGAGCATAACATCATTAAAAAATTGAAAATGAGTGCATGACACCAGGTGCAAAACAAATTTGTAAATATAACAACACTTTGTAGTTGCATTTTAGTAAAATGAATGGTTCCTACATAACTGTCATTCAAGATGAAAGTTATTGTTAAAAAACACTTCCTAAAATCAAGAGAGCATCAATTGATTAGTTTTCTGAACTGATGGAGTATGCAAGTTCTTCCCTTCATACTTTTATCACCTTCCACCTTTTTTACTCTCACCACTTTTCACTACCAGTTGCTTAAAATACTCCTTGCAGAGTGTCTTTAAAGCATACCATAGAGCAATTAAGTTTCCAATGTTATATTTCAAGCAAAGGGTACTCCACTTTCATTTCTAAACTCTCAAGCAAAAATATACAATGAAGTTTACTAAAAGTACAAACGAACTTTCAATGAGTCCTTCATGAAAAGAAAGAGAGAATAAAAACACACTTCTGCCGCTGGGTAGGGGTGGATGGAGCGGAAGTGGGGAAGGAGATTTCGCTCTGAGCATTGGGCTTCCCATCAGCGGCATTTGCGAAGACGACGGCGAGTTTTTTGGGCTTCCGGGCATGGATAATCGGGCTTGCCGTGAAGAGGCCTATCGTTGTTGAGAAACTGCGATAATCGCATGGTGGTTTCAGGGCATGGAATGGGGCAAAGTGAGTTGAGAGAGCCGCCATTGAACCAGAGAAAAGGAGAACGAGTGATATAGCGTGGAAGTTATACGGAAGATGTCTTTTCTAGTCTTGAATTAATCCGGCAGTTGGGATGTTTAGGGGTGTCCCCAAATTCTCATTCTAGAGGATTTGAATGGAGGGTTGAGTTCCGTCAAAATTTAGGTGCGCACGATTTAAATTTCAATGGAATCCGAAATAAGAGTGTATTTTGGATTTCTATATACAAAAACAATTCATCACAATCTTGTAGACTCTTCACGGATATCAAAATACATGATCTTTTAAAATTCATCAAAGCCATAATCGGGGACACTTGCAATTAGACTGAAATTTGTTGATCTGACCTGGTTTGAACTGGTCGGGTCGAGTCGGGTCTGATTTAGTAAATACCTTATCTTTGCATATTTTATAGCTATCCAACTTTGATCTAATTTGGTCTTATCTGAACTGATCTAATCTAATCTAGTCTGATCTGCTCTGATATGAGATGGAAAAAAATCCAAATAAAAACATCCTTTTAAAATTAGTTAAGTAACTGTCGGGTTGCTTTTTAATTTTTGAATTAAAATTGATGCTTAGAACCCCGAGTTAGAAGCTTGACACACGGTGCAATGCTACGATAACCATTTTAATCACCTTCAAAATTGATTATTAATATCCATTTGTTTGTTGTCATGCTACAAAAATTGTTTTTATATAAAAAATGGTACTACTACACGTTTGGTTTTATAAATCATGTATGACCTATTTATAAGATGTTCTCTTCACCTGATATGAATATTTCTGATCTGAATTTACTAGATTTTCACCCGTGCGATGCACGGGCCATAAAAAACTCAAATGTATGAAAAACATAAAATAAAAATATGAAAACATTATATTTAAAATATATTTTATTAATAAAAAAAGTTATATAAAAAACAGCTAAAATTACCTCTACAACAACATCAGGACGGAGCTCACTATAATGATTTAAATAATGATCATGTCCTCTAATTAACAATGCACAATTTTGACGTAGTCTAAACACCGTTTTCATATCCACGAATGTCATATTTAGGTTTTTAGACTCCTTAGCACTACAAATGGTCTTAGATCATATCGTGAAAGTGTGGGGTCTTAATTAGTGATTTTTTTCTATATTAGTGAGTTTTGTAGTTTGATCTAGTTAAATATGATCCCGTTTTTGAACATTTTTTGTACGAATTATTTACACCAATAATAATGATTTTTTTAAATTAAAGGTGATCCCGATTAAAAAAACAGGGTGAGCCGGGGCAGGGTATAACCTCTATTCTTCCATGGTCTAGACTGATATGTTTTATGTCTATACTCCATCGTCCTTCTAAGATTGTCATGTTTTTGTTTTTCAATTATGTAACCCATATCTTAAAACATGTAATTCGTTTAGGATTTTGGGACCTAAATAAGGTGCCCATTTATGTAATACGGAGTACTTCATAATTAATTCAGATTAGGAAATGTAGGCTTCAGAGCGAATCCAACCAAAATCCAGGTATAATCCTACTCGATCTCTTGCTTATTTGTATCTGTAAACATAAACCTGTTTCTAATTTTATAAACTATAAACTTTAATTTAACTGTTTGATTTTTAAAGTTTTTGAATATATAATTTTTGTGAATCATTGGGACATACATAAAATTGGAAAGAATTGTTGTTTATCGTATTTACTTGGAAACCAATGATTTTATAATAAAATGGCACTTAATGAAGCAACATTTTTATTTATTTAATATGGTTATGCCATATACGCAATACATTTTAATAGAGCCCTCAACTTGTGCTCTATTTACAAAATTAAGAATCTCAGCATGTGCTATATACACATTGTTTTAATTCTTTCCATGTTCTTGCATACCGCTCTCCTTGTAAAATTCCTTCGGGCCTTCTGTTTTTTTAATTGCTTCATCACCATGAATGCAATCTCCAGTATTTATCCTGAATAAACTCAATCCACAAAACACATCCGAAAAAACAGAACAATAAAAATTCTAGATATTAAAAACATAGAAATTAAAACATATATTGGCTTCAAAACTAAAAATAAAATGATTGTACATTAGGGTGAACATTCACTAATTACTTCTTCGTCATGGAAGACGACCTCTAGCCTCTCCCGCCGTTGGACTGAGGTAGAATCTCATATGCCCCCACAATTCTAATCCAAAGTACCAATATCTATCCGGTGTGTTCAATGTCTCGCATAAGAGACAACATGCCATTGTAGTGATTGTTGTTGGCCCATATTTATAGACCTTCTTTATGAAACCCTTGGTCAAACTTAAGAAACGTGTCCAGATCAACTTTGCATTTATTGCTTTGTACGTTGTATGGTTATCTATTTAGAAACAAATTTTAAAAAGAGATTCTCATTTATCGATTACTGAGCAACAACACTTCAAGGTAGTTGAACACTAATTAATGCACCGTACCATTTGCACCAGCATCACGTGATACCCGTTTTGCATAATCCGACCTGCATTTTATCTGGAGTTTTGGGCGGGAAAATGAGCAGGAAATCCATTTCGTTTTGTATAGAGTTAGATTAAGTTCTGATCCCATCTGTTCAGAATCTTTCTGATCTGATCTGAATCTTTCTGATCTGAATCTTTCTAATCTGACCTGATTTGAATATTTCTATAATTATGATTATAATTATTATAATTATAATTTAAAAAATATAAAATTATAATAATAATTATAAAAAAAAATAATTATATTTATAATAATTTTAATTAAAATTCAAATTAAAATAATTATAACTATTACACTAATTATAATTATAGCTATAGTTATAATTGTAATTATATTTTTAATTATAATTATTTCTATAATTATAATTATACTTATAAATATAATACGGAGTATGTATTTCTATAATTATAGTTATAATTGTAATTGTAATTGTAATTGTAATTGTAAGTATAATTATAATTATAATTATATAATTATAATTATAATTATAATTATAATTATAATTATAATTATAATTATAATAATAATTATATCGATGGATAGTGTACCCGGGGGTAACTCATCCGAGGTTTATTGCGGAGAATAACTTAGAGAGAAGTCAGAGCAAACAAGTAAGAGAGAGAGTCAAATGTATTAAATGAACTCATTCTGCTTTATAAGGTGAATAAGGGCTGCTATTTATAGCAGTCATAAATACGATGAGAGTACACGTGTCAACAATCTAACGGTCGATGGGTCACCTCAATCGGGGTGGCACTGGCATATGCATGTGCACCGCATTAAATGCGGTGGGTGGATGTGACGCCTAATTAAATGCGGTGGTTGCTTGTCTCTAAATGGAATCTTCAATGTTTGTGCTGTAG